>JALJCO010009712.1:0-313577 GCA_023101725.1 Atherinomorus stipes
GCATTACTAAGCTCCACAGTGCATCTGTTTGCCAAGAGCTACAAACAAATCTGGTGTGCAAGAGACGACTTTATTGTTGCTGTATTTAAAGAACACAGCCAGATACAAAAGGAAGAATGGTGCCATTCACATCACGCTACTTCATGAGAACAGCTACAAATTGATGCTTCCTGTCTGGTGGACATTACGCCTTTATGGGAGCTGCAGCATCAGAGTGTATCAAAAATTAGTGCAGAATAGAGCGAAAAACTTAAAGAAGAAAGACAACCAGAGGCTAGCACTTAGCATCTGAAGGAATACTTTGAGGGGCTTAGCATTCATGGAAGATTGTTAACCCCGGCCTGCTTTCAGTGTGATAGGTGCCCTGGGCAGCACTGAACTAAACCACATTGACTAAAGCCCTCTGCTCACACCGGATCTAAATTTCATTAACTGTAATGCCGCGATTATGCTTGCATGGCTTGGAGGAGCTTCTTTGATGACTCTTTATTCATCACGTCCGAGCAGACATTTCAACAAGTCGCACAACGTTTAACAGTCCCCTCCATTTTTATCTGTGCTCTTCTCTGCATACTGAATCTGTGTTACCACTTAATGAAAGCAAGTGGGTGCTTTTGTACAATCATTTAATAGGCCCATTAACCCAAATAGACTTTTGTGTTAAATGTTAAATATAATGAAAATGGAGCCAGTAAAACCCGTCTGTGTCTCTTTGCATTCATATCATTCAATTATCGTATTTATCTTGCCTGTCTGGTCACATGACAGTTTAAAGGCTTCAATTAAGCTTCAGCTAAAACAAAGTTATCTAGAAAATGAATGCAAGGGTGAGTATTTGCTTAAAATATTGCACATAATTTCTGGCCTGTTTTAAAACAGTTCTCACTCAGCCATACATTCGTGTTGTATTATGTGGTAAACTAAATAGATATAATTAAACAGCTTGTAAAAGCCCCTTAAGCTGCAGGAACTTGTAATTTTCTGGATGATTTTAATCTCTCAGTCTCCTGTGGAGGAAATCTGGTCCACTCTTCATTACAATGCTGCTCTAGTTTATTGAGGTTTGCTTATTCAGAGCTCTCTAAAAGGAGAGCTCTGGACTTTGGACTATGCCGACCTCATGACTGTTTTCTTCTTCAGCAAATCTGTTGCAGGTTTGCTGCTGTGTCTGGAGTCATTGTCCTGTTGTATGAATCAATTTCAGTCAAATGTTGGCTGTTCAACAGATGACCTCACAGGACTCTAAAATAGTTTGGCCTTCAGAAGAGTTCATGTTCCACTCAATGACTGCAAGGTGTCCAGGGGCCTCATTTATAAAACTCTGCGTAGGACCCTTACTAAAAGCGTACGTAGGGATGGGTACCTTTCACATTTGAATCGATACGGTACCAACTTTCGGTACCTGTGACCGGTACCGGTACCAAACGGTACCAGTTTTCGGTACTTTTATGTGTGTTTATATGGCAATAACAGATTTATTTCTCATTCTCAACATAGTATTTTTTAATAATATATTAAAGCAAAATCCAGCTGTTTCTCTATGATGTCAGAGCGTCTGGTAACAGGGAAACTTAATGGCAAGGCAAGTTTTTTTATACGGCACATTTCATGTAGCCTACAGGAAAATTCAAAGTGCTTTAGATAAACCAAGCATTGCAGCGGGGTGTGAGAGGGAAAATAAGTTAAGAACAAAAAAAGTAGAAGTAAGATTTTAAAATGATAAACATTAAAAATATTTAAGATTGAAAAGAGAGAGCAGCCGTGCAGATTTGAACTTTAGAGTAAAATCTATGTGAATGCAGCTGAGAACAAGTGTTTCAGCTGACCTGAGACTTTCTGGGAGTTTGTTCCAGACAAAATAATAATAATGACAGAATAATTTAATGAGAAAAAAAGACGGAATATTCTCCGACATTAAACTGATTTTGTGGCGCGTTTTGCGCAGGTCTGGAGGCTGTAATCCTTCTGCAGGGATCAGGTTACTAACTTGATGCAGACAGTTTCTGCCGTGCTGGTCAAATAATACAAGCTGTTTCAGAGAGACGCAGACTCTTATTTATCAGATGGCAGTATGGGGGCTGGTGCACTCGCGTGCGGAAACTCCGCTGTGATGAAGAGTTTAATAAAGATGTGGGATGCGACAGAGGGAGGGAGGGAGAGACGTGACATGCGCGTTGCTCCAGAACTGGTTTACTGTCTTGGTTGATGCTAAACTCAGTAAATATTCACATCGTATTAAGTTCTTGAACGGCAGTTTGTGAACCCTGCTGGTTATTATCTGCCCCCGATTACATCTGTTCAGCCGCTGAGGCGCTGACGGACTTCTCCCTCTTTTTTTCTGCGGGCTGCGGATGACGCGACGGGAACGGAGCTTTGGGAAGAATATTGTTTAATCAGCTGCTTCCTCAGATCAGACGTGTTCCCGCCGCTAGCATCACAAATAATGCAGCGAACTTGATGTTTTAGAGAAGTGAAGCAGGAAAGCTTCTGACTGAACACGCGGCTGCTGCTGCTGATGTCATGCTGCGATGCAACGTTCACGTGCAGCACAGAAATAACAAACTCTTCCACTACCTCACATTAAAAAGGATGTATTTAGGTACCGAAACATGGTACCGTTTGATTTTACGTGAATCGGTACCCGGTAGTACCGACGGAGTTCGGTAGGTACCAATAAAAGTACCGATTTCGGTACCCATCCCTAAGCGTACGTACGCCTAAAACCAAGTTTACGTATGCCGATAAATATTCAGATTTATAAAACCGTGTGTACGCACAGATCCAAGCAATTTCCTTTTTATAAATCACACTCTTCCTGGAAGTTTGCGCAGGTAACTTTGGCTCATATCCCGCCGCCTACACACCCACAATCTACCATAAATGGTCAAAGCATAGTACCTTATGGATAATTCTGCATATAAATGAGCCAGTTGATCTGAGGGATTTAATGCTTAATCGTGGCGACCAAAAAAACAATAAAACGCAATTTCGCAGAGACAGAAGTGGAGGTGCTTGTTGGTGAGTTGGAGCCTCACAAAAACATTTTATTTGGGGGTCACAGGAATCACAGATGAACTAAAGTCTGCTGAGTGGCAGCAGGTTGTTGTGGTGGTGAAAATGTAACAGAGGTCTGTTCCAGAGCTGTGGAGGGAACGGTGTCAGCGCGACTGTGTGCAGAACACGGAACCCCCCCCCTCCTGCCTGCATCTAAACATCTCCGCCGATCTTTGGTGAGGCCGATGGCTCCACGATGGAGCATGCTGTGGTCAGCAGCTGCTGATGCGTCGGGGTGGGCACGGTTTCGGCGGGGCGGTCTATCTGGGTCCAGTTCATAGACAAGAGTACTGCAAAAGTAAATCTGCTTATTAGCCAGTCATCATCATCATCATCATTGGACCAGGAAATCCTGCTGAGTCCCTGAAAATGCGTTCCCTTCTAACTCTTCCATCTGCATTATGCACGAGTGTCTCCACGGTATTAATATGCTTAGATCAATCAGTCTGACTGCCGCGCACCTTGTCAGAATCTTTGTAGCAATGTGATAAATATATCATTCTGATGATCATTGGGTAGAGGAAGATGATAGTGAGAAAACTTTGATGAAATGTTGATTTAACATAAAAGTTTGCTTACAGACCTTTGCATGTATTTGAAAGGTTCTGATAGTTTCGGCTCACCTGCAGCATAAATAGTGCTGCTGGTTTGAATCCTATAAAGTCAATCTATGATAATTTGATATGAAGGGGGAATTAAATGTTTGAGAGCAACAGGACATAAGGAGAGGCTGGACGGGGATCGATCCCCGGCTTCCTGATTAAAAATCATGCGCACTAACCAGTCATGAGCCAGGAAATCTTCTCGGAACACCCTTCCCAGTCGGATCCGGCCATTAGCATGATCTTCAAAAAAAACAAGTGCATCCATTGTGCCGCATTACGCATGGCTGCCACTGCATATTTATATGTGCTCTTTCCATGAACAAATCAGTCTCACCTTGTCACAATTGTCTCCAAAGTGTGCGTACGCAAAGTCTGTAGTTTGCTTAAAGTTACGCACATTCCTACTAGTTTTTAAAAAAAAATTAAAATTAAATCCCAACTCTTGCGTAAGAAGTTGCGTACGCACTTCCAAGCCCAGTTTTGTGCGTAAGCAAGCTTCATAAATTAGGCCCCTGGTCCTGTGGCTAACTGAAGCCCAAGTCATCAGCCCTCCACCACTGTGCTTGAGCTGGTGGTTTGTGATTCGCCAAAACATAAGGAATCATACAGAACAATACAAGTTAATGAACATTTCAGTGTTTCCCCAGGTTCACAGCCTTGAAGCTGTTCAGATCTCAGGCATGACTTTTAACAAGGGGCCATGAAACGTGAACATATCACCCCTATTTTAGCATCTCTGCACTGATTGCCGGTACGTTTTAGGATAGATTTTAAAATGTTGTTTTTAAAAGCTTTAAATGGACTAGCCCTCCAATACATTTCTGATTGCCTCCAAATTTATACTCCAGGGCGCGCTTTTGGCGTGTGGGCGGTTGCCAGTTTCATGCCCTGAGCGATACAGAAAATGAATAAATGCATCAATGTTAGAAGACGTTGTTGGGGAAGATAAAGTACTCAACAGCCAAACGTGGTGAAAAATTAACTGGAAATGAACAAGAAGACATTTTAATACCCTTCTAGAGACCTGACGTGTTTTCTGGGATTGCCACTTAAAATGTAAAAGCAGAATAAGAAAAGATTTAGCAAATACACATTAAGCTCTGCACAAGAATCACGAAAACCAGGATTGAGGATTCCTGTTTTAGATTTTTAAATGCCAACCTGTCGCCTTTTCCCTCAGAAAATAGCCACGACAAACCAACAGGGCCCAGTTGTTCAAAACTCCGTTATCTTTTAACCAGCCGTTAAATACATTTAGCGGACTGTTAACTTTAACAGTTCGGTTATCTTGTTGTTCAAAACTCAGTTAAATTTAACCATGTGTTATCTTGACGTTAAAGTTAACACACCTAAGGACCGCCGCTAAAGTTTTAACGGTGTGGTTATCTCTCATTTTGCCGTTTGTTGCTAACGCTACATTCATGATGCCAGCTCAGAGAAGGAAGGAAAGCGTTTATTGTGGCCTTGATTTTGACATCTGGGATTATTCTAATGAAGAGCTGTGCACCACTTTGGAAAAGAATGCATTCAGGTCTATGTAAACCTTTGCGAGTCGATTTGGAGCGTGCAACAAACTGTGGACACGGACTGACTACTTAGAAAGATTAATATCTTGCCTCTATGATCTGAATTACATTTTCTTCATCAGCAGAGAAATTTCTGCCTCTTTTTCCTTGAAGTGAAAGGGATCGTTTGTTTATCAATACTTTCTGTGTCCCGTGTGTTCTGTTACTGGGGGTTTGCTGTACTGTGAGGCCGGATGAGCTAGGGGGTGCAAAAGTGTGAAGAGAATGGGGCAGGATAGAGAGACTGGGGGATGAGGAAGAGTGTGTTGTGGCTATTGTGTTGGGAAAATAAAGTGAGAGTCGGCCCCCCGTGTCTTCCTCACAGCAATAAGGAAGACACAGACTTACAACATTACTTTTTGCAGTACCAGAAGTAAACAAAAAGCGGAATTGTGGGATACATTGGTGCTAACCAGTGACGCTAACCCTATGGTTAACTTTGACGGTGCCGTTAGCTGACGGCATGACTAACCACTCTTTGAACAACGCTTATTTAACAGTCGGTTAGCTAACAGCAGGTTAAGGATTTAAGGGACCGTTAGGGGTTAACCAGCGGTTAAAATAACCGAGAATTGAACAACCGGGCCCTGATATGTAGATTTCAGAGCAGAAACTGCATTCCTGAAGCAAGAGAAGAGGCTTTTTCCAGCAACCCTCCAAACAAGCCTTACTGATTCAACATTTCTCTAATCAAACATCAGGAACGTGATCATTTAACATGCTAACCTAGGTCGGTGGAGTCTGAGTTGGAACTCTTGGGGTTGTTTTGCAGTTTCTCAAAGCGTTGCAGGATCTGACCTTTGGCTGAACTTGCTGAGACGTCCATTCCCAGGAAGTCTGTCAGCTGTCTCCCACGTTTTCCACTTGTGAATAATCTTTTCAAAGTAGAATGATGGACTCAGAATAGTTTGGAAATGACCTTATAACCCTTCCTAGATGCAGTTGCTTCTCTAAACTATTCATGCAGAAGTTTTTCCTCCTTGGTATTTTGGTAACACACGCCTGAATGCTCTAGAACAGCACACAGCCCAAATGTCTGCTGGCTATCAGTTAATCAACTGAATTTGACTCTCAGCATCTGCAAACTACCTTCATTTGAGCATAACGATGTTTTTCAGCATCTGGACCCAGCCAGCATTTCCATGTGGGGCCAGTATGGGTTCAATTTGGCTGCATATGAGGGACCCAAGTGGGTTTGTCCATGGTTTCCATGGTGGCCCCACCTGTGTTTTCCCATGTGGGTTTCCACATATGGGGCCCGTGTAACTTAAACAACGAGATCTGCAAATTCTCCCAGATCAAGCCCATGCCTATAGGCTATATGGGCAAACACAGGTGGGACCACCATGGTAACCGTGGACAAACCCACTTGGGTCCCTCACATGCAGCAAAAATTTAACCCATATCGGCCCCACATGGAAATGCTGGCTGGGGAGTTTAGCTGGAGCACAAAAATGTGACAGTTAATGAGCCAGAAGTAAGAAACAGAATAAGACAAGGTTGTTGAGCTGTTGTTTACAGATAGGTTCTGATTACTTGTTAGTTTATAAACAGCCCCAGAGGACGGATGAATGACAAGATAAACTACAGAAAACACGCTCACTCCTAATAACACCCATTTGTTCCGCAGAAACAATTCTGGCTGTTGGCAACATTAAAGATCGATCAGGATGAGGATCCGAACAGCAGCGAAAGCAAAGAACACCGTACCGGTTCGTCTCCAGGAACACGATGACAGCAAAACAGACTCAGATCTGACTTTCAGCAGCCACATCAAAGCTGTCGCCAAGGCAACCTCCTACCAAGTCAAACATCAACACAGGGAAAAGTTTTGTCTCCACAATGACCAGGACGAAGATCTCTGAACACATCACACCAGTTTCACATCTTTATACTGGTTTCCAGTCTGTCAGAGAAAAGATTGTAAATCCCCTAATCACTGAATCGTTTAGGCCCAGAAGATTTCTGTGATATGTTTACAGAGGCTCTGAGATCCAAAGACTCAAGTCAGCTAATCCAGACCAGAGTCCAGACCAGAGTGGAGTCCAGACTAAACAAGGAGCAGCAGCTTTTAGTTGCAAACAAGTAGAACAAACTGCCAGTGGAGATAAAACCTGCACCAGATTAAAAACTTTTTTTTTTGTTTGCACCTTATAAAAACAATGCCAGCAGACGTAATAAACTACAAACGTGGTAAAATGCAGCTTTTTATGTAACAATCCGGCAAACGTAATACATTTTCCACAAATGTAATAGCCGCTGCCTACTACAAACGTAAGACGCGATTTCCCCCACTGTAACGAATTTCTGTAAATTTACGGTGAATTTACAACAGTATCTTACTGTTTTTCAAAATAATTGTAAAATACTGTTAAATATTCATCCCTGCATGTAAATTAACAGTTAATGTAAACAAACTGTATTTAAATATATAAATTAACAGTGAATGCTAACAAACTGTAATTTAACAGTATAATACAGTATTTTCTGTCACGCGGTGGAATTGGACCCACATTCCTTCACAAGTCTTGTCACTATCCATCAGCATCTCACTGATAATTGTAGGCTTATGTTTCTGTTTTGATGATTTTACTTCTTGTTGATCTTACTTTTAACATTACTCAAGTCATTTTTGAGTGATGAGATGTGATGGGATATTCCTGGACCTGACTTTGAACATCACAGCTTCTTCATCATTCAGAGCAGTACATGTGGACTTCATCCAAAGAGGTAAAATGATTTTTATCTTCATAAACTTACAGTGTGAAGATTATTAAACTGACATATAAAAAAAAAGAGCATTAGGTCTGTTTCAGCTGGTCAGGCTGCTTAATTTGGCAAAGCAAGCTCTGAACTCAGTTAGCTAATGTTAGCAAGCTGGCATTGCTTCTGACCTTTGTAAGGTGTAACTTATCACTTTCTCATCTAACTTCATTTAAAAGTCCTTTCAAATACAGGCAAGTTTATCACCAGTACATCAGGTTTGGAGTAGTTCTGGAGATCAGGTAATGTTTGGGCATCCTTAGACTCAATAGAAGCTAACTAAAAAATAGACAGTAAAGGTAACTATTTCAATCTGCATTTCATTTTCTGCGATGCCACCTGTGATGATAAACAGTAATTTCTGACCTCACTTGACCTGATGATTTAAACAGTGTTGCCTCTGTGATATAGTGCTTGCAGGACAAAAAAACAAACAAAAAAAAAAAAAACAGTAGGCCAGACTGCTTCACCTTCACACAGAAAATTGAAGTCTGTTGCGTTTGCTCTATCTGCTTTGTTTTGAAGACCAACTGCTGAGTGAGATAGAACTGTTCTACATTTATATATCTGTGGGTAAAGTTAAAATGCACTACCTGTGCGCAGTCTCTAAAAAATTCCCAGGAAAATTGTCACTAAAACCATGTTATGAATAGGCTTCTTGGCCGAAATGCAAGGGCTTTCACTTATGTTTTACTCCATTCAGCAAAAGAAATCACTTAAACTGGCATTTATTTAAATGAACATGTGTTAGTTAATCACCAATAACAGTGTGAAGACTAACTTGTGATCATTTGTGCGATTATAGAGCTGTCTGTACAACCAAAAATGGGCGGGGAGAGAAGGGAGAGAGGACCTGGACGTGCCATTATTTCATCAGATGTAAAGGTGAGGTGTGTTCTTCTCAGACGCAACATTACATTTATGTTAAACACATTTTATTATACTCCATAGTAGTAATACCAGTCTTTCTCATTCAGTTTATAAATTAAAAACAAATAAGCTTTTAACTTCATGTTAATTAGATAATCACATACTGTAGGCAAATCTGTTAATTTAAACTGTATTTTTCATAATAGCCAGGTATTTTTTACTTTCTAACAACATGCCACCAGCCTACTGACTTAGCCCTCGTAAGAGGTAACCCCCCTCCCTAAACTATAACAACTAACCACTCTTTTTTCTGTCTCTTGCTGTTCTCTCTTCTTAACTATTTATATTTTACATCTCCCTGCAACAGTTTATTGCTCTGGCCCTTTTCTTTCCCCTTATGTCTTTTATTTTTTTGCATTCCTCCATTAGTCTATTTCACATTTTTATATTTTAGGTGACGTTGTGTTACTAAATTTTTGTACATCTGTTTGTTTGGCAGGCACCAGTCATCAGTGATTGAGGATACCACCAATGCTACAGTCAAGTACTCCTACTGTACACTGTCTTCCCCCTTTACTTCTCTTTCTCTAATTTCACTGTTCACATTGTTCACATCTACATGTACAAAAGACTTGCTGACAAGCTAGACTGTTCTGTTACACTGCTCTTCATGCTATTTTAATTAAACGTTATACTGTTCTTGAAGCTATTTTAAAGGTGATAGCTACAACTTTTTCATCAAAACAATATTTTTTTTAAAAAAGTAATACACCCACAGAACGTCTAGTGGGGTGAAGGATAAAAGTGTTAAGTTTATCCCCAATTTTTTTTATAGCATATGAATTATTGTTTTATAAATTTGATGGGTCCCAAAAATAAATATTTACATCTGATTACCATGTCAATGTCATGATTCTTCACTGTTAGCATTAGCTCTGGAGTTGCCAGCTCAATTGCTATGTGCAGAAGTAGCATCTTCGTTACCTTACTCTTGTCTCTACTTTTTTATTCAAGGTCAGAGTTCAGGAATGACTGGCAATAACATTTAATCAACATTAAATCTTATGATTATTTTGGAAAATGGTGTTAGTGGGAGAGCTCCATAAACTGTCAGTTCTTGATTCTTGATTCTTTTCTTCAGCTAGCACAAAGCAAAGCAAAAGCACAATAAGGTACACAATTTAAGAAAAATACAAGAAAAGTCATTACTTGCATATTAGGACTTGAGGATGTTACCTGCTGTCACGATAAAAGGAGGAATAAATGGAAAATGGTCCAGACTGACCTGCTGTTCAGTCCAGAATTTCAAAAGCCCTGTATGATGTTATAAGTTAATTTGTGGGGATTTATAGGAAATTAATGCAAATTAGCAGATGTATTAAGCATTGAGAATAAACTGCTGTGTACTGTAAAATATACCATAACACAATTATTCTACTGACATGTACTGTACTCCAAAATACAGTTGTATACTGTAAAATTACCACACCACCCAATGTTATCCTACAGTAATATACTGTAATTCAAAATACAGTACTATACTGTTAAAAAATTTTACAGTAGGTGCACTGTAAAATAACAGTAAATTACTGGCGTCCCTGCTGCCAGTAATTTACTATTATTTTACAGTGAAATTCTTTACAGATAACTCTTACATTTGCGGAGAAGTACTGTATATAACTTCCCGCAAATGTAATTTGCATTACAGTTAATCTCAAGCAGTTTAATAGTGGTACAGAAAAAAAGGAAACAGGGTAATTGTCTTGCATATTTTCTCTTTTTTGTGCTCCTCTGACCAGATGACGTCCATAGTGGTGCGTGGCAACGTTCTCTTACGCCTGCAACCCACCAGATACGGCTAGAACAGATTTTTGCGCTTTCTAATTTCATATCCGATCGGGTGCCTCTGCATTTCCACCGGACCCGAAGCAAAACGCTACGAAGTCCTCCTGACATCTGTGTTTAGCTGACGCCCCCTTGCTTACCTCATGCACGTGCTTAGATTCTCTGGCCATCTCTGGCCTTGTTGAAGCAATCATGGCCAAGCAGCGGCTCAGTTTCATTCGCCATCATACGAAGACACAGGCAAAGGAAAAAAAACTGGGTCTACCACTTTGCTCTGACATGCGTCTCAGGTGTCTGGAGCGTTTTTGATGCTGGATATCAAGCATCTGATTTAATGTGGACCAGCGTTCAACTTTGATGTCATGTGATAATCTTCTATCTCATAAAATAAATATACTGCAATTCAGCAAAAAAAAGCTGTTTTTTAAAAGATTAAATCAAAACCAAATCAAATTTATCGTCAGAAAAAGCATAGATATATTTTCAGGCCAAGATCATAAGTGAATTGTCTGAGAATAAAACAAAAAGATTCCAACAACTCTGAGTAAACAACCAGTCAGAAAAATATCAAGGTTGTCATATAAATAACCTCCATGGTTTCACACTGAGAACTTCATCCCTCATTGGTCTGAAAACTGGCAGACACAGGCCTGGTAAATCCATGTGACACACAAGTACACCCACAAAACAAACCCTATCGTTTTGGCATTACAGTGAAGACACTAAAATAAATATTATGTTGGTACATTAGTCTTTCACAGCACATTAGTCGTGCCACAGACCGTCATCGCCTCCCTTTTTAAGGAAAGGCTTCATTTGAGGTAAGTTTTCATCAGCCTCTGAATTCTTATCACACAGTGCTCTACACCAGTGGTTGGTAAAGGTTGAATGCTTTGATATGCCCCCCCCCAGCAGACTGAGTAGAAGTCTGGGACAGATGCTTCTGCAACAATGTGCCAAGTCTGTCTGTCCATCTATCTTTTGTTCATGCATATATATTTTTTTATATTTTTAAATGTATCTATTGTAATTAATGTATTTAATATTTAATAGTAGTTCAGTCTATTGCAGTGTTTTGTTTTTTCACCTAAATTTATTTTGCTTTTATTACAAATAAATCCAGGCATTAAGGGTTTATTTTACCATCGGTGTGGGTAAGACACAAAGGCTGACAAGAGTCTGATTTTGGGCAATCACAGACATAATTTTCTTTACGAGAAAACACTCCAAGCAGCTCCTCCACTGAGCTTGTGCCAACTTCTCCTCTAGCTGGCTAACTTTTCATTTCATTTGCTCCTGCAGTGCAGGGAAATTAACTGATCAGCTCTAAAAGCCAGAAAGTTGTCAGGACTGGTTCCTCCCATCATCTAAGCACTTCTGGTAACCTTTTAAAATTCACACAAAGAAAAACTCAAAATGGAAATGTTTCTTTGCATTTTCCCATTTCTTTTTGACAAGAATAATAACAATAAATATTTTTTGCATTGACAATTACAATCAACACGAACAAACTACACATAAGCAGCTAGTCCACTCTTCATATATCAGGAAAGATTAATATTAACATTGTATGTTAGGCCACTCCATGACTGTCTCATTCAGAACAGGTTATCTTAGAACAGGAAAAAATAAAAATAAATGAGAAGGAAATTTTAAGAATTTAATGGGATCCAATTATTCATATAATGGGGGTGGCTAGCACTCGAAACAAAAAGATCCATAAAAGTCCACAAAAACTTGGCAATATTCCTCCATGCTGCTCGCCCAATGTAATCCAAGAGTCCTGAGTGGGTAGCGTCCATAATTTACTTGAAACAACATCATTTAGTATATTTTTATCGCCTAAACAGTAGAACATTGTACTTAGTAGTTCACAACACTATGCAAGCTGCTGCAGACCAAACCAGATGAGAGCGCGTGTTCAACGCCTACTCTGCCGATAATGCAAGCTTTTTCCACCTCAGGGAGACGCTAACCTCGTCCAGCTCACACCTGACTGTAAACAGATGAAAAGCAAATTTCTAATTTTTAATAGACGTCTAATGGTCCTTAGACGTCTAGGCTAAAATCTGTCTACCACTGGTCTAAGCTCAGACTAGCTTAGGCTAAATCTAAACTGCACTGTACATTGATCAATGACCGGCCAAATGTTTTGATCCAACATTTAGCCATTTATACAGCCTACATTTGTTTTTTAATATAATATTTAATAATTACAGATTAAATTATAATGTCTAGATTCGGGCTAAAATATAGACTGATAACAGTCGGGTGAATTTCGGTCTAAACTTAGGCGAGACGTCTAATAGATGTCTTTGGCTTGCAGGGTATTGACATTCCTATCGTCGACATCATGAGCTTTATTGAACAAGAAAAGCATTCGGAGAGCAAAGACACAAAACGCATACAAAACACTTTGCAAATACCAGAAACCATTAACAAAAAGTTTATATTTTTTTAAATCTCTGCACTGCGTGCTCAGCAGTCTGCTGTTACTAGTAGCGCAGGTCACATGACCCAGGGTGGCCTGTGTGTGGGTTGTCAATCAAAGCCTTACTCATTGTTGCGCTGTGGAAAAATCCCTCAGAAATGGTAAAGTGAAGATCGTCTTCAGAATTTGCGTGGGACCCGAAGGAATCCTTCGGGCGGTCAGGGGAAGGGAGCCTTGCGGAAGCGGGATTGAAAATCCCACCTCTGCAGGTCTCTACTTGGAGCAAAACAAGACATCTAAAGGCAACATTTCCTGCAGACATCATTTCCTCTTCAGTTTTCTCTGCCAAGACACAGATACACACTTTGCTAATACTTTACAGTCCTGTAAGCTTCACCACCTCAAGAGATCTTGAGGAAACCTCCATGTAATCTTCCACTATCATTTCAAATCCCATATTAGTGAGATTTTCCAGTCCTGCTCTTAATCTCTATGAAACACACACCATCCATTCTTTCAGTTTCTTTTGACTGGATTACTGACTTTTGACTTGCATAATCCAGGAATAAATTTATACCCTTCAAGTGGTACAAAATGCTGCAGAAAGACTTCTAACATTGATAAAGACAAATGATCACTTTATGTCTTTTCCTTTCTTCCTTCCTTTAAGTGGTTGCCAATTGGTTTTAGAGTTAATTTCATGCCCTCGATTATGTTTCAAACTTCCTTCCCCCTGATCATGTTTCCCACTGTCTGATGTCCTCAGTATTACAGCGGCAGATAATCAGATATTCCAGGATGCACTGAAAATGATCTCAGGTACTTGCTAACACTGCAGCAGGGAATTTTACCCCATTTGAAGAAAATAAATAAATAAATAAAAGATCCAAGACAGTGTCCTAGACCACAAGGACATAACTGCTATTAACAGCATATCATCATTCCAGGATATTTTCCTTTGTGGTGATCCGTGCATGTATCATGGCTTCTTTTTCTCGTCTTATCTGATTAAATATGGATTGAATCTTTACATCTTGGGATTGATTTTATTATGTTATGCTTTATTGGTGCATTCTCATTAAAATTATATTGAAAGTTTGTTTAATTCTTTGGTATTTGTCAATAGCTGACATCTATCGTTCTAATTATCTCCCCTTTGTGTATACAAATTACCACACTGTAAAATGTTTGACTTAAAAATATGAGTTAAAGGGCTACCTTGAAATTTTGTGTTGAATGCAACGTTTTTTTGTGTTTTTAATTTATAACAAGAACATACAAGAAGCTTGTTAATTTGACGCAAAATACAGTGGGACAACAAAAAAATGCCAAAATGCAATTTACAGTGCATGTTTTATTGCCTGGATGGGATTGGTTCCATCTCGAATCCACCTCTGTATCAATATAATGTTTTAATTATTGTAAAGTATATAAATAAAGGATGTAAACAAAGTTAAAAAGCTTTTTTTTTTTTTTTTTTGTGAGAAATATCATGTGAAAATGCTCCCAAACTGCTGATGTCCTTTGCTTTCTTCGGTGGCAGTGCTGTCAGTCAATCTCCTGCACATATTGATCCTGCACATTGATCCTCAACATCACTTCAGATCATGCAGAACACTTTCTGTATTTCCTGCAGTTTTTTCAGCTTCTCAATCACTCAGGAAGGCAGATATTCAGAAAGACAGTACAGGCCTAGATGCAGGCTTCATTTGGACACGCCCACTTTGCTGATGCAGGTTAACTTGGGCACACCAACTTTGCTAAATCCAGACTTCAGGGCTTCCGTGTCAGACGTACTGTAACATAAGTAGTTGAGCCTTTAAGACCTTTTTTTTTTTTTTTGTCCTGTTAACTTGTATTTCGGTACTTAATGGGAGGTTGAGCCATGTTCTGTAGACTTCTCTTTGTTCACGGTTATTTTATGTTTGATTATTGGTGGAGTGGAACTCCACCTTATGCAGTCAGCCAGGTGTTTGTTTATTTTTGTTTTGAACACATCTTAGTTGTATAGTTTATTCCTTACTGGTTTAGTGGCTTTTTTAATTCTGTTTCTTTATTTGATTTGAGAAGCATCATCACCCCCCCATTACTCCTACTTGTGTCAGTTTGTGTTTGAGTTCATCAGCTACAGAAAATCTATATTCTTTTAAACTCCAATTACCATCTCAGCATCTTTTTCATGTCAATTTTCTTTTCGCAGCTGAGCTGGGTCATTACATAAGTGGGGGCTCGTCCGGGAGTCAGTTGGTAATCTTTGTGTCCAGGGTCTCTATTGTTTTGTGGAGTGTCCAATGTGACATCCACCTTTAGTTCACGTGGTTGCTCCCTCCCTGGAGCTGCTTGATATTTGCTACAAGTGTGATCGGCTGTAGATCTCGGGCCACTTTAAATAACACGTCCCAAAACAGGTTGCTAATCCAAACTACAGGGTCTTGTGGTGTGTCGATTGTGGAATCTGGTGTGCTTTCTGTGCATGGTGTGTACACTGTGCCAATGATGAGGCAGTACCTCTCAAACAAGGTGCAGCTTCTGGGGTGTGATGATGATTGTGGGCGGGGTTCGGGCAGTTACTCTTTCTCACTACGATCTCCTCTCCTCTTCCTATTCTGAAGCCCAAGATACCGCTCAGTGGAACTCATTGTATGGCAATGATGCTGCTATCTTCCTATGATACTTTGATCTCAATTAAATATTTTGAATAAAGGTTTAAATAATGAAAAGACAGCTTTGCATGTATTTTTAAAAGCAACTTTTACAAGCAAGAACAGCCCAAGACTTTATTCTAAACTCGTTGCCATCATTCTGATACTGCACCAAAGTTCATGAAATAAAACAGTAGCTTTTAATTAATCCTTCAAGCATACACATACAAACAATACCAGCCACATACCTTAAGACTGATAATAAATTATCCACCACTTCATCCTCCAACTGCTTATTTATCACACTACCTCTTGCACCACTGACATTAAATGATGATGTTCAGAGTTGTCCAAGATAGTTTTATATGGAGAATAATCAAGTGCATAACACAGTACTGTTTGAACTCATTAAACAGCAGTGCATCTATACCCAGTAGCAGGAACACATATTTCTCAATGCATTCTGATTTATTTGTTGTGCACTGATCTTTGTGTTTAAACTTCATTGTTCCCTACTGCTTGATTCTTAATTTATGTTTTGCATTTGTTCTACAAGCTGATAGCTGCATAAATTCAATACTTGGTGGTTGTCGGCATGATTAATAACTAACAATGTGACAGTTAATTGGGATGCAAATAAAATAAACATGGTTGGTTAGTGTGTTTGGGGATGAGAGCATTCACACTGAGGAATTGTGTTCAATATTTGACATTTTTTTTCCACAGAAAACGAAGTCTAACCGCTATTAATGCTGGTGTTTGTCACGGTGTGCATGCGGTTGGTCTCACTAATGAGAGAGGGGAGTTTTTCTTTATAGAAAAAAAGCTTGACGCTAGATAATTAAATACTTATGATGCAATGACAGTAAATCTATCTGTTGCACCTGTTTGTACACTGGATTAAAACAGTGCTTCCTGCGTAATTGTTTTAAATTGACCGTTATGTTTTCTTCACATAGACTATTGCGGGTTAAACAAGAACTTAACAACCAAAGAGGCATGAGCAATAACAGCAAATTCCCTAAAATACTCTAAAAGGCAGACACAGAGGGGGAAAAAATACACCCTGCATTTTAAGCAGAAGAGGGAAAAGAAACGGCGGTTATACTGTAGCTGTCACTGTGGAGGTATAAATAAATATGACTGTATGCTGTGGTGCACCGTTGTTTCTTCATTTACCAAGAAGGGAATGCTGGTTTTCAGTAGGGAGGTGATACACACATACAGATATTTACCCCCCTTGATTTGACCAAGGCAACACGAGCCCCTCCAGCACTGGCCAATCAGCAGCTTAGCATGTCTGGTTTTGTTTACCCGCTGAATCAAATGCAAGGTGACAGACCTCTGGATGTCTTCCCTAAAGGGGTGCGATTGTTTGGCAGAAAAGATGGGGGTTGGGAGACGGGAGTGAAGGAAGTTTCAGTGCCACACAGGGAGTGTCAGAGGCTCAGTGTGGCCTGTGGATTAAAGCTTCTGGTCTGTGAGACGCCGCTCTGGCAGGTTTTACAAGAGCAGCACTGACACAAACCGTTCATGGCATTTTACTGCGGCTGAGAATTCCAGAAGACGGATGGAAAGTACAAACAGCAGGGATGCTTGTTTTCACAGTTGATGGTGTTCTTGCAGTCAGGGTGTGGTGTTTCATCTCCTTCTTAGAAAAGCACAATATGTATGAATCTGTGTGCAGTTATTCCAGGATGGGGACAACAACAAAGGCATGATGACATGTTGCAGCACTGAGCCTAAACCCAGTTGTCAGGCAGGCCGCCTCTCTGAGCCAGAATCTCTATCTGACATCCATTTTCTGCACTTTATGTCATCTCATCCACCCCTGTTGTGTGTGCAGGAGTATGCATTAGAATAACATGAACACCTGTGCCATGAAGGGGAATCCAAAATATCCTCAGGGAAAGAAAAAAAAAACACATCTATGAGTAAAGAGGCAAATACACAGTCACCTCTGAAGCTACTCTGTGGATCCACTTACATTATAAGGCATTTACGATAATCTTTAACCCTGGTCATGTGGAGTGAGGATGGGTTTCACAGGCTGTATTCCCAGAATTTGGCTTTAACGACGTCAAGCTGCATTAACCAATTAAGCCCAGATGCTACACATGCACGTATCTTCCTTTCAGAAGTGACCTTTGCAAGCTTCTCCCTTTCAGAGACTACAGTCTGTGTTTTCTATGTCATACAATCATTTGGTTTTCACATGGCGAAGTGATGATTTTGACTAAAGCAGAAATGTTTAAACGCTGAAAGGTTGCAAAATAAAGGCTTAGGTTGTTTTCTCACATGTTTGGGTGGAGCCAGGCGCTGCTGCTGCTGTGAGAGGATTACAATGGTTCAATTTTCAACTAATACGGCTCCGTTTCACATATGCTTTTTTATCACCGCGCCCAGCAGTCGCTCTACAGACTGGAGCCAGGCCTGGAGTTAGACAGCTCCACCAGGGGGTGCAGGTAGAATATCAGGGAGGGCAAGCACGGCACAGCCAGAACATTTGGGGGGTGTCAAATCCCCCCAAACCTCTAAAATGCATAGAAAACTATACTAACTAAGCTATCATCATGTCAGTCCATCTATCGATATCTCTGTCTTCTCCTTTGATTCATTTGATTTGTCTTATAGGTTTTTTGTTGTTTGCTCTTTCTGACACTAACCTCTGCATTTACCCGGGCTCGGGACTTTCACAAAAAGGACATTGTGTCCTGTTGAGGCTGCATTTATATTTTTGCGTGTGTGTATTTTTTTTAAATTTACATTCTAAATCTGTCTGCTTATATCTGCTTGTCTGTCTATCTAGCCTTTCATTTCCTATTTCTTTCTCTATTTCTTTTTTGTGTATATTTTGCCAATTTTATTTCTTTAGTTCTTTACATAGTGTGTTTCATATCAATCATTATAACATCAGCTTGCAAAATTCTAACAAATGCGTCCAAATCTACGTCTGTTGTTAATGGCCTCCTTGCTCGTGTCCTGTTGAGGCTGCATTTATCTTCTTTTTATTTTTTTGTGCATTTTTTTTATTATTGTTTTTAAAATCTGTCTGTCTGGTTACTTATGTCTATCTATCTATTTATCCATATATCCATCTATCCATCTATCTATATTTCTTTTTGTTTTATATTTCTATCTTTTTTGTGTATTTTTTGTCATTTTTATTCCTTTAGTTCTTTACACAGCATGGCTCATATCAGTCATTATAACAACAGTCGTCTGCTTTTCTATGTTAAAGTCCTAACTAATGCGTCCATATTTACGCCTGTTATGGTCTTCTCGTGAGCCAGAGTAACTTCATTTATTTTTCTCTCATGCAGCACTGTGTGGCAGAAGGGGGAAAACACATGAGACAAAGTGGAGAAAGAGCTCCCGCATGATTAGAATGGTTAGAATTTGTGGCGAGTTGAGGAGCAGTAACGATTCGCTCTCTGCTGCTGCTAATGCCGCAGCACTGCTACTGGCAGCTTCGCTGTGCTAGCTTTAACTTTTTTAACCAGAAATCTGCGCATGGTTGACTCGACTCGTCACTCTGTTCAAATTACAACAGAGAGAGCGATAACAGAGACACAGAGAGAACGAGAACATGTTGAGAGAAAGAGTAACCAAATAATTTCGTGACAGACGGCAGAAAAAAGTTTGTTTTTAACATTTCTGTTGAATCCCAATTTAAAAATCAATGTCATGATTTTGATAGAATATTTGTTTATCGTTGCTTTTGTAAGGGCTGCACGGTGGTGTGGTGGTTAGCACCACAGCCTCACAGTAAGAAGGTCGCTAGTTCGATTCCTGGCTGGACCCTGAACTGGATAAGGTACAGAAAATGACTGACTATTGCTTTTGTCAGTTTCAGCTATATCGTGGGGGCTGCTGGAGCCCATCCCAGCTATTAACAGGCGAGAGGCGGGGTACACCCCGGACAGGTCGCCAGTCTGTCGCAGGGCCAACAGAGATAGACAGACAACCATCCATGCTCACATTCATACCTAGGGGCAATTTAGAGTGACCAATTAACCTAACATGCATGTCTTTGGATGGTGGGAGGAAGCTGAAGTACCTGGAGAGAACCCACGCATACATGGGGAGAACATGCAAACTCCACACAGGAAGGCCACTGTTAGAATTGTTCAAACCCCCTCCCCAGCCGGGAATCGAACTAGCGACCTTCTTACTGTGAGGCTGTGTACGCCACCGTGCAGCCCTTACAAAAGCAATAATACAGCCGAATACATCTGAATTCAACCTTGTCAAGTTCTCTGACATCAGCAAACAGCAAAGCTTTTCTACTGTTTCACAGTTTCTCTCACTTTAACTGTGTAATCAAACAGAATAAGAGGTCGAGGTCTTGTTCTTTCTACGACCACTGCTGTCTCAGTCTGGAATCATGACCGATGCTTCCTTATTTCTAGAGATGCACCGATCTGAGATCCGATCTCCGATACTAACAAATTAGCTGTATCAGATATCAGATGAATGTGGCCAATCCAGCATTCTGATTGAGTCAGTTCTGTTTTATTAACATCATAATAAATGTACACCTTATTTGTTAATAAACAAAATTAAGTACATTTGTATTTGTTTTCATTTGTCACCTTTTTTAAACAAGACCAAATGTTTATGTCAAGTTTGATGCCTTCACTCACATGGCAAAGTATACAGTTCATTCATCCAATGGTAGTATTGGATGGTATCGGCTGATACGCTCAGCCCAGGTATCGGTATGGGACTGGATCGGTGCATCTCTACTTATTTCCACAGTTTCTGACCTGTATCACTGCTCAATGTTGCACAGTGTTACTGGCAAACACTTAGCAGCTGTTACTTGCCTGTATTAGACTCTGGTTTGCGCTTTTGCGGGAATCTGTCCATGAAGATTTATTTTGAACAACACTTTTTTTTTGTCACCCGCGGATTTTTCGTGTCGCTTCACGTCGCACGCCCCGCCATGCAGCATGGAAACATTTACTCTGACAAACGTGGATCTGCAGTAAAGTCCCGACTTCGAGAATGATGACATTTCAGTCATTGACGTCAGCGGTCGGGCTGTGATTGACAGCTCTCTCTGCTGTCATCAGCGTCAAGGTCAGTTTATAAATTACAGACTTTAACACAAAACAGCAGCAATGTAGGACAGCGGCATTTTTGGCAGTAAAAAGTAATGAAAATGCGGGATGTCTGGTCAGCTTACCCTAGCCCTGGGGGGTCGGCTGTCAGACCGGGTCCGGGTCGGCAGTCTGGACCGGTGTCAGCGGCAGTTACGGTCTTCCAGCAGCCTCTATTGTGTTGCCTGTTTCTCTGACTTCATCTGTTTTCCTTGGAGTCTCGCAGAAAAAGTTCATTTGTCTGTGACCCGCGATATCTTTTAGTTTCTTTAGCGCCATAGTTTGTTAGCTAGCAAACCTTAAACATCCCAGAAAAAAGAAACAGCCCAGAATATTTGCACACGTTCTCAGCAGCGGTACTGGCATTGTTACTAGGCAACGAAGCAGGTTGATTCGGTTATTGGTTTATCAATTAACTGATTTTGGCTTTTTGATTTTATTTATTAACAGTCTGACAGTCAGTCTGGCTGCAGACCTCCAGCGTTTGGCCGCTTGAGACTCAAGAGTACCACACCGGCGCGCGCACCAGCAAGAAACAGTTACAACGTTCCGCCGTCAACATGTTATACTTCCAACCAAAATTAAATTCAGATGTTTATATAATCAAAGTAAGTCGTGTGAAAAAGAAAATTCCCGTCAAGTTAAAATAATTTTTAATGCCTCAAAAATTTAAGTTCATGCTTTTTCATGCCATTTAATGCCTGAATTTTCACAAAATCTATTTAATGACTTTTCATGCTTTTTAATGATCTGCGGAAACCCTGGTATAGTAACTAGTTGTCGTGGCAACTAAAAATCAGAGTTAGGCCGTTTCTCAATATGCGTACTTTTGCGGACTTGCATTCTTGTGTACTTTTGAAACGTCATCAGTAGAGGTCCAAGTACTGTTCCAATTCAAAGAACGCCTCAAGACAAGTACGCTCCATATTCCCGGATGTGTACTTGCTCCGCCCACTTTTCCGAGTCTGCATTGGAGATGACTTTTGTGGACTTCAGACACCTTTCTATCCCATAAGGCATTGCGGCATAACAATGGTGGAGGAGAAAAGTAATTGCTATAAGTGCTGAAAATACTCATTATTTTACGTAACGTTGGTTTTATATAACTTTTCTACAACAGAGTTGTTTTACTATAACTGCTTGGTGGTTTGATAAATTTTAAACCGTTATTAAAAGTGACTAGCGGTTTCACAAATGGGCTGAACAGCTAACGGTAGCTAACAGTAAGCAAGACGGTTGCGCAGATTAGCTGTCTTTAACTGCCACATTCAAGCAGGGTTATTGCTACTTATCATTTTAGTATTAGATATTTGTTATGACACAACTTCAGCAACATCTTTGACGTAATCAAGTATGCTTCCGTTCCAAATGTGCAACGAGTGTATTTGCATCCTTCCGTCCTCAGAAGTCTGTACTTCCAACAAGTCCATACTAGCAAGTACACAAGTTTGTTCTTAGCGAACTTGGTATTGAGAAACGGCCTTAGTTTTCCCAGATGTTTACAGACAGTTTTTAAAAGTAGAGGGAATGCTACACAATAGCATGCATCACACAGGAACAACTTTTTAATTATGTGTTGCTGCCACCAGATTCAAAATGAGCTCATAATTTCGATGAAATGGTAAAATGTCTCAGTTTCAACATCTGATATGTTGTTTATGTTCTTCTGGGGATAAAATGTGGGTTGATAATATTAGCAAATCTCAAAAACTTAATCTAACATTTCAAATCAGAAGCTCTGATAGAAATATGATCAACTATAGACTGTGAGGATTTAACACAGCTCTGTGTTTTGCTCTGATGTGGTGGAAACAGAAGCCGCCCTGCATTAACCAGAAGATGGTCCAGTTCTCTGCTTCATTGTTTGTCATGATGAATATGAGAAACCATGATGCGTGTTTCCACTCGGAAAGCAGTACAAGTGAAGTACTCTTGCAGAAAAAATGATGCATTAGCAATCATTTTATAATCACAGCCAACTGAATCGCAACTGATTCAAATTGTGATGTCCCTGAACGCTCCAACCCCTACTTTACATGCACCATGTGTTTCCTCTTTGGACTGGTACACAAAAGAAAAAGAAACCATTAATATATCACAAAATACACAGAGCTTAGTTCAATACAGTGCTCAGTGTGATGCTGATTTGTAATCAACTAAACAAAAAAGCAACAAAGTCTCAGACTGAAACAACCATATCAGCCCTTTTATCATCCCCCTTAAAAATGATCCTTCCCCGTGGCCTGTCATGTACAGCCCCTACAAGCTACATGACGATCCCTCCACTATGAGCCATTGTAGTCTGTTAAAGCATCAAATAGGTGTTTTTGCTTTACAGAATCCATCATTTAGAAAGCCACAGTCTTTGTAAGGAAGGGGGTATGGACGGCAACTGTCTGCTCCGTCAGTAACACACAAACACTTACTTCCTGGTTGAGTTCATACCAAATCATTGCATCAGTAGAGTTACAAAACTATCATGGATTGGCTGTCATAACAGCACCACTTATTACAAAATTTTATCCCATCTTGGATAGCTTTAGGCTGTAACATCACTTGGTTAGAGTAAGCACAATAACAACAGGACAATCGGGACTGTCAACACCATTTACAACGTGGTCATTCTCATTACTGCTAGAGTGCGACATTCTTTAAATGTATTGATTGATGGATGCATGAAGTTTATTTGACAAATAATGGAAAAAATATCTAAAAATGGAAATAAACCAAAAGAGAAATCAACACATAGAAATGTCCTTGTATGTCCCTGTAAGTGGGAGCTTAAGCTCATCTAATCCCACACAAGTAAATTACAGCAATTCACAAAATTGGGGGAGTTGTAGCAACTCTGGCACCCTGGAAGCAGTTGGTGGCAGCCCACTGCCCTCTAGTAGAGATGGGTTAAATGCAGAAAACCAAATTTCCCAAGTGGGATTAATATAGTATAAAACAAAATCATTACACCATGGTCACGTTCATTATTGCTGATGATACTGTATCATCAGTTGTATCTGCGTTTGTGAACTTCCCATTGGCAAGTTTAATGGCAGACACCTACAAGCTGAAACCAATCGCAGCTGTATTTCCAGTGATTGTATTCTGCAACAAGTTACGTAGCCCAATGCCGTCATCCACCACAATAGCAGAAAAATTCAAGAGTACCTTCCTGCAGTTACAATGGCCGACAAGTGCGCCGCCATACATCCAATCCAGCAACCCAGATGTGTGTGGTGTAGTCGGGTGGTTAAAGTAAGATAAGATAAGATAAGATAAAGATACTTTATTGATCCCCGAGGGGAAATTCATGTTTCAGTACAACCCGTCCAAGACACACAAACACAAGAACATTACAAGACAGGATCAGGCAGACCGTGGTCACGCAGCCCCTCACAGGGCGCACCTTTGCAGAAAGAAAACGGTAACATGAGGAAAGATGGGTTGGTGGTAAAAAAAGAGGTCTCCGAACTCTCCACATATGCAGGTGGAGACCTTGGAGACAAAAAAAACACACACCAGTACAGAGAAGCACGAACTCGACAGTCACAACATAGACACATGGTGGGCAGGAAGGGCGGAGTTTCCCCCCCAGACAGCAGAGCGAGGACGCAGCATAGGCACCCGTCAGCTCAGTCTGTCCAGCAGGGCGGGTAAGAAGAAGGACCAGCCGTGCAGTGGGATGTGCGCATCAGTGTCGTGAAAATGTGTGTGCGTAAGCGAGAGACAGCGGCTCACGCACAGTCCGTAGATGACAGAGACGGCCTTCAGAGAGTCCCAACTGTTCTTGTGGAGGGGGGGGGTTGCAGAGCCTCACTTCTGCAGTTTCTCCAAGGACATGTGGGAGTTAAGGAGCAGCTGCAAGGCCGCTCCCGGGGACCAGATTGAGATAAGGAGATAGTTTGGGTCCAGGCAGAGGCATGTTCCCGTCTGCCTGTAAAGTCTTCAGCAGGTCTCAGAGGCGACCAAATCAGCCACATTTGTGTTAATTACCCCCAATCCGAGTCTCCAACTGCTCCAGGTGGAACCCAACATCCTTTATGCTGTCAGACATCGTCCCCAGTTTGCCCCACAGGGCATCCACGCGAGTCAACGTGCACAAAGTTTGAGTCTGAGTGTTGGTAGCTCGGAGAAACAGCTCGAACGGCAGCTTGCCAACAGCTGCCGTCAGCTTCAGAATTTCCCGATGAACCAGGTACCCGACAGCTCCAATCAGCAGGAACCCAGTTATCATAAATCCAAACATGTACAGGTCTTCAGTGTGACCTGCTGGGACCGTCCCGTCCGGACAAGATGCCGCCCCCTGCACCTTGTCTCTGGGTAAAAAAATATTATCCGTTGTGATGAGAGACCAGCTGTCCAGATCCATAGTTGAAGTTTTAGGATTTAGGAGAAAAATGCAGAGAGAGGCTCAGAGGAGTGACAGGACAAAGATTGCAGGGAAAACAGGGAGGAAGGGAGCAGAAGAAAGCACGTCTGCACTCGCTGACAGCCGGAAGAAGAAGTAAGGGCTAGGGTTAGATTTTAGTAAGTTACATGAAGAAGAAACTTCCGCTTGAGACTTCCGGCGTCGATTGGATATATGGCGACGCCCTTGTCGGAACATCATAACTGCAGTTGGGTCCCTCTCAAAAAATTGGGCGTTTTTCAGAGATGTCATTTGAGATAAACCAACTTTAAGTCATGTCGGCTGTAAGAGCAGCAACAGACAAAGCACTTTTTATTGACAGATGAAATTTCATTCAAGCTGTGTGTGTTCAGTCTTGAATTGATTTTTAGACTATATTACCATGGGCACAATTAATTGAGAAAAACTGCTGAAACAACTCAAAACATTGCTCATAAAATGGTATTTGAACACTTCAATCTTTTCATTCCCACAGGTTAGGTTAATCTACGGGTGTGTAAATGGTTGTCAGTCTTATCCTGTCATTGATTGGTCACTCATCTAAGGGATAGTCCAGGCTACTTGGAAAGGTTCCAGCCTTGTGTTAAATTGTATGTTGAGATAGAAGTGACGCTTTACAGTATGTCAACACAGTAGTTAAAGCTGTTCATCCTTCCATGGAAATCCTGAGTAGATTAGGCAACCAAGTGGTGGAAAAGCAGCGTTGCTGTGTTCAACACCTTTTTGTGCCTTCGTTAAATACCTATTAGGGTTACCTAGAAAATCTTCAGAGCATCTGCCACGAAAGTTTCTGCTTCAGTGGAAGTATTTCCTCAAGGGCTTGGAAAATTACTTTTTAAAACTCTACAGGAATCTGTCAACCCAGACACAATGCTCCTGTTCACTGCCAATGAGTTTCTTAGGAGCTACTTAAAGAGCTCCCATCAAAACTGCTGACATAGTAACTGTGGCACTCTCTCCGGAAAGAGACAATGTGGTTTTTAGCTTAAATTGTTCAATACTGTCAGTCCATCTCTATTGTAGTGAGGTTAAGGTAGACCTATCAGTAAAACACTCTCAAGCACAGACAAATGGTAGGAACAAATAGTGAAATATTGTCTCCAGTTGCTTTTTCAAAAGGCATTTCTTTGACCTCACAAAGAAAATAAAGTAAACAAACATCAGTCAAGGGAATTTGTAAGTGGGCTTGCTGAAGTGAAACTAAAGCATGCTAAATAAAGGCCTTTTTAAACCATTAAAAAAGCCAGATATTTTCTCCCGCTTACCCTCCTGCTCCTGTGCTTATTTTTATTCACATCCGCTCACACATCTCTTAGAATGATGTGACTGCAAGAGGAATTGTGGGGCTGTGTTATCTACTTTCCATAAAAATGCCCCAGTGAGATTATACAGGAAGGCCTGAAGCATTTAAAGAATACCACCACTTCATGGTGGTCATGCAGTCACATGAAAGGGAAGTTCACCCTTTTTTTTTATATTCTCAAATTTATCTGTGAAAAAGCTTGAAGAACACCTTGACAAAGAACAATTTGTGAGATTCACTCTAGGAATGCTGAGAAATGTCACCCTAATGGTTTGATTTCATGTAGGACTAGTGGACAGATGCAATGGCGCCCCCAGGGGGTGGCCAGGGGTGGCTATGCCCCCCCTGAACAAGAAGCTGGCCACCCCACTGGCCACCCCATCAAAAATAATATTTTTTTCATTTATATCAACTTTCATGTACTATTAACATGGTGCAGCATGCTTTGCTTATATTTGAATATCAAAATCTTTATAAGCTAATAAAAATGAAATAAATAAAAAATATTACACTAGACCTACATTTTCTGCCATTGCTCTTTTGCCATAGTCAACCACAGGTCTGTCACACCTAATTAACTCGGCCTTTCTTATGCAAATTCATCCAGGAAGGTGCCACCCAGAACTGCCCCAACCAGTTCCTAATGCCACTTTCACATTAGCACCTACTTAGCCCGGCTCTTATTGGCAGTTTGTTTCCATTACAACTGAGGACAGCTCTGGTTTTCAGTGTGGGTGAGGTTGTCAAAGTGAAGTTTTGTGAAGTCATTTGTTTGCGACACACACACACTGAACAACAATGGAGGAAGGTGAGCTTGTGATTTACCTGTTATTCGTTTTATAAACACCATTGACCACGATGTTGTGGTCACACAGCTGGTAGATGTGTGGAGTTTGCCCCCGGTAGCTGCAGTAAGCCAAATCTGAACTCACAGGACACTAATACTCGTTCATTCGCTCATTCTACTTTAAGTATTGGTGAAATGAAGGAGTTTTGCTGCAGATAATGCCTTATATACAGGCCAATTCATTTGGCCTCTGATTGATGCAGACTGATGCAGATAGTTACTGGTGAGTAAAAACACCTATAAATCCCTGGAAATAAGGTCAAAGTTGAAATAAACAAAAGTTATCCTTTAATAACCCTTGGCTACCCTGCTGTTTTCTCTGGCCACCCTGTGGCCACCCCTAAAAAAAATTTCTGCAGGCGCCCCTGGACAGATGCACCTGGACAATGTCATGAAGTTACAGCAGCTGCTCGTTTTGGGGGGGATACTGCCCCAGACGACCGCTGACCGAGAAGAAAAAGGCTGGAAGAAGAAAATCTGTCACATCAATTGACAAGAACCTAACAGAAATCCTCCCCCCTTCAGCAACAATGGAGCAACACCAAGTTTATGCAGTCTTAGGTTAGAAGCGACCCAGTGTGAGCTATCCAGCTTGTTACACTACTGTACATCTCTTTGGGGGTGGCTGCAGCTCTGGTGCAAGAGTAGCAGTATTAGCCAGCTGGAAAGTCAGATCGATTCTTGGCTTCCCCTGACTTTGTCCTGAGGCAAAACACTGAACTTATTACTGCTTTAGAATGTGTCTACTGGTATGAATGTGTGTGAAGGGTGAACACTTAGTAAAATAAAAAGCAGAAATATGAGATAAACAACAAAAGTATGTGAGAAGGATTTGGTGTATGTTGACTTAAATGGTCAACATATGATTAGAATGGCACCATATACTGTAAGCACAGTCCAATTCGTATTACTTCTCTTTAGTTAACTGGATAGTCCATTTACTTTCAAACTGTCAATGAGCCGAATGGGCTTTCAAGCTGACCAGAGTTTATCATGTCTGGTCAAATGTGCATCCACGCCTCCAGATTACCCGTTCCATCCATGGAAGCAGGCCAAATAACCCTGAATACCCTCTTAAAATCACACCCCAGTATTTAAACCATGTTGAAATCTGGACATTAACTTGTTCGTTGAAATACCCGTATTCTTTCCTGTTTCAGCCATTCTGTTGTAGATTTGCTGCTATGTTTAGAATCAATTAGTTTCACGATCCACCTTAACCAACTTTAGCTGTCAGATAAACTCACATTTCACTTTTGTATACAGAGAAATTCCTGGTGGCTTAATAGCTGCAAGGTGTTCAGGTCCTGTGGCTGTAAACAAAAAAGCCCAAATCATTAGACCTCCACCACCATGTTTGATAGTTGGAATGAGGTGTTTCTGCCAATATGCTGTGTTTGGTTTTCCAGTCCCTCAAGAAGGTTGTGATTCTGCAATTGAAACCTTAAAAACAAACCCAAAGGGGTGGAATATATACAATAAGAAAAATGTAGCAATCCCAAATTTGTCAAATTACTACAACAATATTTGAACTTGAATAATTTGTCTTTGGTTAAATTTCTGTTAATATTTGAAAATGCAACACTGCAACTTTCTGGAGGGACTTCTCTACATTACTAACTGATCTCTACATTAGTTTCATCTATCCAAAGGACATTGTTCCAGAAGTCTTGTGATTTGTTGCAAAACAAAGCCAAGCTGCTATGTTCTTTTACAGAATGGCAATCGTTTCAAACAAGCCACATTTGTTCAGTCTTTATCTACTTGTAATGTCATCAACTCTAACATTAAACATGCTAACTGAGGGGTCTGAAATGTAGCTCAGGGTTGTTGTTGTTTTTTTTTGGGGGGGGGGTTGCTGCTTCTCTGAGCACTGTAGGATCTGACCTTGGGTTGAACTTGCAGAGACATCAACCCCTGGGAAGATTGGCAGCTGTCCTGTATTTATTGCACCTGTGAATAATCTTTCTTCGCTGCAGAATGATGGACTCAAAAAAGGTTTGGAAATGGCCTCGCAGCGCTTCACATGCTGATGAGTAGCAACGGTTGCCTCTGTGAAGTTTTTACTGACGTTTCTGCTTCTTGGCATTGTGTTAGCACACACCTGGATGCTTCAAACCAACAAACTGCCAAATCTACTCTTTTATAAATAATGAATGTGAAACTTGGCATCCATCATTGTTTATCTTAGGTTGTATTTACCGAGCTTTTCAGACCTGTTATGGGCCAGAAGATTTCTTTCAATACATCACTTATAGCTGTTGCTTGTACATTTCAGTTTACTTGTCCTTATCTGTCCTCTACTGTGGACTTTGTGTTGCAGTTTTTTGATCATTGCTTGATTCCCTTGTGTGAGTTTTTGTTGCAACTGTTGACGTTTTGTTTGCACACATAATCTCTCATTTAAGCTCCTGTTTTCTTTGCCACACCTGCCTCCTGCGTCCTGCATTTTTGAGAACTCACACATAACAATGAAAAGGTCATAGCACTACAGAATATGTCTTCATTACAACACTTGCAAGTTCCGGTGTCAGCTCTGGGCAAGAGTGGGGTGCAGAAAAAGAGCTGCATACTGTGTGTCCTCTGGCAACAGATGATTTTCAAAGATAGCTATGACACCAGAGACAACCCTGTGGCAAAGCGCAGGATGGAAACCAGGAGACCCAGCCAAGATAATGCCCAGCAAAAACTTCCTCCCTTTTAAATGTCAGTAAAGATTTCCAACTAGATGTCCTCCACCAAAGTCTATTTTCAAATAGCAAAAACTTAAATTATAGTCATGACCTTCTCCGGTGTAAAAACAAAGACTAAAATGAAAACATGCATGAATGGGTGCATGCAAGTCGACTTAAGGTTACATCTGGTTTATAGTTCTGTTTGCTGGCATACTAAAATAGCTTCATTGTTATTTTCTCATGCAGGATGTTGTTGCAGCCACTCGTCACTTTCAGTCTGAAAAGTCAAGATTACTGCTCAGTGCACTGAAGGGCAAAAAACCTGATTTACCTTCACACAAACAGCAAGTTTCTGAAACCATTCCTTTTTGCTTATCCAACGCCTGCAAAAACGTATTCTCTGCCAAGCAGAATTCAAATGATCTATCACAGAAAACCTGCTCTCTGTCTGTATTCCTTTCTGCAGCAACGACACAGCTATGAATGCTCTGCAGTTGTTCAGTTTTATTCAAATCTCTGCATAAATATCAGTATACAACAGGACTTCCAAAGTTTTCATCACTGACACTGAACTGCAACATCAGAATACTGCATTTTCCTTGTTGTTTTTATAATCTAGCTCTCAGTTAACACAGAGAAGAACTGTGGCAATGACACATGACTGCCCTGAAACTAAGCAGTAACAAGTATTTACACACAGAGAGTTGATGGCTAACAAGGGGCAGGTGTGGTGAGGGGTGAACTAAATCCAGGTTTGCAGGGAAGACAGGGAGCAAGTTTAACCCCCAGATTCCACATGATGCATGTGCTATGCTCAGTTCCGCTCCAGACCAACTCTGAACTGACTACGACCGTTAACACCCGCTGCATGAGCGTCGTGGAGCCCGAAGGAAGCACAGCAGAGCATGCTCTGGAAGCGACACCTGTGCGACAAGAAGTCACGCCATTTGTGCCACTCAGAATAAAGTATATGTGTATGACTGCTCAGTGATAGGAGTCATGCCTATTAGCATAATAGGCATGCTAATAGGCCTGCTTTACAGTTTGGTAATACTTCATTAAGCCTAATTACACACACAACACAATGTATTTACTCTATTATAGGATGTCTGTACAAAATCATATTTAGGAATAATATTTAAATTAGTATAAGCCCATGTAAATGTATTCATAGATGTACTGTAAGCCTGTCACAACAAATGTGAATATGAAGAGCCTACAATGTATCAGAAGTAGCCTAAACAATCTGATTACAATAATTTCATTTGAAAATCCAAAAAGCTGTCCTTGCTCTCTTTCCTGTTTGGTACGATCTGAATTGTGCAGCTTTGTCCGGCCGGATGGTAGAGTTGATCCGTATTTTTGTTTGGGCGGATTTTATTCTACTTGTCCTCAATTGTATTGTTATGTATTATCATGAGAAGCACTTTGTGACCTCTGTCTGTGAAAAGTGCAACATATAAAAAAGTTTACTTGCTTACTATGAAGAAAAACTAGGACAATAGCATCATGAGAAAGAAAGAAAGAAAGACCTATTGGGAAAAAATGGAGAAGCTGGTGAATCTGGAGGGTCATGATGTTAGATTTAGGTCTTTATTTATATAATTTGTATGTTTATTCTGTGTTCAGCTGTGCAGTTACAGGTTTGACAATAATCTTTATTTCATTAACAAAAATATGTATATAAAAAAAAAGACTTTTAAAGAAAAATACTAAATGAAACATTCATAATAGCTAAATTTGGCTAAACTAGGGGGTCTGCTGAACGATAAATGAAAAGTCAATGGGGGGGGGGGGGGGGGGGGGGGGGGGGAGATGTCCCCTCACTGCCTCCTTGCTGGCACTGCTTGCCCTGAAAGATGAGTTCCTATTGGCTGACATATTTGATCAGTCCCTGCTTTTCCATCATCCATCACATCAGTCCCTCTCTCTTTATTTTACCTTTTATCTCCACAAGTCAGATTACACCGCTTAATAAAAAACAAAGAAGAAAATAACCTGCAGTTGCTCAGCTGCTGTGACATTTTACAGCTGTAATCTGCTATGACTTAACAAAGCAGTGGTTAAAGCCCACTAGACAAGGTTGTGAATATTGGATAAGTATGAAGCAGAACGACAGACGTCTACTACATGTGGACCACACGTGGTTACCAACAGTGATGCTGTGAATTATAAAACAGAAACTACATCACTCCCACGTTCTAATCTGTCAAATTGATGGATGGATTTCAGATTTCTGTCACAACAAAAAGTAAAATGGTCAATATTTTATTTCTACTTTTGAATGTTTTTCATGCATCCTGCTGAATTGTTTTTTAATGTTTCATGTAAAGTACTTTGAATTGACCTTTACATGAAATGTGATGTACAAATAAACTTGCATTGCCTTACTAATGACAGACAATATTTGGTTAACTGCACACTTGCAGTCCCACAGGCTGCACTAGCGAGTAATGCTCTTAAAAGACCCTTCTTTAGATGCCAGTATACAGCAGGATTACTGACTTTTACTCTGCAGGTATAGATGTCATTGTGCCAATCCTCTGTATTTAAGACTCCTATAACATAAATCTAAATTTTTTTCATCTGCTATTACAAATCCCCAGTAATATCCAGCAAAGAGAATGAGGTAGTTGGATAATCTTTTTGTATCTTTGTGGATTAAGCTCATGCCGTGTGGATTTTCTTAATGTGTGATGCAAAACAGTGACAATCTGTGAATGAATTTGCACAAAAGGGGGAGTGCAAACGTCACTGAGCAAAGCTGTGTGCACGAGTGCTTAATGGTTGTTAAAACCAAAGGTTACAGGTGTGTTTTCCCTCTACATGCATGTCGCATTGCATCTGTTGTTCTGTGCAGGTGCCACCGTTGCTCCGAGGAGGGGGGGGGGGAGCAGGCGTGTGATGATGTTGCTGTCACGTTATTAAGATAAATTGTCCAATCACATGGGGAGATCTCCCGCCCTCAGGAGTGCCAGCAGCAAGGATTAGATTACAACCTCCCACAATGCATCACTCTTTACATCACAATCCAATAGGAAAGCAATACTAGAGTGGGGATACTCTGCAGCCCAGCCTCTTAAAATGAGAGCTTTAGAATTAGCTGTGGGGAAGTGCACTAAATCACAACAATGAGAATCTTTGTGATAACCCTATTAAGCATCAGCTACTTTAAAAATCCTCAATGCAGGATCCTCTTCAACCATACATCACAGTGAAATTAGACATATGCATATAAAGATGTTAAAGGCAGCTGTTATTAGCTTTCAGCTTGAATATGCGCAGCCTCAGACGTTATCAGTTTCAGATCCCTGCTAATAGCAGATAAAAACTGTTCCAGCTTACTGGAAAGGTGAGAAAATAATAATAAATGGCAACACAATGAGCCCACATGGGATATGCACTGGCGCATAACACCTGCGGTAATTATTACTGCTCACTCAAGACTGATATTGTTAGTGAAAAGCTTACACAAGCTACTTTTAAGAAAGTCTGCCTGCAATTTCATTATGTCAGTATTTCACTCAGCAACAATGAGGTTAAAGTATTCCCAGACAAACAGCTCATATCAAGCTTTGCATTAGGACTGGAGCGTTTTTTTCGTTTTTCTGCTCCAACAAACCCTGGAATTACAGAACAATACAATAACATTCATCTGATAATCCCATAGCAATCACCTGTATGAGTGGGGGAAAAAAAGATATTTCAATCAACAAATGAATAACCCAGAAAAAGAGAATGGAAACTGACTGTGATGCATATGCAGGAATATGGCAGAAATATCTAAAAAAGCTATATTTCTGCCTATTTTTGAACACAAACATGAATCTCAATGATTAAAATGTTCTGAATGTGCACTGCATACACCTGCACTTGATGCAATTCTCTAGAAATGCATTTATTTTGTTAGTGCCTCAATAAAAACCAAAGACAAAGCAGCCAGTCAGGACAGAAGATTTAAAACCTATGAATGCATTGCATCATGAAATCCCAGAATAACACATACTAAACTGTCTGCAGACTAAAGCCAGCATCCCTGCCTAACCAGAATCTGCTAAAATAGTTTATTGATAGTTCTTTGAAGGTCGATATAATGAAAAAAATCGCTAATGACAAATTCCTCCCTCCCTTCACCAATCTAAAGACCCCAGGAAGCAGCCAAAGGAGCAATGGGAACATACAGTCGACCTCAAAATAATTCCCTACAATTTAAGAAAAGGCTAAATTCACACCAGTATTTATACAACAAGAAAATTTAAAAAGTAATCATATATATAGATATTTTAAAGTTACCGCAATATAAGTTGGCAAAATAAAATTTTGCTTTTGAGTAGTTGAAAAGAATGATTTAAAAACAAACAAACAAAGTGTTCTAGACACATTAGAGCACATTCCTCATAAACAGTGGACCAAAGTAACCTGCCTGGCCAAAAAAAAAAAAAAAAAAGAAAAAAAAGTTGCCACTTGGATGTAATTAAGCAAATAGATCTGAGCCTCCTATTGGATAATTACTGCATGGGCGATTATCTTTCAGCTGGCATCAAGTTATTTAACCCTAACTGGTGCAATGACTTGCTTCTCATTTCCTAAACAACCATGTGGAAAGACACATCTGTGGTTGTGGAAAAGATGTCAGTCTGTCTGAGAAGGGTCACATCATTGGCAGCATCAAGCAAACAAAACATCTAAGGAGGTGCAGAAACTACTAAAATTGGGTTCAGAACTGTCCAGTGCATTGTTGAAAACTGGGAGGATAGTGGGGACACATCGTCGTCCAGGAAGAAATGTGGCCGTAAAAGCAGATGAAGTGATGCAGCATCATCGTAGAGCCTACTGTACAAACTGGTGGGGGCAGTGTGATGATCTGGGGTTGCTGCAGTTGCTCAGGTCCAGGTTCAGCAACAGTATGAGCTCAGATAATGAGGTCAGCTGATACCTGAATATACTAAATGACCAGGTTTTTTCCTCCCTGATGGTACGGACATATTCCAAGATGACAATGCCAGAATTCATCGGGCTCAAATTGTGAAAGATGGTTCAGGAAGCATGACACATCATTTTCACTCATGGATTGGCCACCACAGAGTCCAGACCTGAACCCCATTGAGAATCTTTGGGATGTGCTGGAGAAGGCCGCGGTCAGACTCGACCATCATCAATGCAAGATCTTAATGCAACACTGGATGGAAATAAATCTTGCGACATTGCAGAAGTTTATTGAAACAACGCCAGAGTGACTGCTGCCGTAACCAAAGCTAAAGGCCATCCAACAAAATATTAGTGTAGGAACTTTCTTTAGTGGCAACTTTTTTTTGGCCAGGCAGCGTACCTGTCAACAGGTGCAGTCTGATTTGAACATTACAGAAAATACTTGGTTGTAGTTACTGCATCAAAGGGTTGCTCAACAAAACTGTAGTTCAGGTGCCCTATCGTGCTTGTTTACTTGTTTTTGTTTGTTTGTTTTTTAACATTTTTGGTAAACCACATATCGAAATCAATGTCATGATTTTCATCAAAATTTGATGTATTATTACTTTTTGTAATATTACTTATTTGATGGGAGTGTATGAATAATTGTGAGGACGACTGTAGATCCTCTGATGAATCATCCTCTTTGCTTTTTTCTTGATTAGGACAAATTTAAGCCTCTCACAGCCTGACTTCAACCAAGAAGCACAAAGGTAGCTCTGTGATGGTTTATGCGGCTATAATGTGGACCTCATTTCCTGTAGTAGCACCGCCAAGTAGCGGCAAGTTCATTTTTATGGCATGTTTTAGTTCCTCACATAAAACATTAAAAAGACAAGATCTAAGGAGTAATTTTTACAATTTGGGGAAATCAGGTATTTCTTAATTATGTCTGTGTCATCTAATAAGGTACAGTGGAAATCCAACCAGTTAGCAGAACTAGTACAAAGAGCACAGTGTTAATGGCCACGTTTACACTAGTTTTAATGTCCCTTAATTTCCAAATAACATAATGTAACCGTGACCCCAGTGAAACACTTGGACTGACCCCAACATCAGCCACTGCATTACACAATCAAATATCTTGGGAGTTACCTTGAAAATATTACAATTAGGGTGCAGCAGAAGTCAACAAATGACCTTTATATCTTTCCACAAACACTTTTTTTTTTTTAACTATACTTCAAAATAACGATAATATTTTAGGATTTCAGAGAAAACAACTGCAAAGCAAAAATTAAGTTGCAAAAATAAGCTGCAGAGTGCTTTTGTTGTGGGAAATTTACAGCTATTCACAAGGCAGGCGACAAAGACCGATTAAGATGCTTTACAACATGAAAATATTGTTCTCACTGCATTTTCTTTTCAAGCAAGTTATGAAAACAAAGACACCCATGTAAAACTAATACTTTAAACAAGTTTAATAAAGAAAAAAATAGCCGCTAACACTCTTCTTATTCTCAGCGTATTTCCTCAAATCAATCTTATTAAGTACGACTGTATGGAAATAACCCAGCGTTGTTTGAATAGTTGTTAACTGTGTGATAGTAAAGCTTGAAAACTCAGAAACTTCATTGATAAAGGCTACAGTATACTTCTCCAACTGCGTAATGCGTCATCCAACTGTGAAACCACAGAGACCCCTCAAGCTTTCATAGTTCTTCGTCATGGTGCCGGATACGTAGTGTAATTTCCCGCCAGATCAGTAGAGGTCACCACGCAAGACCAACCTACTCTTATGATGCCAATGGTCGGTAACCTCGGTGGTTATTTTGCTACCGTGAGCAATGGCGTCCGAGACAGAAAGACCGCTGTTGTTGTTGTTGCTGCAGCTGAATAACATTGCAACAGAGATACTTTATATGCAAAAATAAAGACGATGAAGAGATTTTGGTGTTTCCTCACTTCTTTGGCCAAACGTTCTGCAGTTGGACTCAAATCTGTGTCATAGGCTAGTCGGTTTAAAAATGGCGCTGCTAGTGTTTACGTTGTGATAGACCAATCACAGCCCTTGTCATCACCGTCGTCCCTTGACGGAGTGACGGACACTTAAAAAATATTTTGTGCAGCCAGAGACGACGGAAAGGCTCTTCGACATGCTCTTAAATAGTTTTTTTTTTTTTTTTTTTTGGCAGATTATGTTCACAGCTGTGACAATTAAGGAACAAATTTGGGTTTTAAAACAGCCTTTGTAATAACTTTGTTGCTGGACACCCAATGATTTAAAAAAATGAGTCTGGAAAATATCAGAATCTTCATTAATGAGATAGATAGTGTTTTTGGGTGGATTTGGTTCATCGCTGTACCAACATTCCCACAATCAGTTTCTCTCACTGAGGTAATGCCAAATTCAGATTTTTAATATGGCATGAGTGATAATTTTATCATTTATAATGCCATTTAAAAAGAAACAAATTTAACAGATTCATTTCTTTGAATTTACGTTAATTTTAAACAGCTTTAATCAAAATCTCAAAAATTTCTTTGAAAAGTGTTTTTTTTTTTTTCTTTTTTTTTTTCAATTTATTCATTTTTATTTTTCCAATGACATGGACATCTTGGTAATGGCTGGTGTAAAGAATTCCAGCATTACTTTGTCATTTTTTTTCTCTATAAGGGGGATTTACGAATTCAAAGGGAGCTTTTCAAACTTGGCCAGGTTTATCACTGCAGTTACTTTGACACTTTGGGAGACATATATTAATTTAGGAACCTTGCTATGCCAAGAATGAGTTGTTGAGTGACTCATAGGACTGTGTGGGGAATTACATATAGTGCAGGATCATGGTTAGACAACCAGAATACCTGTTACTGTTCCTGCCACTGTGCAGGCCCTTATGACTTAGGCTGCACGTCTGGGATTGCTGGTGTGCTGCAAAATGAATTTCAGAAATATCAGGTACTTACTTGATGGTATCAAATGATGGATAAAAATCCCCTAGCCAAAGAGTCAGAGTTGCTGTCTGAGCCTGCGTATTTGAGGTTTCCAGTTATGGCCTCAGGAGAAAAGTGTGATTCCTGACATATGCAGACAATCTGCCACAATCTACAAGGAAGCAGTCTCTTTGATCATCCAGCTTCATGTTTGTATTTAACTATACGGCATTGTTTCATGAAAATTCATCAAGAGTGACTGCATCTATGATCGCGCTATTCAACAAGATCATTCCATCTTGTTTACTTGTGTAAAATTTGCATTCGTTTATATGGTGCACAAATCTCTGACACACAAACAAAACCTGTTGTGTCCTTCTGAGGCTGATTTGGATGTAATCCAATGTGAAGCGGACTCAACGCTGTGCAAAGCATTCCAAACATGTTTCTTATTTCTGCCTAGAGCAGGGGTCTGCAACCATAACAATCCAGCAAACCATGTTTGCATTCAACCTGGAATAAAGCGTGTTTAGAGCTGCAAATGTTCCAGGACTCTTTGGAAAGAGACCATTTTTAAAAACATCTACAACTATTTGAATTGAATTGAATTGATTCTTTATTTGAACATAAGACAACATTTAAAAACAACAAGAACCCCCCCCCAAAAAAAGAAGTACTCCTAAAGAGAAAAAAAAAGAAAATTATTCAGTGTTTTTTATTCAGAAAAACACTGAATAAAATTACTATATAATAATATCAAATGCACCAATAACAATAATTATATCGAGCAACACCAGTTGCAAGAAAAAAAACAGTATCATCACTATCAATAATCATAATAGCAATAATAAAACTGTCACGACATAATATAATCAATTATACCAATAACAAATACCAATAATAACAGAATTATTACCATTAATACCATTAATTACCATCCTCACAATACCACTATCAGTCTTATCATCATTATAACTAGCATTAATAATAACAATGACATTAATAATATTAACAATAACAATAATGATGATAATAATATAAATAAAAATAATACCAATATTAATAATAATAACTATTTCCTAGAAAATTTGCTGTAAATTTTTTGAAGACCCACAATTTTATTTCAATTTTTAGGTTTTAAAATAAATTTTGAAAAATGCAAAAGAGATCCACAAGATTTCTACATTTGTGGGAAATTATGTAAAATTTTAAAAAGTCCCAAATTTCTAAGCTAATTACAAGAAGAATAGAAAACAGCTACTGATACTTTTAGTGTCATGAAGTTGTGGAAATTCAATGCAATTATTCCATGAAAAAAACCTGTTAAAATCTACATTTGTTATTATATCTATATTTAAAAATATTAGATAATTTCTTATTTTTAGCCAATGTTATGAACCATTTTGGAAGGTCGAAGAGCTTCCTGGGCTAGAGGGATCTAAGCAGTTGTCTGGTCATGATAAAAGTAAAAAGTAAAAGTAGTAGTCTTGATTATGGACACTGAAACATCCTTATAAAACATGAAATGCAAAAGTCTTTGGTTACCTCTCATTTTTTCATAGAACAGGAAATAGCTGCAGTCACACTGCAGAAACTCAAATCTTACCAAGTATATTTTTCTCATTTCTACTCAAAATATCTCATCACACTCAAAATAAGACAAAATTACTTAAAGGCATTTGCCACCTCTGGGTGAAATTTAGCCTCCCCCCGCAGTCCCCTGAGTTGAACAAGTGGGCAGAAGTGTTTTCTAGCCGACCCACTCGTTCTCTGAATATGGCAGCACTGACTTTAGCTTAGCTTAGCTTAGCTTAGCGTACTTGATGTAATCTGGTGTATCCAACTAGCACCACTTGGCAAAAGGGAGCTAATTAACTCAAGATTTTGTCCAATTACATTTCACGACTTATATTCTGATCAAGTACAAATGACAAGCCGATTTCACATCAAAGGACTGACTAGGCGGCATTCAATGTGGGAACTATATGCCGCGAAAGTACAACCAATCACAGGCTTAACACCGCAGACAGTAGCAAAGGCAGCACACATGCGCAGCACCCCCAACTTCCGTAAACAGGGTTGCCACCGCTATAGATAATCTGCTGTAGATAATTTTGTAGGTCTAACACCTTTTTGGTCATAAACTTGTCCATTTTCCTGCACACCATGCCAAGTGTTTGGCTAACAGCTCATTGGGAATCAGAATATTTAAATATGAATCATAGAATGGGAACAAATCATGTGCTTTTGTGACAGGCTGCTAACAAAACACCTAAAGACGCCATTTTACACTGGTTCTTTTCTAAGTTGACTGCTATTTGTCGACAACACTGGTTCAAGTTTTTTATGCTTGGTGATTTATCTGTGTTGTACTTTAACTGGTCAGATACAAGGACTGGCCTTAAAAAAACATCCAATGTCCAAAGACCCCCAGAAAGGCTGGAGCACAGTTGCAGAAAATCTGACTCCTTGAAAGCTTTGATGGGCAGCTGAAGACGTCTGTACAGCATAGAGGAATGTGACTGGTTGATGAATTTGGTCACTATTGTGTGGATGTTTTTGTCATTTTAGTCTACTGTTTTCAGAGTGGGTGTAAAAGTGGAAAGGTGACAAAAACAGCATGAATTAACTCGTCCTACAACACTTTATGGTGTTATTCTTGACAGACAAGCTTTAAAATGTAGTCATTTTATTATAAGCAATAAATTCAGCCACTTCCTTTTATTCAAAGCCCCAGTGATGCAACATTTAGAGGTAATTGTTACCTGTCAACTTGATATTCCGAGAAACATCATGATTTCATGTGCCATCAATCACCATAACCTAGCAGATTTCAGAAAAACATCCCTTCTAGCCCAGTTGCTGCTAAACTTATTGAGGTGCAGGCCCACTTTTAGAGCCTACAGGGGATACTTCCTGGACTCCAGTGCAGCAGCAGTAGGGAGGTGGGAGGTGTTGGAACGAGAACACAGATATTAGAGCCAAACTTGAGTCAAAACATGCACTCTTATGCACACATGCACACACTCTGATAGTCAAGCACAAACACATATATGCACACACGCGTGTTCACAGCAGGCCGAAGCAGACAGACTGTGATAGTACAACCGCAACGACCCACCGCCTTCTGTTAGCTTTTTTCATCCCTGACTTTATTTCATGTCCCGCTGAAGTGTATGATGAAAACAGAGAATGAGAAGGTGAAATCGGGGGGAACCTTTGAATTTCATAACCACGCCAGCAAAGTAAAGAAATATTTTACTTTGTTTAAATTTTAATTGTCTTTCATTAACTTTACAATAATCTCCCAGCCAAACTAACACTGAATAAATTTAGCTTCGCTTGGTTTGAACCCCTCGCTTTGGTAAAATAGGTTAAACAGATGCTGCATATGAAATTCTGCATTGCTAAGATTTAAAAGATAGATAAATATGCAGCTTTAGAGTCCTCCTATTCCTTCATTTTTAAAGACATAGAGAGCGAGGCAGTGGGCAGATGCCTTGGCGTGCAAAAGGGGTGTGACAGGTTGAACCTTCAACAGCACTCCTCACCTGAGCTCGCTGCAAAAATCACTCAGTGTAATTTATTCATTCCGCAGACGAAGGTCAGGTAGAGGTAGCGGCTGATCCCTCGGGTGCATCCTTTATAATGACTCTTTTCTGGGCGGGACGCTTCACGCAGAGTAACTCGACTTCGCTGAGTCTCTGCTGCTTGTGCTCAGCAGAGTAATGAGACATTTCCAGCCATCTCAGCAACCAAATTGACAGCGTCACTGACTGGCACTCCCTTGGGAGGACTTGTTAGGATGTTGAGCTATAATTGCACAATATGTTGGCAGGAGGGACATAAAGTGAAAGGGCAGGAGGGATACATGGTGTCCATGTGACTATTTATATTTTGTCATGGACTGGAGGTTTATTCATCTTAATCCTTTGAAGTAGGGGAAACACAGCTTACACCTTTGATTACACTGAATAATGAATTTATTTTCTTCCTCTTTGCCGTTGTTCACATCAAATTGCGAAACAGCCATGGGACGAATGATTGATTACTATAAAACCTGTCAGGCGCTCTCACCCCTCTAGATGCAGGAAGACTCCCAGAGCCAGGAATAGATCTGAAGACTGACAGCTGCCTCTCTCTTAAGACTGCAGCTCCTTGCTTGTGCTAATTTGTGCCAATGCCTACGCTGTGGAGGTGCAAGCACATAATACCAGAGAGATTTGGGCATGCTTGTCAGAATCACTCTGTCTGCCTTGATTGAGAGAAAAGAGTAGGTTTCTTACACATCTATTATGTTGTATCGTGTTTACTATGCAGCATGTTCACATCTTTGCATGCATGCCTTTTTAATAGAGTACAGTATAGATGTCTTTGTTCTGATGCTAAGTTCTGTATATGACGCGGTCCCTGTACAGTATCTTACACAGTGCAGAGGTGCGTTATGGGGGATCCCAAAGATAAAGAAACAACACACAACCAGCTCAATGTCAACTCTGCAACTATAAGAATGAGAGCTTTGAATAATTCATAAGAGGTGCTGCATGCAGCTTGTGTACTAAGGAAAGGGAGCGATGCAGCCATCATGGCATCCCGGAAAGATGAAAGAGGCCCAGGCTATAGAGCATTGACAATACTGTCTGCTTTTTACAGAGGTGGTGAAAAACTGTCAAACTGTGGAGGCGGATGAAGGCCGTCACCGAGAGGTGGTGGATTTGATCCAGCGCATACCTGAAAGAATCTGCCAGTTGAAGGCAGATCCAACAATCTCAATGTGAGCGTAAGTGATCAGCAGGAGGCCCCCTCCCACTCAATCCTATTTACTTCATTTACGAAAGCTCGAGCATCACACATCGCAGGCGTATGAGGTGGTTAACCTCTCTCACGAGGCTGGTACTGCTCATGTTGAGATGTGTGGCTGTGACCAGAGACGTAGCACGACACGTAATCAAATGAAGACCCTGAAATAAACAGGGGAGAGGTGGGGGGCTGCTGAAATATCCGGGGGTGTGGAATGGAGGTGATGAAGCTGTGATCTCACGCCTTTCCATCCGGAGCGCAGTTTCTGAATCAGTCTCCTCCAACTACTCACTTGTTAATTGGCTAGATGGGGATGATAATAGAGCCTCTGAGAGACGGTTGCTAGGATATTGATGGTAGCCACAGGACGGACGTAGCTGTGGACTTTTCTTGTCTCTTTGGTGTAAAGGTCTTCCACTTCGATTTTTCTGAAAGGCATTAATGGCTCTTTTTCGTTTCCCGTCAGCAGCTTTGAATTAGTCAAGTCTTTAACATTTTCTCAAGCATGATGTGTATTAAAAAAAAGCCCTTTTATCAGCATTAAACTGCAATTTGCTTAACATCATTTTTTAAGTGTAAAAAAAATCAATGTTAATAATTAACATTTGCCTGTTTATAACCTTTAAAAAGATTATCCTGAGACTTGCAGCGCTTTGTGAATTATCATATTCCTTTAAAAAGGAGATCTACTAAGAAGCTCCCCGAGGACATAATTTAGCTGAGGTAACGAACTGACCAGAGGGCAAATCAATAACAGCAAGTGACTGTTTGTACACTTCAGCAGAAGCATAAATCTCCCGACAACAACATGTAGTGCCGATGCGCCGTTGCATAGTTGCAGATCTGGAGCGCCTTCAGAGTTACTCAGCTGTATGAGTGACGAGGAAGCTGCCTTTGCTTCCATATGGCTACATACTTGGATGCATATGCTGTAAGCCAGTGCTGAATGTATTGGCTGTGAATATGTTAATGACCACTGTTTATGATGAGCAAGGTGAAAGAGATGCAGCCAAGCAGGCAATGAAATGACTTGAAACACTCCAATAAGCAACATGTGTTAAGCTAAAACCAGAATCCAGCTTTATTTTGGCCTCCTTATCATTTTTTAAATTTGTGTTTATTTTTGCAATCAGGCAGGAATTGGCTCATCTTTCTGGTGGGTGTAAGTGTTAGTTGGTGTCCTGAGTTTAATTTAAATCCATCTTTTGTTCAAACTGTCAGCTGTTCCCTTCAGACTTCATCAACTATTAGGGTGAATTCCAATCCCCCCTTAGCCCTAGTCCTTGGCCCTACCTCTTCGTTTGCATGTTCATGTGAACATGGTGGTCCTGATCTGGTTCAGACTGGGGGGAAGGGGTAAGTGGTAGGGGCTATTTGGCCCTCAAAACGGAGATTCTCCGGGGGCACGGTAGAAAACGAGTGGTATGGTGAAGAAATTGGCAGCGGCAGCCAAAGAAACACACAAATGTATTTTCATGTAAGTAAAATATGAAAATTTTATTTTAAGCTTTAGTGTATTACAGCTTTATTACAAATGTGAAAAAAAATTGCTAGTTTTGTAACATCACGTTTGTCTCCTCATCTGTAACGTAACGTTAGGCGTCTTCTTTTCCTTTCATTTCTACGATTTTTGGCCCAAAGCCGAAAAAAATAATACAATCGCCTCGTAAAGGGAGATTATTGCTGCTGCAGACGGCATTGCAAACTCTTCCAGAAACAGCCGTGATGTCAGTTTACTGTGTCACGGAATCATTAAACTGAGGATTTCGAAGGGTTGTCTCATTTCTTAATTGGGCCTCAGATAAAAGCTTCCTTTTGAATTCGGTTTAAGCTTCTGATAAGCCGGACCTGGTAGTTTGGTTAAATACAGTGATATGGCGCAGATTCCTTGTCGTCTCTTTGCTGTTTAACTTGGTTCACCAGCAGTTATCTTCAGTGAGATCTTACATTCTTTTCACTCTGCAGGCAAAAATGACTCAAATCCAACTTTTTGCCCACATGTGACTCATATCTTTTCATTACAGTCTGAACGGCAGAGATCTGATTTTTTTTTTACTTTTCATCTTTTACAAAGTGACCTCAGTCTGAATGGTCATGTCGCATTTCATCTGTGTTTTACTACACTCTAGTGAAACTGATGTCACAATTCTGGACGAGGTAAGATTAAATGTAAACAATGGATGGAACAATGTTATATCAGACGTTTTTGGAGCGAGGGCTGGTGTAAATGTGTAATGTGAAAAGTAGTTTCCCACTCCACACACAGGAGTGCCTTTGTAAAGCTGCTGAAGCCCAGACTGACCCCAGCAGGTTAACCACTCTGTAAGTGTGTTTATGGTGTAAATATGCAAAGTACTGTGTGATAGAGCGAATGTGAAGTGAAGAAAACCCTGAATAAATGCAGCTCATTTACTATTGAATACATTGTTAAGTTGGCTAATACATTTTAAAGTGTGTTTGTTTCTACTGATTACAGGCTGCCTTTAGAAACTCATTTCATCTCTAGATTTTGTTGATTTTAAACACAACATGCACTTACAATGTGAAAATGAGGAGGATGAAAGGATAACTTTTAAAAAAATGTTTAAAAAAAACTGTAGCTGTGCCAAGAGCCTTCCACATTGACACCTCCTCCTTTGAAATGTCACTGTTATCACATTAGAAAAAGAAAAAAGCAATGCTTGGAGCTCAAAGAGATTCTTTTGTCAGGTGAATCAAACACTTTCCAGTCTGTTACCAGAAAAAAAACAAAAGCTTTGGAGGAGGACTGGATACAACCTGACGCAGTCCTCACTAAAAATACCCCCACAAACTAATATGTAGATGTAGCAAGAATAATCAAAAAAAGACATGAAAGATCCAAGAGTAGGTACTTTTACAGTAAACACAACATGCACAGTCAAACTGACACCACAGAACTTTCAGCACTTAACCCTATAATGCCTTGTGTATCATGTTTAAAAGTTTCTAAGACCTATACTGCATTACCTCATAATAAAAACCTGTCTCAAAACCGTGTTGTAATGTGTACAATCTGATCCTTATCTTCTGGTGGAGACCTTTTCCACTACAAGTCCATTATACAGTAACAATTCAGATGTATAAACTGCAATATTATCATTGGTTATTTTTCATTTGTTTTTTTCATTTTGGTAAAATGTATTTCACAGCTCCTCATTGTTTAAAGGGTCAAATAGAAATTTAAGAAAAAAAAATCTTCCCATTTCATGGGTAAGACTTAAAAGGTCAGTGTTTCTGACTAAAGCTGTGGGCCCTTGAGCAAGGCCCTTAACCCCCATCACTTGCTCCCCAGGCGCAGAGACATGGCAGCCAACTGCTCTCTGGAGATGGGTAAAATGCTGAGACCAAATTTACCAATAAATTCTCAACATAGTATCTTTAAAAATACCTGCTGTTTCCGTGCAGCATCTTCAAGCCGATAAACTGCACTTTGCAACTTTTCTTTCATCCTGAAGCATCATGTTCCAGTTACAACACCACATAGCACACATCCAGCAACTAGACAATAACACGCCATGTCTGATTTAGCAAAGTAAGGTAGGAAATCATCAGATGACGCGAGAAAAGAAGGAAAGTGACAGAGCGAGACATACGACCAGCTCAACACTGAGCTGACTTTCACTGGCTGGAGAAAGCTCAGAGAAGAGACAGGATGAACGATGGATGTAGAATTTGCCGTTGTTATGGGGCACCAGAACGTGGAAATCTGTTAAAGTTTAGTAATGTAGCTTTAAAGCTGTGTAGAAATGGATTAAGGCTTGTACACTGTACACTGCTGGTGAAAATCTGGCAGCTGCTGTTGCCAGTTTTTCCCGGAAAAATTACAGTAAAAAGCTGTCAACTACAGCTGCAAGTTTTCAGTATTCGGCTCATTTTTTTTTGCAGTAAACAACCATGAATAAATAACAGTTTTGTACTGCTAAAGTTACGGTTACCAAAACAGAATACCATAATAATTTATAGATTCCAACCATAATTTATAGTGTGATAAATTGTCAGTTTTTCACTGTAAATTTTATGATTAATTTTTGTAAAAACAAACAAACAAAAAAACCCCACATTTTTTGTATTATTTAAATGTTATCATTGCAAGAAAATACCGTGAATAAATAACAGTTGTGTACTGCAAAATTTACGGTTGCCAAAATAGCATATTCTTATATCCTCTATATTCTCACTGTAAATTTTACAGTGAAAAAAAAAAGGCAACCACAGCTACCAGTGGTAGCCATAAATTATACAGATTTTTTTACACTACATGGCTAGCACCTGAACCTGTGGAAAACAGCAAAAATTTTAGTTGACAGGAAAAATAAAGTAGCAACTTTTGCTAGCATATGCGCTTATTCAAACCTCAGTAACAGCAAATGCTTGAGAATATTCCCTGTTATAATCTAGAGGTCTCACCAGAAGGCTGAGTGGAATATCTCTTTAGCATATCTCATAGAATATCTCTGGAGCAAATGTTGCAGACAGTAAAAGTTTCAAATGCCATCACTTAGAACATCAAAAAAAAACCCAGGGAAACCAAAAAGATGTGAAAAAGTGCCTAAAGATTGGACACAAAGATAGGGTTTATAAAAGGGTCCTTTTACCAGGAAGGTAATTCATACTGATCTGCTGTACTGACCACTCACATTAATCATTGAAAGAGAAGTGATGTGTTTGTGCGCATTAGATTAATATCAGGTAAATCACAATTGAATTTTATGGTCAACAATTGTATGGAAAGACAACTATTGTACTCCGAGACACAAGACAAACAAAACAGAAAACAAAACTAAACCTTTGTCGTCTCTGAATGGGGGATATTAATAGAGGGAGTTTATGAATGATTAGAATTTCATAAATATTTAAACAGAATTTTGAGGAAAGAAGATTTATTTTCCAGTTTGGACAATGCAGATAACAACAGATCCTGGGTGGGAAGAAGCAAGGCTCAACTCAACGGTTCATGTCAGTACAAGATCTATTTAAAAGCAGCCACTGAATAGATTACCGGCTGGCTCTGGGGACGGCTACCTGTACAGAGCATGTGTTTTATCATGTAGCTCTCATCTGATTCCCCTTACTTCTGCCCTGTCTTCTCAGACGGTAAGATAACAAGAAGTGACATCACAGGGAATATCATTATGTATAAATGAGCCACCCACTGCCTCAGTTTCCGCCATAAATTAGCGAGCGAAGAAAGAACAAAGCCTTCAACGAACAGTGAGATGATATTAAGATCCCTCCTTCTTGCTGCAGTGTGAGACGAGCTAATGGAAGGCTCACAGCGAGATGCAGAGAGGATATCATCGCCAGAGAGATCAGGTAGAGCAGGAGGTCCAAGGTGAAGGAAAATATACACACACACCCACGCCACACAAAAACCGTGCGCTTATCATCGCATCAGTGCGAGCTGCAAAAACTACCGCCCTCCATTTGAAGACACAGGGATAAATGAACGCATAACTCCCTGTTTTTGCCCTTTGATTTCACTGCTGCTCTGCTCCAGGTAAACATAAGAGGAGAGTCAGAGGAAATGGGAGGAGGGGGGCACAAGCATGCAACTGCACATAAACACACATGCATGCACTCGCTAACAGCAGCAGAAGGGAGGTGAGAGCTTTGAGCAAATGCAGTTTCTTGCATAATTTACACATGAATGCACATCCTATCTGTTACGCACACACGTACACAACTTTCCCCAACATCCATCCAAAGATGAATCGGTTCGGGTGACACTCTCACTCTCACATTTTGAAAAAATCAATCAAGAAGAACACTTGGACCTGCTCTGCTTTTGCAGCTCGACTCATCATCAGAATCATCATCATCATCGATAAATAGACATATTTTTTTTTCTTTCCTTCCTATTTATCTTAAGCTGGCAATATCTGGAAAGTGAAAAATTTTCTGAGTCTGACAACACAGTCAGAGTACGTGCCTGTCTGTAAATGTCACCTGGGAGCTAATGGTCATCTCTATGTTCCCGGGTCTTATCTTCCCCACTTTGTATGGGACAGGGGAACATAAGACCCTTTTTTTAAAAAATGAGTTAGGAGTAGGGGTTAGGGTTAGAGAGCTCCTCTCCCAACAATATGGCGAACACGGGACCTTTTCTAGGGAAAATGGGGAACATGGGACCTTTCAAAGGGGCTATAGAAGATGTTTTTGGCATTTCAGTAAGCAGAGACATGCGCAAGACTAACCTGCTAGATTCACAGCTCCCTCCCCCGGCCACAGAACAACCTTCACAAGCCACTCGGGTGTTTAGCAGACAGCAGGTACAGATTCTCCATCACGTCACAAACGCAAGTAAAAGGAATGTTGTTGCCTGAACTTTGCTAACTGCTACTGTCGCAGAAAGACTGTTAGCGACCTACTGAAAACATCAGACAAGAGTGCACAGCTTCTGGCACGCAGTATTACTCTCATCAATCAATCACTCTCATTGATCAAGGAATGCAGAGATGATTGGCGGATGTTTTTCCAGCCCCATTATTTTCACAGCTGATGTATAATAATATTTATATATTTAAAGTTTTCAATTATAATGTATAGGGTAGTGAACCCAATTTCATTGAATATTGTAAAAGTTGTTGAAAGAAACATCTTCTATAAAGCCTTTAAAAAAAGTGAAAAAGGTATGCTTCGAAGCCGATTGATTCTTCCAACTTAGATCTGAAATTTCTGCACCTGGGCTCATCTATTGTACAGTTGATGCCTCTTACTCTCCTTCAATCCAGCTGCAACATCTGGATTGTAACACAGTGGAGGTTTAATCAGGGGCATGCATCGGGACAGGAGGAGAGCGCGCGTCGAAGCCACTAAATATGGATTAGAGTGGTAATCACCAGAGTAGGACAGGAGGGCAGAGAGTCATGGGAGCGCTGCCAGGAGGGTGACCTGCTGTGACATGAACCACACAGGGGGAGTGGGGGGGGGGGATGAGCGCTCACACAGGTGTGGCACCCTTAACATGCAAACTCAGTATTAGCAATGGTTAGCCTCTTGCTAACTTACGGCTCCATCTGTTGAAAAGCAAACAATAGAGAAAGACCACAGGCTAATGTGCATGAGTGCATATGACAGCAGCAGGAACAAGTGTGTATCTGGGATTTGTTTGTGTGCCCGTGCATTTAGCCCATGGAGGGCATTTGCCACCACAACATGCTGCAATCTGGGAAAAAAGAATGTGGGTTAATGATGCTGCAGACCAGATGTGTCTCACTAACATGTTGGACATGGTGCAGATGCTAATGAAAATTGAAGGGCTGCATGTTTTTACACCGTCTGCTCTTGAGTAATCTATATCCGTAATAACACGGGACTCCAAAGAGGTCCAGCAATTATAGCCCAGTCCAGTGGTGTGAAATTGAAAACTGTGCAACCAGTTTGTTCTTTAGATGCAACAACTGATAATATAAAACCACAGCATGAAGCTCAAAGGAAAGTATTTGTGGTAGACTTGCATCAGATTCCCACAGATTCATCGTTTGCAAAAGATAAGAAAACCTATGAATAGATTAGCATTAAGTTTCCAAGGAACCATTCAAATTTCTGTATTTTGGGGGAGATAATAGTTGATGTAATGGCAGAATTTTCCCCATCCATTTTATCCAGAATAAAAAAAAGGTCTCCAGCATGTCTGCTAAAATAAAGGACTGGATGCTACAACAGTTGACTAAAAGAGAATGACTCTACATAGTTTTTTGACAGAAAAAAAGGGTTAAACTTGAGGGAAAAAAAGGGCTCTAGTCTATGCTATGGTGCATCTTCATCATCTTAAGTAAAGTGAATATGTTTGGTATAAGTGTGATAGTGAAAAAAGAAATAGTCTTAGCCTTAATTGGAATAAAATATACACAAGCAGAATGTTTTCACAAGGTGAAAGTGTTGCATGGTGAGAAAGCAATTTGTGAAACTCTCATTAAACACAGCTCATTTGTAGGCTGAACTATTTTATATGGGCACATAAAGAAATCACAGGCATGACTGTTCAGAAACAAAAAGATCAACGTTGGGGAAGAAAAAGGTTTTAGAAAAGCTGCAGAGAATCAGGCACCTAGACAGCTTGTTTGGTATTAAAAGCTACTTAGAATAAGAAGATGCCAACAATCCTCTTGTCCAATCAAAAGACCGAAATCTATCAAGTGTATTGATTCCCATCTGCATGATTGAAATGACTTTGGTTTCAGGCTTTATCACGTGTCTAGGCTGCAAGGATAGACTGAAAATGGACATGGTCGTCTCTGTACTGGATCATAATCACTGCATGTAGGGATGCTAAAAAATTGGCTTTTTTAAAAAAACAATATCTGATATATCCATATTGTCCAACTCTTAATTACCGATATCCACTAATAATGAACTCTGCAGACAACTGTGAGTTTGTATCTTTTGTATTTTGATAAATACAATTATATTCTGCTCCGAGAGCCAAGATCCCCAAAAAACCTTAACTCAGCAAGAGGAGTTCATTTTGGACATTTGCCTGCCATATATCAGATACTAGCAGGTATTAGCCAACATGTGGCTAATTCTAATGTTTCTGACAACTTGGTAACTTAACCAACAACTTAAACCCAGACATATTATAAGCAGCTTTAAAGCAAGTCAGTCTGTAGCAACAGCTTGCCTGGTACACCAGCCTGACCAACGCCATGTATGAGATACACGGCAAGTCAGTCTGGGCTCCCTCCATTGGAGAATGATTCCACTCCGGTAAAAAATTGACCGAACCAATCACAGCACAGCAGTAGAATTATTAACAGATGAACGTTAAACTCCTCCGACGTCTCCACCGCTGTTTCTGCTCTGTTTTGGTGCGTAACTAACAGCTTCCGGGTCATAGTCACATGACGTGCGACAGAAACGCTTTCTCATATTAGTAGTTCAGCAATAAACAATGCTGACATGTAACAGAGTATTTATAATAATAAAACCAAACATTTTATGTTAATATACACAAGAAAACTACATTAAATAGAGAGGGAAAAACAACGTGTAAACGCTGACTTCCGGCGTCGCCATAGCAACGTAGCAACAGAGTGCCAAGCTACGCCAGCTACAGTCCCTTCTGATTGGTTCTCTCCGGTTCACTGTCCTCCTGTTAGTCCCGCCTCTCGTCTCGCATTGGAAATCAGTCTCCAACGGAGGGAACCCAGACTGACTTGCCGTGTATCTCATACATGGCGTTAGTCAGGCTGGTGTACCAGGCTAAGCAACAGCAGCTGCACCGTAGTCACATGACTCTGAAAGGAATGCTGGGATATGAAGTTCTTCCAGAATAACAAGGATTTTTCTACATGCTGGACCAACGATAATTCAGACTGATAAATTTTGATGTTTCTAATTGCATGCATGGGTCTACATGAATAGGAGGCACTCCGCTACACTGCACCAAGGTTAATCAAATCTTGAAAGCCCCACACACCATTAACATCAGATGATTCACTTGGATGGAGTTCATTTTGTTCTTTCCTTCTCATAAATTGGCATTTCCTCATCAATACGTGTTTTTGGTCTGTTATAAACTTACCTACAGACCTGAGATAACATCATGTATACGAAGGTATGTTCTTCATTTGGATGGGAAATTTCTGCCATTACATTTTTTTAAAGCCTGTGTTCAATTTAAGAAATGCATTGCAATGTTGCTCCTCCTTCTGTGTGGAATCAGTTACACATTAACCTGAATTTGAAGGGTCTGGTCTCACTGAGCAAATGGTTTTATTTATTCTGTATATTGGAAACAGGTATGCAAGCTTCTGTCATGACTTTGGCACTCAAATATCTGGAGGCTTTTGGTTTTCTAAGGTTTTTCTTTTTGACATTGTGATGGTAAACCTTGATGCGATTGTGTGGTTGTGTTATCTTAGCTGACCTGAGCTGCTGTCTTGGTTCAGAGATTCTTGGAAAAGAGGATTTAAATCTCAAGAGTTTCTATTCTTTGGTTGGATAAAAGGTTGAATAGAAAGTGCAGAAATGCCTTAAACTTAAGAAGCACAGCCGCCAGGTTCTCCAATGGACTCGTTTTAAAAAACAGAAAAGCCATTCCCCCTAATAACATACAAAATCACTACATTTTTCATTCTTTAGCTCCACTTTCGCTCAAATATGATCACTCTTGGCTCCAAATCACCAACAGCTAAATGCCTAAATCAAGGATTTAAAAAGGAAAAACACATAGCTATGGGAGAAAACATGGTTGCAGCATCCATATTTCAAGTACTTGTTTTATTTTTAACCAGTTCTACACAAAAGATGGTTATGGTTCCCTCTTAAACCTCAAGGAAACACTAAGTGTTGCACTGGAACACCAGCACCTCAGACAAAAACATGAAAAGAAAAAAAAAAAAAAAAAACCTTATTTGGACCCTTATAAAAGGTATTAATGAAAAGATTTTGCTCTTTTCAAAGATTACCGGTAGTCTCCAAAATAGCTCCTTATTTACCAACGCTTACAGCTTTTGTTTTAGCCAAAATGTCCAGTTATGAATGCTTTCACTGATGGTAACCAATTTTTAATTTGGTGTTTTCACAAAAGCCTTATTTTAATGTATTTTCTAGTTTAAAAAAATAATCATCATTTGATGTTTGAATTAAACCTTTTAATGACTGAACACAGAGCCAAAAAAAAAAAAAAAAAAAAAGAATAACAGCCAAAAGCTGAACATGAAGACACTTTAGAGTCACTAATTTCTCCACTTCTTCCCAACACACTCGTATTTAAATCCCACTGTGTAAATGTAGCACAATACCCCCCCCCCCCCCCGTTGTTTACAGGTATAATCCGCTGGTATTGTGGTCTTCCCTCACATGTGAATGGCCAAAAGATCTTCCCATCAGAAAATATAGTACTGCCCCTTCTGAAGACTCAGCTCTCCATGATGAGAGTTGGCTCTTCTGGTTTTACTAGAAAGAATTGGTTGTTTTATGAATGACACGTCGTCAGTAGCTAAAAACTGGGTTGCTATGAAACCTCAGCGGTTTTATCCAAGTTACTCCTGGGCCAAGGAATGGGGCTTCTTTAAAGCTGGGAAACTACAAAAAGAAACTTGAAACAGGAGTTTAAAAGGATGAAACTCAGACAGAGAATCGCTACATCTTTATCTTTACATGTCTAACAGCTGTGGACTTCTGTGTTCAGACCCAGATTATTGTATTTCTGGCCTTGAATAAACACCCCTCTCCTTTAGATTTAGGACTCTAAATATTTCCTGAAAAATTTCTTTGGATGTAAAGCTAAGCCACTTTAACTTAGAAGGTTAAAAAAAGTTCCACATGGGCACCTGTTTGATTTTGCAGTGAATATCCAGGCCCTGCCATCGGTGTGTTAGGCATCAAACAGCATCCTCTGCATGTCGTCAAGACCTTCGACAGAACGTTTTTCCCTCCAAAGAGTCACTTTCAAAGGCTCCTCGGTAGGTGGAGGATCAAAGCAGCTCAACAGTTGCCTTTGACCATCATGTTAAACACAATTTCTTTGTTGTTTTTACAGAATCAAACCACAAATCACTCTGCAATCTTCAACTATTTGGCACATAAATACTGGAGAATGTGAGGGTCTGTTCTGATACAGCAAAACCAAGCTGATTTCTAGGAAAAAAGAAAAAAAAAGTTTGGAAGAATCATGGCTCATCTTCTTCAGCTGCTGATGTTAACTTGACTTGATATCTGCAGTGTAAATAAAATCCTAGATTTAACAACAGAATTGACAGTGAAAGGATCCGACTCAACTTGCTGGAACTGGATCGCCTCAGAGGCCAACGTGGTATCTTTGAAGGGTGTTTGATGGTGGCAGCTTAAAAGTCAACCACTTCTCTTGACAAGCCGACTTTGACAGACGTATCGGGGTAAACTGGCAATACAGCGGATAAATTGAACCCGACAGATGGAAATAAATTTCAGACGAAATTGAAGAGTGCTCTTCCTTCTCATCCCAAAAGCTGTGTAGGAAAATCCTGCTGTTGGCAATATATGATCAGTGTTAATAAAGAGAGGCGCTCTGACTTGATCAATCATAGCATTTGGCAGCAGAATACACCGCAGGAAAGCTTATTACTGCTCTCCTTTGAGTACGCTGCTCCATCCTGAGAGGCTGCATTCATTTTCACAGTGGGTATTTTTTTGTCTCTGCTGCTCTTTTCCTCTTTCACACCCATTCCATCATCTCCATTCTCTTAGGCTTTTTATATCCCCTTCTTTCTCCGTCATATTCTGTCTTTTTCCCTTTACCAACAACAGTATCCCAGTGGGGTAATCCCATATGTTAGAGGCATTAAGGATCTTCTCTGAGCATTAACTACTAAAGGGTAATACTGTAAATGTTTTCTATAAATGCTAAAGACAGACAATTCCACTTACAGATATGATGGCATGGCTAAGAGGAACTGATCACTGGGCTGAATTTTCCTCATTTCTTTACTGTCCTATTGCAATGTCACATTGTCTTTCAGTGAGTAGCCTCTGTCCTAACCCACAATCTGGATGAGAGAATATCTAAACTCCCTTTAACCCTTGAATTTCAAGCCATTTTTTGCTACTTTTGATTGACCTGGTTTTCACTTTCTTTTTTTCTCTTTGTTTTTTATGTAAAAATCAAGCAGCAACCTTCAGCAAACAAAAGTGATGCATCCCCGGAAGTCTGGAACTGGCAAAAACCATTGGCTCTCATGTTAATAGGGCCAACTTCACAGCAGAAATAAACATGTTTACAACATGGTTCAAAAAATCATTTTAGGTTTAATAGGTCAATTTTTACCTTCATGTCAACTGTAATCCATTTAGATGTTTTTTAATCTTGAAATTACACGTAATTAGGGGCGTGTCCTTTTGACTGACAGGCAGAAATTGAAAGGTTTTCTTCTTTCCAACAGAAAGTTTTAGTTCAGAGCAAAGCAGTGAGTATGAGAACACCAGCCGTTTCCTCGTGTACATGGCGGTCCTGCTGCTTCCATCATCCGTGACTTATCTCCTGTTTTATTTAGCTCCTCCTTCATGGATGCCGCTCCCAATAAATACAGACAATCATCAAACCCCAGTGACTTCCAATCACCCTCACATTTGTCAACGAGGTAATCCACCATTGAATTTAGCTGATGTTTTTCCGGAAGGTCAGCCATATGCATGTAAATAAACAGGATGAACATGAAGGGTGATGGAATAACCTAAACGGCTGTTCCAGTCAGCTATTTTCTCTTTATTCTCTGCCAGTCTAAACAAACCTTTTAACCATCCAGTAAGGATTGAGTCTTTGGGAAAGCTGCAGGGTGCTTGGGGGCGCTGACCCATGGGGCAACAAAGTCCCTGTTAATGGGGGATGTGCCAAGCTGGCTTCAAAAAGAATCATTGTTTTCTTTAAGGGTGAAAATAACATGACATACTGAGGTGAACATGATTCACCTCTATATAATGAGGTGGAAGCTTGGTAATAAGTACACTGAATGAAGATTACGCATGAATAGGTGAATTATTCCAGTTGTTACTTTTTAAAATCAGTCAGAAGTGTTTGTTTTACTGTAACTGCTTGAAGCTTGTTGGCATCTACAATATCCTGTACAACTATTCAAACACAGTCGCCACTGAAGAAGCCTTCGCACCATTCCTATGTTAGTGCTGCTTTCAGTTCTCTTCCTATGGATCACCGTGAGCATCCGGGGATTTTCGCCAAATTCGTCACATCCGGTTAGGTAGAAGGTGGAAACATCGCTTCGTTGCATAGGGGAGCCATTATATTAACTGCATCATTGCTCGTCAATCTTCTTTTATTCTACTTTGGAAATACCGAGAAGTCCCGCTGTGTATGGCTGCCATAAACATATCTATCACACGGACAAGAGGAGATGTTTTTCCCAGTTCCCAAAACAACAGAAAAAATCCCGAACGACATGCTAAGTGGCTAGTGGCTATCAAGCCCATGAATGCTGACAATTCACACTGGAAACCATTTAAACATCTAACAATATGTTCGGATCACTTTGTGACTGATAAAAAAGCATATAATGTGGTCTCACTATTTAAACCCTGTAGTTGTTTTTGTAAAGATTATAGAAAACACCATTAACTCATTGGATGTACAGAATCACAGCGCTGCCCGCTGTTCCCGTCTCCTCAGGATGGACTGTTAAAGATCATGTTCATCCAGATTACTGCCATCAATGTTCCAACATAAGAATAAAAAATGGCAGAAAAGCATTTGCAGCGTTACAAACATGCACAGTCATAACCAGTGAAATTCCGATGTGCTTCTAGCTACCAGTAATGAATACCTTTATCAATGAGAGTAAACTCCTGAGAAGGACATCAAAAAATACCACCATTTTATAAAAATCTGGGGGGAAATTAATATTCTATAAAGAATAAATGGTCTGAACACGGGGCTTACCTTATGAAACCAAATACATCATGAGATTGGGAAACTGATCATCGGGCCGTTATGTAGGTTTGTCTAACCAGGCTCTAGCAGCAGAAGATGGGCATCACTGAGTCCAACAGATACTAGTTTAGCTTCGTATCTTCTTCTCGCCTCGGCAGTAAGACTTTCAATATATGGATGTCATTTCAACTTTATTTCAAAGACTGACCGGCGGAGAAAAAAAAATGAAAAAGGGTGCAAAAACAGTTTTTGAGGCTCACAGTCCATCAGACGCCGTTCAAATGCGAAGCATGTTTTCACCGCTACCAGCTTCGTGGTCATGTGAATTCCAGCTTGTGACGTAGGCTCGCGCTGATCCATTACTATTATTCTGAGGAAGAAACCCTTTTAGGGTGCGATGAGGTGACGCCCTCATTCTTTACACTGCTTTCAGCATCAGTGCAAGAAGTTCTGATACAGTTTGTGTGTTTTGTCATTTTTATTATTTCGTTGTTTCTGTAGTTGATTGCACACTGTGGTCACAGAATTGCGAAATACTTTGCGTAAAAAAGATAATCAGAGGGCAAGAAAGTTTTGCAGCGCATGCATATGAAGTGAAACTGTGCAGAAAACAGCTTATGGAGTTGATCTTTTTAGGACTGAAAATGAATTATATCTAGAGCCCTATGAAATCCGCGATCACGGAATCACGCAATCACGCAATCATGCAATCACGCAATCATGTTAATCTTACTTGTGACTCAAAATGTCAACTCTTTTCTGGTGCATGGTCATTTGACTTAGTTTATCTTATCTAAGTCATCCAGACATGGAGTCTGCTGTCCCGCCTTGTAGACAGCCTTGTTGTTGCATTTCCAGTCTAATCTGTTCTCCAGTTGAACTCCCATGTATATGTATTCCTCCACCACCTCCACCTCTTCTCCCAGGATGTTAGTGTTTTGTTTACTCTTGCAACTTCTAAAACTAACTTTTAGTTTGCGTTAAAGATGAGTCAGTTGTTCCTGCACCATCTCACAAACTGACTGACCACTTCTCGGTACTCAGCTTCTTGTCCATCACTGATGCTTCCGAAAACTTCAGCGTAATCAGAGTATTTCTGCAAATGACAGATGACGCAGCCTCCAGAGAAAAACACAGCAGTTTCAGTCAGTGGTTTAGTTCACACTGCACATGCATCAGATGCTTCCCAGACGCGTCTCGCCCAAGAGGGCAAACTCCACTGGAGAACAGTGAAGCTACTTCTATGGGATAAATCTTGTGCCACCAAGAGCGAATATGAATTCTTTATATTTGAATTTGAATCATTCAATTTGAACCTGAAAATGCAGTTTGAATAATTGCTTTAAAAAATTGAATCTGAATTACCTCATTTGATATTGAATCTTAGTTCTAAATTCAGTTTTTAATTTAAATTAGTTCCTAAATTCAAATTAGTTCTTAAATTAAATTAGTTCTTAAATTAAATTCAGTTTTTAATTTCAAATTAGTTTTCAATTTCAAATTAGTTTTTAAATTCAAATTAGTTTTCAATTTCAAATTAGTTCTTAAATTCAAATTCAACTTTCAATTTCAAATTAGTTCTTAAATTCAAATTCAATTTTCAATTTCAAATTAGTTCTAAATTCAAACTTTTGTGCCACACATCCGGGACCTGGCGACAGGCAGATGTAGTTGATCGCAGATGGCGTTAACCTCAGTCTTACAAGGGTACCAGCGGTGAAGGGAGAGGGGGAAAGCAACGGGGGAGAGACACACAGAGAAGCGCCAAAGCGGCAAAGCGGAGAAGAGAGACGAGGAGCGGGCGTGGGCATAAAGACGAGAAGCAGCATTGGGGAGACGAGCCGTGGGGCCGCCACTCGGACCGGTCACCAGCTCAGGTAGCAGCGACTGTGGATGAACGATTCAGAGCTGTGCAGCGTTTTCTTGCTGTGATCGGCGGAACATCGAAAGCAGCCAACTTGGAGTTACTTTTCACAAGTAGCCTGAACATAGTATTAGTTATATTTAGTGGCTAGAATGGTTGCTGGTTTAGCAACAAATGTTGCTAAACCAGAGAGACCTTTTTTTTTTTTTTTTTTTTTTGTTATACTTGTATGATCCCGAGGGGAAATTAGGGCTTGATTTCCCCATTTGTACTGCGTTAGAGAGAGAGGGCTGCTTTAAGCGGGGGAGATTGGAGGGTTAAGGATTTGCTAGGGTACAGTGTTTAACTAGGGGTTGTGTGGGGACTGACCGGGTCTGCGGGACCTTGATGCCATTATAAGCAGAAAAAGTAGTGGGAGGGTGGAATGAGTGCATATTGATCATAAAATAATCTTCGACTGGATTATGTGTGAATAATAAAATGTTGTGTTGACCAAACAACAGAATCTTCTAGAAATGCAGTTAGTGTTTTACCCTGAAGAGAGAGCTTGAAGGTGGAGGCGGTGGATTGAGCTGACCCGGAGGGACATAAGAAACGATAACTTTCATTAGTTAGCTAGAAACAGCGGTAGCACTTTACAACTTGGTATAGATTACTTAATAGAAACGAGGGTCGCCCTGTTCCTCGTTTAGTGCGAGCTGCAGTTCCAGCGCACGCCCTTGGGGAAATGTATAAAGTAGTTTTTTGTTATTGAACTTGTAATAAAATGTTGGGGGGGCCTCAGTCAGTTACTGTTTCTTAGCTTGCTAACTTTAGTCTCGTTTCTTCGGTCCTGTGCAGGTAGGCTAGATCCGACAGTCCAGGTCAGGCTTGGATCCGCCCCCACCTGTAGGTTTTTAAAAAGTATAAAAAAAAAAAAAAAAAAAAAAAAAAAAAAAAAAAAAAAATAATTAGTGGGGGGGGGGGGGGGGAAGATTTTATTCTGGAGAATATATTATTAATTTTTTTTAGATTTTTTTTTTTATTCTTTAATTATTGAGGGGGGGAAAGGGTTAAAAAATTTTTTTTAATTTTTTGGGGGGGCTTACAAAAAAAACAAACAAAACAAAGGAGAACAAAAGAATAGCTATCATACACACACCCAAGTGGGGGAGGGGGGGGGGGGGGGGGGGGGGGTGGTGGGGGATATTAGGGTGTGAATTAATATCTGCTGGGATGTTTCCAAAGAAACTATTTAATAAAAGATAATAATTATACATAAGAAGAAAAGAAATGAAAAAAGAGAAGAGAAAAAAGAAAAAGATATAAGGTGGGGGGAAAAATTAAAAAATGATAAAAATATTAAGTTAAGTAAAGAGGAAAAAAAAATTCTCTTTCCATTAATAGCATAAGGAAAGGAAATAATTGAAAAAAATAATAAATAAAATAATTGAAAAAAATAAATGAAAAAATATTAAATATTATAAAATAATTAAAAGAAATTAAAATAATTATTAAAATATGAATAAAATGAATAAAAATAATAAAAAAAAAATAAAATAAATAATATCTACTTCCTGGTTGCCCAAAAAATGCAGTGCTCTCTTCATCCGCTAGGGGCTGGCTCCAAACCAGAAAAAATTCCCATATACTCCCATGATAAAAAGACCAACTTTACAGCAGAAATAAACATGTTTACAGCCTGGTTCGAAAAATCATTTTAGGTTTAATAGGTCAAGTTTACCTTCATGTCAGCTGTGAGGGGGGTGAATTTTCTTTTATAACTCATCCATTTAAATGTTATTTAGTCTCGAAATTACACATAATTAAGGGCCTTTTGTCCTTTTGACTGACAGGCAGAAAACTGGGTGGCAATTCCAGCCGTGGAGGCTAATAGTTAGCTCTCTGGTTGTTCCCAGGAAGGCCTCAGCCTGTAGCAGAGTTGCACAACAGTGGTTTTTGAGTGGTTAACAGCAAGTCTGAACATGCCTTACCTTTAAACTGCCTATTTATTCATCCCTGTTCAATTCAGATTAGCTCAGTTAGCATTACCTTGGCTGTCAATTATTTGCCCCGTGGCACGGAGCGGTCCTGTCTTTGCTCATTTTAGTATTTTTCAGAAGTGATGACACACTTGACACGGCAAGATGGTGACGGTGGGAAACATCCAACTGGCTTGACTTTCAGCTCTTCAGACGTGACCGGATACTACATCCACTTTTGTTTTACAATCTTTGGTCTCGCCACAGCTCTCCACTAAACATAGGCATCGGTTCTAATTTTGATGGAGCACGCTCTCAGAATGTGTCAAGGTCTGCAGATCAGACAGAACCAAAGGGGAAGCCAGACCCTGGAGCAGTGTAAAGCATTTAGTAAATTTCCAATTAAAGTCTCCTGGAGATTTGCGATCGCCTGAACTACGTAAACATTACGTCGTGACCAGTGACCCCAGGTAAGAAGTCAATCAGTCAGGGAGCCTTGTGTGTGTGTGTGCTTTTTTAACCATGGAACATTGGACATTTATTCATTCCTCTTCATCATGGTCATTATCGCATGATCTTGCAATTCTCCTGTGATTTTGTTATCTCGCGGATCCACCTACATGGACTGCAGCTGCCGCCGCTCCGTGTCTGACACACTCCCGGTGTGAGTTGACACTGTGGAAGTCGGAATAAAGCCACGCTACAGCCGGGACGGGGCACACACGGATCCACTGGGAGTTGTCCATGATGTGTACAGTGTGAAGAGAAGTGGTGAGAGTACAGAGCCTTGTGGTGCTCCTGTGCTGCTGACCACCATCTCACACACACAACCTTCCAGTGTCTCACACTGTGGTCTATTTTTAAGGTGGTCATAAATCCGAGTGGTTGTTGAGGGATACACATGGAACTTATGGAGCTTCTGACATAACAGAGCAGGCTGAATAGTATTAAAAGCACTTGAGGAATGAAAACATGATCCTTACAGTTGCTGATGCAGATATATTTAAGCATCTTCAACTGAAAGCCCTTCAGGATAAACAAATGTTATTATGTTCTGAAAGATGAAATGCTTATTGAGATGAGCCAATAACAGTCCTCCAGGACTTTCAAAATGTGGGATGTTAGTGCAACTGGTCTTTCAGTCATTTAGGATGAATGAGGGTTTTTTGAGATCGCAGAACAAGGGAAGATATCTTCCAAGTTTCCTTTGAATCATGTTAAAGGAGACATGTAGAATCCATCTCTCTAGCTGCTTCTTCACAGGGGTTATAGATGACAAAAAAGTTCTGTATGTTTCCACTAAATTTCTACTTTACATTCTAACACACATAACTTCTATATAATAAGACTGTGCTTGCAAGTAGCTGGTAGCTCAGAAAAATAAGCAAAAGTTAGACTAATCTCTTTAGAGTCAAAGCAGTTTACTGAGCCTGCAAGAGATGGACGTCTGTACTGGTACTTGCATATTCGATAAGCGAATCAGGGAAAAACTGAGGAAAAGTAATCTCCCTTCATTTTGCTTTGCTCAACTTCACTCACCCATGAATCACACCAACCTTTTTCTGCCTTACTGTCTCTGCTCATCTACTCCTCCATCATTTCTTCCTCATCCTCAGTCTCCAATCCTGCAAAGAGCGCTGCAGGTTCTTCCAGCTACAGTTTTACTCACTGGAGACCAAACAGCCATCAAGTGAGGCCATGAGTATAGACTGCCAGGCTTTAATGATCTTAATCCGCTGTAAATTAATGGAGGACTAAGGCTAGATTTCATCAGATACAAGCCTCTCTTCATGTTTGAGGGCCGTAGAAGGCTGACCCACTGCGCTACTTACACCACCCCCATACTGGTTTTTCCTAAAGTGATCTGTATGTAGCAATGACTGGTTTCACTCTTACTTAGGTGGTAAATATAATGGGAGAGAAAAAAAAGATTATAGAATAGAAGGGTCCACACAAAACCACTCACCCAGATCCAGGAGCACTCGTGCCAGTTTACATCTTCCACAGTCTGACTGTTGGGTTCATAAGCAGGCTACAACAGCAAGACTGACCTACATTTCACTCAAATATACAGACAGGCTCAGAGGCACAGAGGCACACCCACACACACACAAATACCAGTGCTTCCCCTGCAGTCTTGTACTGGTTGGAGCTGGAAAACCACTGAAAAGACATATGGATCAACTTGCGACACAAAAATTTGCCCACTGCAATCCAGGCAGAGACCCGTATTCACACAGTTAACTCCCTGTCTGTCAAAGACGTCCGTTTAAATGGGGGGGGGGGGGGGGGGGGCTGCAGGATACTCTAGCTTGATTGTGAAAATCAAGCTTTGTTCATGTAATTTGATGTAATTATCACCTGAGCCGGTAGATACTGTAGCAGTTTCTAAGCGTGTAAGCTTGTAAATATGTTTCGGCAAATCAGGAAGTTGAGGTTTGGCGAGAGATATGAAAAATATGGCGACAAAGCCATCAAAATCAAAGCAATTCAAGCAGCTTGTGTCAGCGCAAAGTATGTGTCGCGGGGGTTCGGTAACGGAGTCACGATCAATCAAAGACAAGATCAGCGGAAACTTTTGCTAGAACTGTACTGCAGATTACTAAACAATGGAAAAAGCAAGAAACAACCATTTTTTGATGAAAGAACAGAGTTTACACTTTATTTTAGTAGTTTCCATGTTTCTGTAGTCCGAGAACCCAATAATCTTTAGGCTCTGAAAGATGAGCCAAAATGATCCAAGGCGCTGGCAGAATTGGACTCTATGCTATAACAATGGCTGGCAGCTAATGAGTTAATGGTACAGAAAAGACAAAGGCCAAGATGGATTTCAGAGCTACTGTTGCACACTGCACTCAATACCTATATGACAGCAGACATTATTATTTACTTTGTGAATTTAGCATGAGATAAACTCACTGTGGGACCAAAATTGTCTATATTAATAATTTTTCCTGAAGGTGAAAGCCATATAAAACCCTGAAAATAGAGGGATGCAGTCCTTCAAAGGAACATCAAACATGAAAATCCTTTAAAGAGGAATCCTACAAATCAATGATCGGAGTGACATGTTGGCATTAGCCTGATCTCCTTCCCATTTGCATCTTTGTAAGGATTTGTTGGCTTCATGCTGTGCGACAAGGGCTACCCTTCAGCGTGTTTTAGCACGGAGGGTTAATGTGCTGAAAGGGCACATCTTAAGCCAACTCAACCCTTTAATGTCCAGCTCTGCCTTGGTGCAGCATATTGAGTCATTATACTCTACCACATTTACAGGATATATACTGTACACACACATATATATATATATATATATATATATATATATATAAATAAAAAAATTATTAGGGGAAAAAAGGAATAAGTTTTTTTTTTTATATATATATATATATATATGTATGTATAGTGTTTTCTTTTTCTTTCACTTAACCACTGTATGAAATGTTAAGAGGGAATATTTGTATTGAATCTGGAAAATGAAAAAACATGAAAAACAATATTTTTCTATCATTTCTTTTCTTAGTAAAGACTCTAAAGGGCTTCATCTGTCCACACAGCTCCCTCTATGACGACAACTCCAACTTTTTTACGCAAAGCAGCCTTAATGCATAATGTTTAAGAGCTACATTAGCATACAGTACAATGTAGTTAAAAAAAATAAAATAAAAAATTGCACTTTTACTTCTCTTTGTAAGGTCTACTACATGTTCCATAGATATGCCATCTTTCATTTTGCAGTATATCAAAGTGTCACGGATGTTCATAAATTGTAAAATTAACATTTTTAAAAGCCACAAATTGTTATATACATCACTTTTCTGTGCAAATAGTAAAATCAGCAGCATCGTGTTCAATATTGATTTACAATTAGGCGGGAATCTAGTCCCCCGCTATGAATTGTTCTGAGTCCAACTTGAAAGACGGGGACTACTTTGTACCAGATGGTAACAACAGATCTACTCAAACAAAGATGACATGTGGAGTTCCCCAAAGCTCTATTTTCGCCCCCCGTATTGTTCAGCACCCACATGCTCCAACAAGCTTGGATCACCAAGACAAAATATTTCATCATAATTGTGCTGATGACACTTGGCTCCATATTACTGCCTCAATAGAGGACTGAACTCCCATAAGTGTATGCCTCACTCAAATAAATACTGTAACGCAAAGGCATCCACGCTTCAACAGAAATATCTTAGAAAAAAAACAAAAACTATAATTATATTATAAGCCACCAGGACTTGCAGGGCTCCAGACTGTGACCAAATGGTCCCATTTTGTGACTAAATTGTGAGACAGGGCGAGTAAATTTTTCATCTACTTGCGCAAGTGCGACCAATACATTTGCCTGGTTTTGTTATTTTTATATATTCAGTCTATTTAATAATTTTAGTTGCTGACGGAATTTGTGGTAATTAAAGGCCCAGACCGGTTCCGTGTGTGGCGCCGTGTGCAGCTAAACACGGCTGTTTTAGTCAATAGTTTACTTCGCCGCCATACGCCATATGCTGTTGCAGCATCTCTATTTTTGATGGAGCATGCTTCCAGAAAGCATCAAGCTCTCAGCAAAAAGATGGAAAATCAGATACGGAAATAGGTGAATTTCAAAATAAAAGCCCCCTGCAGATTTGTGATCCTGAACTACTCCACTACTTCCTGAACTAAGAAATGCTCCTGTGTTTCCTGACTTTTGTAACTGGTAAAACTGATTAATCCAGGTGTGCCTGACCTCAGTTACCACGACGACAATGGCAGACACACCTGGATTAATCAGTTTGTCCAGTAACAAAAGCCAGGAAACAAAGGAGCACTACTAAGTTCAGGAAGTGGTGGGGTTGTGCATATAGCCTAGTCAGTCGGTCAGGGGGTATCAGTTGGTGTTTTTTATCATGGACCACTGAACGGTTATCCAGCCCTCTTTACCATCATTGCTATTGAGTGACCTTCTAATTATGTCATGTGTTCCTAGTCCAATTATCATACTTTATTCATTATTATATTTTTTTTGTTTTTGTTTTTGTATTTTACAGTTGAGTAGAATAAGTATTGAGTTGAATGATTTTAACAAGGAAAACATTTAAATAAATTAAGTAAGTAAATAAGTTGATAGAGATTAACTTGTTTTGTCCTTTTTCTCTTTTTGCTGATCTGAAAACTGATCCAATCAGTGACTAAAAAACCATAAACCAATCTAAGCTGTGAGTTCACTGAGCCATTGCAGTGCTGCCCACAACATGCTGGGAACACAAAGTTTGCTGATAAAACTGGCACCATACAACTAAAACATGACCCTCTGAGTAAACACAGTGCCAGCTGAAACATAAAATGTGCCATGACCTATGAAAATTGTAGTTTCTGCTTTATTGTTCAGGTATTTATCAGAAATGAGAGGAAATGTGAATATTTACTTTGCAAGTTGATTTCGGTGTGTGCCCAAGTATGTGCTTGCACTCCTATATTTAACCCTATATTTAATTTAAATTTATTTAAGTTAGGGGCCACTGTACTCCTGGTGAAAAAAGTAAATTAGGAGCCCTGACTTAGATACAGTATCATCTGGGTCAAGTTTGCTTTCCATCCCAAACTAAACAAGGAGAATCTGCATTTGTTTTTTTTTTTGTTTTTTTGGGGGGGGGGGGGGGGGGGGGGGGGGGGGGCAACCAGAAAACCATCAAACTTAATGAGTAAATGTATCCAAACTTTTAACTGGTATTGTACATGGTTCCATTCAAATACAGATGAATACACAGTTTCCAGTTGGAATCACATGACCTGACAGCTGGATTTTACAAACATAACAGGCAACGCAAAACATTCACATCTCCCAATTTCTACTCCATTTTCTTTTCAACATGTGGACAAATGCACCAATAAAACATGTTCCTGTGAGACCGGGCTGCTTTCTGCAGGCTTTGTTTGTCATCATAAAGCAGTATTTGTACACAACAACAAATATGACCACAATTGGTTTGTCATGCCACCAAAACAAAAGACGCCTTGTGTATTTCTCTGAGACGCTACCAGCTTTGACAAAGCCGCTGTAAGCTATTATATACCCCAGAAATTAGAAGTGAAAAGAGGCAGAGAAAGAGCTGGTTCAGAGGAGTAAGCTTTATGCAGCAAGGCTTGGCTGTAGTTGGATCAATTTAATAAATTCTTTAAAGAAACTTGATTTTTTCTGAAATCACTGACAGAATATGCAGCAAAATGTCTCATCAAACTATCCAGAAACTAGAAAGTGATTTTATTTAAAATGTCTTTCCACGCATACACACATACACGTGCACTTTCAGAAGGCCTCAATATAAAAAACAGGCAGCAAAACAGCCACATAATTAACTGCATGGCAGTTTACTACATTCCCATTAAATAGATGTCAAGTGTGCGTGACAGGTACATCCACAGGTAGCGTGGCAGAGGCTCTGACATGTACAGTCATCATATTATCTCTGTTGCTATGACAACGGCTGTCAGGAGCTCACAAACTGGTTGAGGGAGGCAGAGGGTAGACGTGTGTTGGTGGTGGTTAGGTGGGGGGCAGCTTAGGCTTTGAGTGACAGCTGTGACAGCTAAATAATCCTATCCCCCGTGCTCTCAAAGAAATGCACACAACATTCAGCGAGGCAGGATTGTCCAGGTGAAGGAGGCCTGGGGGGGCATTATCCCATGGCCATATAAACTTATTTTTGCATGGATCTTTGGTTTTATTTCAGCATTCTTACCCTTTTGGATGACCTCCATTTACTCCCCCCTCGTGCCATTAAAAAAAAAGTCCTCTCCCCAACTCTGCCTTAAGAACATTTCAGATTGATATTCTTATATTTTAATAGTGGTGGGATGATCAATGTAATAATAATAATAATAATAATAATAATAATAATAATTTATACTTTATAAAACCCAATTAGAAAATTTAACCGAGCGCCCAGCAGTTGGGGGGGTTAAGGACCTTGCTCAGGGGCCCATGGTGATACCGTGTTGGTGACTCAAGCCCAGGTCTGCCGGGCCCGTGGCATTGACCACTAGGCCACCCACTCCCCCCATATGAAAGAACATTGGACGTAGGGATGCAACGGTCACTGGTAAAATGATTACCTGTGATAAAATTCCCAACAATTAGTAATACTGTTTCATCTTCTCTGCATAGTTCTGCGTGTGTTTGTATGATCTGGGGGAAATTAAGCCCCTGGAGGCCTCCTGGAGGGGATTCTTGTTTTTTTTTCAAAGAGACTTTGGTTTTTGGGGATGTTGAAAGATGCACAGGGAATGTGAAAGGGGATTTATTTTTTTTTTTCTCCTCTCTTTCTCTTTCTTTTCTTTTTCTCTCTCTTTTTCTTTTTTTTTTTTTCCTTTTTTATTTTTATTTTCTTTTTTTCATGCCGGAGAAAAAGGAAGGGAAAAGAAAAAAAAAAAAAAAAAAAAAAAAAAAATAAAAAAAAAGACTAATAAACTCAAAAAGAAAAAAAAAAGAAAAAAAAAACCTTCTTGAGAAAAAAAAAAAAAAAAAAAAAAAAAGTAATACTGTTTCAAACTGTAGTTATCTTTTAAACCATGATTGATGACTGCACTTTGGAAAACTAAGTGATGCTGCTCATTTCCTGGAAAAGCAGCAGCAGTCCCAGTTTTCAATGTGTTATTATTTGATATTGGAAAACATGGTGAAAGGCATGAAGGCACCCATGAGGACAGTGCTCTGGAGATTTTCCCCTTCTTTAAAAAGGACAAAGTAGACACCTATACCCATTTTGGAATTATAGAACAATAACAATAATAACTGTCATCATTTTGATCACAATCATATCATTTCAAGCCTTACTTCAGTATAAAGCTTGAAAACTATCCGAATCTTCATGAATATGGAGGATAAAGTGGTTTTTGACAGATTTGATTCACTGCTATGACAAGGCTCCCATATTCCCTAAATCAGCTTCTCTCACTAAGATAAAGCCAAATTCCAACTTTTAAAAAGGCACCAGTGATGACTTTGTTTCTGTACATGTAATTTTAAAATTCTAAATGTAAGGCTTTAAACTATCACAAACTTCATAAATAAGGGGGATATGTGGTTTTTGGTGGATTCGGATCACTTTGGTGACAAGGCATCTACATGCCACAAATCTGCTTCTCTCGTCGAGATAATGCCAAAGATTTTTATATTGGTAATAATTTGGTTGTTTATGCATTAAAGCAACCCTTACAGATGTTGCATTGTTACACTGTTTTTTGAAAAGGGTAAAACGCTATGAATGAGGTAATGGAACTATGTAATACAAGACAGACCCACCATTAATCCAAATAAAATACTATTCCGATCTCTAAATTTTCAATGAAAACTCCAACCAATCCTTGCCAGTGTGACCCCCGCCTAGGATTGGGAGAGGGACCTTTACTTCCGCATTAGGAGACAAAGGGAATGGGGGGTGGATCTTCGGAGTGAGATGGAACTGTTGATATTCAAATAATTTTGCTGTGCTTTCTGAAATACGACATCGGTAGTGCAAGATTGCTTTAATGACATTTTTCAAAAAATTATGTATAGATTCCACAGAATAATCTCTTTGCATAAATCTGTTCATTTTTGACAGCCCTATTAAAAATTATTGGTATTGATATTGGTATCAACAATGCTAGCCCTTTATTTACATGGTATCAGATTGATACCAGATCTTACAGTATGGCACACCCCTATATTCAAACTGCTTAAAACAGGGAAGCCTGCTAATTACCCACTGGTTTGAATCAGGGGTGCTGTGGAAGGATACTTCTGAAACCTGCAGGACCCTGGCCCTCGAGGATACTTGGCTTAAAAGATGGAGAGTGCAACTAATATGCCTGGAGGATGAGATATAAGCTTTTACAGTCCCACAGGGAATGTTCAGCCTTATTACTCAGTCAGTCCTGGCTCAAGGAAAAAATCCATGCAATAAAGTAACAGGGGTGTGTTTGTCTTTAATACTGGAAATAATGAAGAACTCCAGGTGGATTCATCTGAAAGGCACACTGATGGGTCTGTCTGGAAATTAGAAATGTCATTCAAATAAAAATCTGATTTGCACGGCCGCAGTCATTCTGAGGATGGAAATTACCAGACATCAAGGTGTAAAAAGTCACTCTGTCCTCACTTTTGCCTGTTTCCATTGGCTCATACGACAGAGGAAATCTTTATTCTCTTGTTGAAAGTCATTGTGGGAAACGGAGGTGGATAAAAAAAGGAAAACAGGTAACCCAGAAAAGTAAATTACAACACTCATCCACAAAAAAACAAGAAAAACGTAGACTGATTGATGATGTCTAACAGCTTGGGAACAAAAGAGGTTGAGTTTTTCATTTAAAAGAAAGGAACCCTGAAGCAAACGCCGACATGCCCCCCCAAGAACTCCTGGCATGGCTACATTTCCACAAAACTCAGCCCTCGTCCTGAGCGCGAGAGCTTGCCAGAAACAGGGTGAATGCTTCCAGCCAACTGGTAATTTTTCACTGCTTCCAGGAGCAAGCGGCCCTATTCTTCCCCTTCCTTTGTGTGACCACTGAGGTTTCAACAAGGGCCCTTATTGAAAAATGAACTTTGAGGATGTAAACAGGAAGGTGATGGATGACATTTTCTGAATCTTTCTCTTGCAATTAGTTGTGGTTCAAGAACTCCAAAGCCTCATGAGACCTTTTTCTTTTTTTTTTTCTTTTCTTTGACAAAGATTTTCTTTTGTGAAGTTTTCCAGAATAGTTTTGTGTAGCAGCACACAGGTAAAGAACAAGTTGCCTACATTATTTGTGGAGCTGTATATGTTTTATTCAAGCTGCTTTTGAGAAATCTTTCATGGAGTGAACTTGAGAAGCATGAGAAGTAAGTAAGAGGATTAAGGACTAATTAAAAGTGATGCTTCTGCTGAGGAATGTCTAAACGAAGACATAAGGCAGCATAAACACTGCACGGAGGCTTTGTAAGAGACATGCGCCTGCAGTAACTCCAATATGCAGTGGCATCATCATTGCAATGACTGATCTACTTCCAGCTTTTAGTTGCATGTGACAGAAGCTGCAAAAGTTATACTTTGTTATTTATAAGTTGAGATTTTCTTCAGCTTTGATGAATTTTAAAAAAACGAGGTACAGAGATAGCAGGAAGACGTAAAAAGGTGGGCAACATACTGGTGATCTAACGAATCTGTGCATCTACGGAGGCTGGAGAAGGGCGCTGGGAGAAGAGCCAGAGGCACCTAGGAGAGAGGTCACACGTGCCATGATGAATTACAGTAGCTGAGCTTGTCTCGGCTGCTTGTTCGTTAATGAGTCCTCTTCTTAGGGGAGTAGACTGCGACAACACAAAAGGGCATGTCAACGCTACATCGATTCTCATCTGCTCGGTACGCTGCTGTCTGTGCTGTGCAGCTTGTTTGGGATCTAACTGTGCGCTCTCATAATTGAGTACAGCTCGCCTAATCTTCAAATGACAAAAGCTCATTTGCATATTTTGTGGTTGGACTCTAATTTGATCGAAGTACTTGTGAGTGGAAAACGGCAGGCGCAGATTACAGGCTTTATCAAACACCACATTTTTTCACTTTGAAAATTCATACTCGAGCACTCCGCAAACATGTGAACATACCGTTTGTCTTTTTCTTTGTTGATTGCCGATGACATAATAATGTGTCATGATGAGTCATACGACCTAAATACAACTTACAGTAGGATGTTACTATATGTTTGTATTTACTGCCTGTGCAGAGTTATAGAATATGGTGAGAAAACATGCTGGATATAAATATTTAATGTATTAATGCAAAATAATTCAGCACAGCAAACATCATTTTACCACTGTCCACCTACCTGACCATGATAAATACGACAGAGGGAACTACAGCAAACAAATGCCTAGTAGCACACTGTGTTCTGGAAAATACACCCCTTAAAAAAAACAAAACCAAACAGCTCGTCCACTTTTAAAAAGCAGCATATGTTTTCTTGTCTTGATTTACAGGACTTGTCTGACTCCAATGTTGTGAACATGTTAGCATTTGTGGTCTTATTTAATACATTCTGGTACAAATAATTAGCGTATCTAAACAACCTTAAAATCACGCTCATTTTAGATCTGCACTCAATAGCTAATGCTTTTAAAGAGCATTCCCAACTAGGCAGTCACTTTGTGTTTAAGTTGTTGCATAAATGGTAAAAGGAAAAAAAAAAAATGCCACTATTAAGCTGATCAACACATAAGGGATAATGTATAGAATGCTGGTTGTTGTCGGGAAATACAGACCTCCACTTTGGGTTGGGGTCTGCATTCGCCCTGAAGGTCCATATTTTTAGATAATAACCTGCATTCCACACATTACCCCCCTTATTATACGGCTGCTTGCTAAAAATAAAAGTTGTATTAAAGTGTTTTATTTTTGTGAGGGCCAAATAACTTTCTGATGTTTTACACTGAGAATAAAATAGTCCCCCACAGCGGGGAGATTTGTTGCTTAGCAACATTTGTTAGTTGAGTCATGGCAGCTGGAATTTGAGCTAGCGCCAGCTATTTCTGTATGTTGGACATTTCGTCCTCTGCCGTTTGCTGTATGCCTATTACCATTGGTCTTCTTGTGGTCCTCTTTTTCGTCTTGGAGAAGGTGAATCCTCGTACTCAGCCTGGTCCTAGTGTTCACAATCCCCACACTCACCAAAGATGTTCAAATTAATTGGTAAGTCAACCATTTTTCGACCACAAGGTTTCGCTAAATGCTCGCTCACTGTGTTTTGTTGACGTTTTTTTCCGTTGATCTTGATTGAGGTAAGTGACCAGACTACTTGCAGTGTGGAGTATTATTAGGGTAACTGTAAGAACACAGGTTTAAAAAAACAAAAAAGACCCGTTGCCCTTGACAGCTGCCATTTTATTGTTTCATCGTTCATTAAACAAAAATAATGACCGCTGGAACGCTGGGAAAACTCATTCAAGTCAACGGAGCATTCTACTGCATTCTAAAGAGCTGTATAATAAAGTAATTGATCTAATTCTTTACCATTTTTCAGGAAATGGTTCTCTCATAATTGAGAATCAGTGTATTTGATGTGTATTGCAACATTTGTGCTGGTTCGTTTGAACTATTACATCATTCGCTTAACCTATATAATATTATTAATTTTGAATTAAAAAATGATTGACCACTCGATTGATTGATTGATTGTTTAAGTGTCAAGCACCTTGGCTGGTGGCCAGCCCTCATGGGCTTATAAGACACTATCAAATGAAATACAATACAATAGCCTCGTGGCAAAAAACACAACAAAGCATGACACAATAAAAAACTGTGAAAATTTGGGCACAAACAGAGAGAATAGTCCATCATATGGGATACAGAATACTTTGCCGCATATACCAGGTCTTTTCCACAAATTTTGCCAGAGCAACAACATCATTTTTTAAAACAACCAGCACAGAATCTCTGCTTCATGTTTCCAAAATAAATCAGGATTTTTTTTTTAATTGAAGTGATTCATAAGGAGAATTTCTTAAATCACAGTATAAAGGACAATGAAAAACAAAATGAAATTCATCTTCCACAAACTTGAGATCACAAAATTCACACAAACATAAGTGTTTGTATTAAAGCAGCATTACATAACTTTATGATTTTATAACCTTAAGCTTCAGGTTCGTTGGATGGCACAGTGACTTATTATGCACATTCCTGGAGCCGTTGTTGCCACACAGTTTCCTGAGGTTGAGAAAATGTACTTTACACCTTTTTTTTTTTAACCTTCCCAGCACATCCTATATGGCAACATTTCACTTTACAGCACCATGTGCATGCTAGCAACTGGATATCAACACACTGGCTATTTTTTACATCTGATGTGACTGACTCATCAATGACGCACAAAAGGACAATATCAGAAGAAGCAAAGCAAATAAAGAAAGAAAGGGACAACAGAAGACATAAGACAAGTAAACATCAGACAAACTTTCCTGATAGGGGAGAGCTCAGGAAAGAGACAGTGTGCAGGGCATGAGACAAGTTAGCCGTCGTTAACGTGTGAAAGTCTGAGAAAGTTTAGTTTTGGAGCTAAAGGTTGTAAGTTAAACAACTTTGGGACTCAGGAGTGCTTTGAATCAAATGTCTTCATGTTCACAAGGCCCTCCCATGAAAAATTTGACCAAAAGCCCAAGCTGCTTTGACCTCTTTTCCCATAGAACTGGAAAGGTCTTGCGCCACCCCTCATTTCTTCCAAATCTGCTTCTAAGCAGCCGGTCCTTTTAAGTTATCTTTAAAAAGGATCTTGAGTTAAACGGACTTTCCAGGCTTCTGAAGGTCTTTTTCTCTTTGTGAAGTCATTTAACACTGACCTATGAATTATTAAAGCATGAAAAACGATCCTTACTGAGGGGATAAAACAGTATTGTGTCTAGACGTAAAAGACAACTTAGCAAAGATGTAACTTTAAATATGATCTTTAGGTACTCCGTTAGCCGCCAGTCAGCATGATGTTTCCTTGAAACTAATTTAGAAAAAATAGACAGAAAACCAAAGAAGGGTTTGGCCTAAAAATTACAGCAGATTAACTGTAGCTGGAGGTGATATTTATAGCAAATCGAAAAAAAAAATCCAGCAAAGACCAGGACATCAGATCTTCAGCTGATCGATTATCTGCTCTCAGAAATGGTCTCCACGGAAGGGTGGCTGTCAAGAAGCCGTTTTCAAGGAAGGGACACGGGGAGAAAAGGCTGAGGAAGGCCACATGACACAAAAACTGGACTTAAAATTAGTAGCAAAAGGTCTGAAGGAGGGATGAATCCTCCCCAGAGTCCAGACCTCAACGTGATTAAAGCAGTGTGGGATCATTTCAACAGAAAAAAGAGCAAAAAGCAGTCAGATCCAAAAAAAAGAGCTTCGGAAATTCCTTGCGGAAGCCTGAAGAACTGTTCCTGAATAAGAAAATTCAACTCTGATAAAGTGGAAGTTTGTTTAATCCAAACACCTCAACATACAAACACTAATCCAACTTCTGCTTGCAGGACAATTATCAATAGACACAGTATCAAACATTACTCATTACTCAAAACTATTAATTAAAGCAGAAAGTAACCAAATTCACTATTAAAATTTGACCAGTATCTATTTTCTTCATAGACCCAACCTCAGCGTTCGGCAGTGTCTCACATCAGGTGGCATTAATCAGCCCATATTTACAATAACCAGCCTTATCGGCTCATATCTAAACTGTCCTGCTGCAAATACCAGCTGCAACAGTTCAGGATGGAAGACCAGGGTTCGAAGAAATGGTCAAAGACAGCTGAGCAAATAATTCATCTACTGTAGTCACAGATACATCCAAGTCGATGTGAGATTTCAGCCCTCTGAGGGTTAGCTGAGAACCACAAGGACAAAATGTGCCTGTCAGACTGGTGATGACTTCAGACGAGAGGTCACAGATAGATAGACTGGGAAGTATTTCTTTTCTCAGACCTCTTAGAGGTGTATACGCAAGAACCAGGAGGCTATTTTAAACTATCCTGTGACACAATGGAAGGAGGTGTTGAGACGAAAATGTTGGAGTGGCATTTTCAATTACACAAAAAGATGTTGTGGAATTATACTTGTGAATTTGGTTGTATTTGAGTAAACATTGTTTAGGTACTGTAAATCGTAAACTCTTATAGTACAAGAACAAAATGCAGAGGAAGAGACAAGATATTAGAGGCAGCAGTTCTGTGACATCATGCACAATGATACATGGCACTCGTTTGAGAAGAGACAACTGTGTACTCCCCATTTTCCAGTATTTTCGGTTGGAGAAGCCAAGATGATGTAAGACTGATAGCAGCTGCTTTCACTGTATGTCTCCAGGCTGCTGGGGCAGAGGTGTCTTATTGTCCACTTCCAGCTGATCTTTGGTCAGAAAGTTGTGTTTGGTCCTGATTAACACTCAAATAGTGAAGCGAAAATCTCTTTCTGCACTCTGATGATAAATTTCTACAATTAGCACCGTTAGCAGATGTTGGTTATTGTCATTAACTCGGCTCGGTCCTCCAGTTCAAATTGATTTCTCCATGATGGTCAATATTTCTGCTGATTTTCTGGTCTTTTTGACCTTGATCAGGATCAATTTCTAAGCTTGCAACCTTTGTTGTGCATATGCATTCTCACTTTTTAGTCTGTGCAGCATTAAAACCCTTGTATACTGTAGGTCCATATTTCCAACTGTCAAAGTTGTCCAAGCTAGGCTGCTCTTTCCAGTGCTACATATCTGCTGAGTTGTGGGGTTTTTTTGTTTTTCAAAGGTGGTCAAAACTCTAATACCGTAAATATAGTGATGCCTGTGAGCTAGTTTAGGCAGACAATTCAAGCTGCTGTGCCCTGCCTCAAAAGTTCATGGAACAATTCAGACCTACCCGTCCACTCTGGTGGTCTATTTAAGCTGCACACTTCCTCTGTTGCTCTTAACTTCATGCTTGCTGCCATGACCACAGCTCCTGCTCTAGTCACTGCACACTGCCTAACACCTAAAGGCCCATTTATGCTCAATGCAGAACACAGACACTCAGATGATTGGACAGTTTTGTCCGTCGTCTGCGTCGGTTATGCACATAATTTGGCACGTTTTTGACGGAGCAATTCCACCAGAAACCACAGGGTCACCGTTGAGCTGTGTAGCTGATATGTAGTCAGCAAAATGAACAAGCCAGAGAAGAAGAACAGGAACTGGGACAAAAACAACACAAAAACCGGTGGGGCCAAATAACTCAATAAAAGGGTTCCAACTATTTTTTTTAAATGATTTTCCAAGACTTTTCCAGGACATTTTCTGGACTTTTTCAGCTGCTACAGTACAAGTCACATTATCACAACATCCACAATGTTGCACAATTTTATTTTCTACAATTGTACCTCATATTTTGTACATTTAACCAAATTGTTTCAATGTTTATTCGTTTCTGTCTTGAACTTTCTCCACAAAATATTTTCATAAATAAATCACTAAAACAATTTACTTTATTTCATCTGCTTAATGTTTACTTCCAGTTTAATTAGTGTATTCTTAAAGTAAAAATAAATAAAAAAAAATATAGATATCAAAATCAAACCCTAGCCAGCAGCGCAAAAAAGGTTGATATAAAACAAAGCAATGTCATTTAAATGAAAATGTTCCTCTAAAAATCTGTTATTGTAGCTTCTTGGTCTTTCAGTGTTTTTGCCAGAAAACCGCTCTAAGGGCACATTCACACCAGCCTTTTTGATTCGAATCAGGAAACTTTTACTTGGAAAGTCCGCTTCATCTGGATAATTGTGAATGTGCAAATGGACCAAATAAGCGGACTCGTTCTGCCTACAAATGCGGGTCTTGGTAGCAGACCAAATGCAGCAAGCTTACTACAACTGCTGTTTCCTGCATTTGGTCCAACATGGCATTGTGGGTTAATCTTATAGTTTATATTGTAGACATTGGGCATCGTTGGTAAACGCTACCAAAACAAACACAGGTGTAGGACTTCTTTAGAAATGGCTTGTGGTCAAACGAAGAGAGACGACGATGTGAAAGTTTTAACTGATATAAGAAAACATCCCAGTTCCTAGTAAGTACGCACAGAAATACTGCAGCGTTTAGCGTAATTAGCCGTGAAACAGACGCTTTGAGATATGCCCGCACAGTAGACCAGTGCCGCACTAAATAAATAAATAAATAAAAAACTACATCAACATTATATAAAAATACATGACAGGCTTGGAAGAAGTAGCAACCAGGTGACGAGACTCTGGCTAAAGTACAGCAGGGAAGCAATCTCGGTCTAGGGGATCACCCCCACCCACCAACTGGGCCGAGTTCCCAATCAGACCAAGACTAGCAGACTATCTTGGTGTGAATGCGCCCTAAGGGAATATGCAATGTGATTGGTTGATAGATTCACATGGTGTGCTGTCCACCTAGAAGCAGAGATGCTGCAGCTCATTGTTGCCCATTAAAGGAGCGAAAAACAGACATATGTGTAAAATGTTTAACCCATTTACGTTCATCCACAAGGCAGAGACAAGCAGGGGGAAGCAAAATCATTTTCCAGGACAACTCAAGCTTTTCCAGGACATTTTACTTTTGTTCTCATTTCCCATGTGTTTTCCATGACTGGAAAATTGGTCAATCATTTTCCAGGTTTTCCAAGTTTTCCAGGATGCGTGGGAACCCTGAGCACCTGAGAAAGAAGATGCCAAACAAACAGAGAAGAGTATCTGTAGACATGGCTGGAGCTTTTGAGGAGAGGCTGAGTGAGTGTGTCTGAAAATACACTCATATCTGTGTTACCCACACCAGGTGATGTAAACTGGCATGAAAGACCCACAATGTAACTTTTCCACCTTAGAAATATGCGTTTGACTCATTTTGATGGCACACCAACATTCATTCTGCACATTTTTGAGCCATCACTGCCCAGCAGCGTCCCAGGGCTCAGAAACTGTACTATGAAAGTTTTATATTCAGGACGGGGCTGTGACGTTGCAGCTGACTATTGGTTGTGCACTGCCTCATGTGTTAGCAAATGGATATGAACCAGATATGAACACAGTGGGTGTTTTGAACGTGTATCATGTTGGATTCGGCAAAAAAAAAAAAACACAAAGAAACATTACTGGAGGAAGAGGGGACAGGAAATAGAGGAAGGGACAGAATCAGAGTCAAGATAAGACTGTCTTTTACTGGGTGGGGGAAGCTCACAGTACAGGTAGGATGCAAGATGGATGCTAGTTTAGCCGTCGATAGGGGGCGCGTGACTGAGAATACTAATGGGTGGTGAAGCGCTAAATACCAAAAATAACGTTTCCACCCACGTTCTCTCTCCGTTGCCTTGAACAGGCTGTGTGCTGCAAAATGCGCTGCAATTCGGTGTCCGAATTTCCGGCACTGCCCTGCAGACGTGACGTCAAATGACGCTACATCTGCAGTTTTGATGCAGGAAAAAGATGGTCGCGTTAAATTAAAACACTGTAAGCGATAGTTTCGCGATAGGATTCTTCTGCCGTCAGAATACGATCTAGATCAACTGAAAGACACTAAAAAGTGCAACTACGAAGAAAAAGCTTAGTAAACGACATTATAGCTTTCCAGCTCTGCCATGCGGACGTGACGTCACATGACGCTACATCCGCTGTTTTGATATAGGATGAAGACGGTCGCGGTAAATTCAAACACTGTAAGCGATAGTTATGGATTATTCTGCCGTCAGCAAACGATCCAGATCAACTGAAAGACACTAAAAAGTGCAACTACGGAGAAAAAGGTGAGTAAACAACATTATAGCTTCAGTTTGTTCACGCTCCCGTGACGGCTTGGCTCGTGGCTGCAGTTACCTGAAGCGCCAGTCGCGAGTTTCGTTTCTTAATCTTGCCTCAAGTCCCTTTAAGCATCCACTTCTTGACTACAGCTAAAAAGTCAAATATTGCTCAGCATTTACTACAATATTTACTCAATAAAGAAGAAGCATGTACAAGAAGTGATGGGAAAATGATAAAGATGCTGGTAGTTTCAGACAAGGTCCAACAGGTGCTCTTAAAAGCTAGCCACCATTGTGTTTACTTCTGACCTCGTATTCATGCTCACGTTTACATAAGCACCTCTATCATTTAAGTCAATATTGCAACTGATACATTCAACACATTACCTCACGTCAACCAGAGCGGCCTACATGTCAAACAAATACAAGGAATGCTTGACAGCCATGGCATGTACACAGACACGTTGTTAACAGAATATCCACTGAAACGTCGGTTTTTTAACCTTTTAACAGGAGCATGCTTCCCTCATTCATTTATAACAAAGATAATAAATACTGAATAAGATGTACATAATTAAATGATTTCATAAGAAAAACTTGTGGAACTTTTTCTTCTTTTAGAAAGTTAGAACATGGATATGAAATGCAATATTTAGCTCCAAAATCTCAAAACGTCTCAGTGTTTCTTTACCAGCTGCTAAAGTCTTGTACTCAGAAATTATTAATAACCACTGTTTTCTTCATTTTAAACCGAGCGACAAATTAACACAGAAATGGCATGAGAGGATAACAGAGAGGCAGCCTCTTCCACATTCTGTCACATGGCTGCATTAAGCCACATATAACCGGAGGTGTGACCACCCATGCCCGCTTGGAACTGCTAAAACATGTAAAAAGCTGCCTGGCTGCACACTGTGGTAACTAGAAATGCCAGCATTGTCTCCATGGATTACAAGTGTGGTGTAGCTGGGATTCAGTGTGTATGTGTGTGTGTGTGTGTGGACTGGGGCTACAGTCTTTGCCAGAGACCAAGTGTGTGAAGTGACACCCACACCATACACCCACCACACAATGGGAAGCAGAGGGGAAAAAAAAGCTAATGGACCAACAGATGAATAGACTTTTGAATCAGTGCGTGTGTAAAGAGCTGGATGGTGTTCAAGAGTGTTGTTATGCAAGCATTTAGTCCCAGAAAAGACCTAATTGCTGGAGTTTAATACGAGCGCTAATTTTGCAAAGAAAAAAAAAGCTGCAAACTGATGAAAAAAATGCTGTGAAAAATCTTAAATCAGAGTAATACACATACACACAAAAATGCTGTAATCATATCTGGTGATAAACATATGCAGTTTTCTTATGAATAAGTTCCTAATTATTCAGGACATAAATGTACTGCAGAGCACAGCCCAGAGGTGATTATTCATATCCACCAGATTGCATCTCTGCTGAGTCCATACAGTAAACACATGCAGCAGTTATTGCTTGTCTGGTGCATTCCCGACAAAATAGCTACTAAGAATGAATTTTGCTGCACTCTGCAGTCATTATATGAGTGATTTCATTACCCACAATGCACCCCGGGCTGGACTGGTGATGTGGGAATTGTATGTCAGTACTGTAGAAGCTGGAGGCCTCAAAGAGAAATAAGAAGTGTAAAAAAAAAAAGTCTTCAAACTTCTTTTTATTTTCACACTCTTGGATGCTGACAACTCATGTGACATCACTCCAGGCACTGCTTCTGCAATAGTGCTGCCAATAGTTGTAAACAGCATAAAGAGACTTGAAAAAGGTCGTATTATTTTCCTTGACACTCACCAAGCCATCTAGTTTTTGAGCAAAAGCTCAGAAAAATGAGAGTCCGTGCTAAACAGAGATTTTCTCTCTTAAAGTTGAAATTGCTCTTGAACTGCAACAAATAGCACATTTATAGTCCCGGGTTTTATAGCTATTATTACATAATTTATGTCAAGTGGTTAGTTTTGCATGCCTAAAACTAAAACATGGCTGCAGGCAACCACTCCTAACCAATCAGGGTAGAAAAAGTGAGCCTTAAAGATAAAGGAGCTAAAATGAAGCATTTCTAACAAAGCATGTCAACAATGCACTGCAGTGGCAAGAGAAAAAAAAACTTTGTTTTATGAGATTTAAAGTTTGAGTTCTGGTAAATTTATTAACCTAAAATCAACATAATAGCCTCTTTAATGTATTAAAGTGATGGAATACCCTCACAGTGTAAGGTTGTCTGTAAAACCTAAAGTTATAAGAATATTTTAACACAAAATCACATCATATAAAATTACATTCAGTCTAATTTGAATTCTAATCATGATTCAGCTGAATATAATAAACCATCCCAGAAGGGTCTGACAAAGAGGGATCGACCGATACAGATTTTTTTAGGGCATACGCTGATATTTTCTCTTCAGCCTCAGCTGATAACCGATACAACCTGCCGATATTTGGGACTGATACTGCATTTGACTTCTGAATTAATATAATGAAGGATACAATGAAAATAAATGTTACAACTAAAGAACAAAGCACTTAAAAAAAATACAAAACAGTTCAACAAATATACAGTATATACTTATATATATATATATATATATATATATATATATATATATATATATATATATATATATATATATATATATATATATATATATATATATATATATATATATGTATGCCGAGTGGGAGTATCAGCCAACACACCAGACATATTGGCTGATGCTGATACCAGGAAAAACAAAAATTGGCCTACAATATTGGTTGGCTGATGTATCGGTCTATCCTTACTGACAACCACCATAAAAGCCAGAAACCAACAGCTCATGATAGCGCATACAGCAGATAGATCCCACTTGGAAAAAAAAAAAAAAAAACAGCACATCAACCTTTTGCAAATTAACAGCATTGTCCAGTTAGCTGACAGCACTGAGCACAGCAATCTTATCTGAAAACATCTAAGCACTTTGTTGCATCTTTACAGTAGGTTTTCTTGAATCTGATAACTTATCAAGAGCAAGACGACGAGTCTAAACATGGTCAATACAACTCACTCTGAAACCTGAGGAATCCTAAAAGCTCCAACCCAGCTGTGCTTTGCTGTTTTGTGCTTCAGTGTAGCCTTAGTTAAAGGTCCTTCTGTGTTAATACACTCACTTGCCACTTTATCAGGTCCAACTTGCTAGTGGACTCCTTTTTCCTCCAGAACTGCCTTAATTCGTGGTGGCATGGATTCAAGAAGGTGTTGGAAATATTCCTATGATTTTGCTCCATATTGACATTTTAGCATCCCACAGTTGCTGCACATCCATGATGAGGATCTCCCATTCCTCCACATCCCAAAGGTGTTGGACTGAGACCTGGTGACTGTGGAGGCCATCGGAGTCCAGAGAACTCATCGTCATGTTCCAGAAAGCAGTTGGAGATGATGTGAGCTTTGTGACATGGTGCATCATCCCGTTTGAAGAAGCATCAAAAGATGCTCCACTATGGTCTTAAAGGGATGGACATGGTCAGCAACAATACTCAGGTAGGCTGTGGTGGTTAAACCATGCTATGTTGGTACTAAGGGGCCCAAAGTGGGCCAAGAAAATCTCCCCCACACCATTACACCAGCAGCAGCCTGAAGCCTTGATCCAGGATGGATCCATGTTTTCATGATGTTTCCAGCAAATTCTGAGCCTAGGATTCGAATGTGGAGCTGAAATGGAGACTCATCAGACCAGCAACGTTTCTCCATCTTCTATTGTCCAGTTCTGGTGAGTCTGTGTGAATTGTAGCGTCAGTTTCCTGGTCTTAGCTGACAGGAGCAGCACCCGGTGTGGTCTTCTGCTGCTGGAGCCCATCTGCTTCAATGTTGGGCTGTTGTGTGTTCAGAGATGCTTTTCTGCATGTCTTGGTTGGAACCAGAGCTGACATCCTGTTGCGTTTCTATCATCTCCAACCAGTCTGCCCATTCTCCTCTGACATTCTGGTCCAGACAACTGCTGCTGACTGGATATTTTCTCTTCTTCAGACCATTCTCTGGAAACCCTAGAGATGCTTGTGTGTGAAAATCACAGTAAATACTCAGACCAAAAACCATGCTACGTTCAAAGTCACTGAAATCCCCTTCCTTCGTCATACTGATGCTCAGTTTGAACTTCAGGAAGTTGTCTTAACCATGTCTACATGGCTAGACGCATTGAGCTGCTGCCATTTGATTGTCTGATTAGCTGTGCGTGTCTGACCACCAAAACACTAACGAACACTGTCCGCCCCGTGTTTGTCAGCTGTAGGCATGAGGCAGTGAGCCTGATCAGCCCACCGGGATATTCATCCTGGTCCTGACCTGCCTGACGCCATCTGCTGCCCCCTCTCTAATCCCGGGGCTTGTCTCTGGTCATTAGCCAGCCTCTCCATCACTCTCCTCCCATCTACCATTATATGTTTCAAGCTTATTATGTTGATACTGCTATTAAAGCATGGCGTGGTGTGCTCTTTTACACTGAACTGTTCTCAATAGTTATTTGATGCCCTCAAATCCTCCACTGTGCTTCTGTCAGCGTCTGCTACCCCCTTTCCTCTTCTTTTTTGAATTTGAGGTCTATAATGCTGATGTGGAGGCTTAAATGTGCTTAAGTGTGCTCTCTCTCGCAGTTCCTCTCTTATGCATCCTAACCAGTTTTCTGTTTCCTCTTGGCATGTGCATTTTTTATTAGAGTCTTGCAGGGGACAAAGCTTGAAAGGCAGATCAATTTCAGCAATTTTAGTTCTGAGAAGGAAAAAAAAAGACTGTCTATTCAAATATGTGTCTCTCAAACGATCCCCGAGTGAGTAAATGGCACAGACTGGTAAACACTGGCTCTTTGGAAAACAGTAAACAACAAAGTATGGTAATATCTAGGTATGCAGCAAGAAAACTGCCGCTCTGTTCAACATTTTACATCTTTGTGGGGAAGATTCTTGTCTAGTCACTGTCTTCTTGTGTTCACATGGCCAAATTTGCATAAGGCAGCAGGGCTCCATGGGTGGTAATGTCCATCTGTTGGACAGACTGGTCAACCACGCTGATACACACAGACGTATCTCAGCAGCTATTAAGTGAACTGGAGTCAATTTTGGTGCAAATATTCAAGTTTTCAATCAAGGGAAAATGTGAAGCTGTAGCTTTGCAAACATTCCTATAATTGCTTTAATATGTTGTGCAAACATTCAAGGTGCCCCGGTCAAAGATTATTGTCCCGATGAGTATTTGAATGCCGACTGAATAATAATCACACATTTAAAATACTGGAATTAGTCACCGTCCCTTTGATAGGTTTGGAGTAAACAAACAAGGTCTTGTATTTTCTGAAGGTGGTAACCTTGGTTATACAAGAGATTAAATAACTAGAAACAACATCTTAAAGCTAAAGACACAATTACCTCTTTTATTAGTATTGAAACTGGAGTTATGCATCGTCTTTATGCTACAGCAGATGGAAGGCTGTGTGACGTAGGAACAACTTTGTAAACAGCAAGTGACATTTCACTCACCCTTAGCTTTTGTTAATGCTCTTAACATCTACATGCTAATTAGAATTAAAGCAGTCCACACTATACAGCACCATCATCATCGTCGAAAGTGCTGCTGAGAGCAAGTTTTAGATTCATTTTAAAGCATCACTGCTTTTTATTGCATTCTTGGGAATCTGCAGGTTAGATTGGTTGGATTAGATTATAATTATCCGTTTAAAAGATTTTTTTTTTTTTTTGCTTATATTTAACCTGTAATGAAGAATTTTTTGACATCACTCCCTTTGGCTGTTACTTTTTTTTGCTGTAAATCCAACAAATCTTGCGCATAAATGATCAGATTCTTAACCAAAACACATTTAAGGCATAATATTGTTATTAGACGCTCAACAGAAACACCCAGATTGCTTAATCATCAATGGCAGACGCACAAAATAGTTTGCGGGTGCTAATTTGCCCATTTAACAGTTGCAAACTTTCTTGCTACGTTAGTAAATCAACTAGGGCAGATTATTGCGTGTGCAGTCAAGTTAGCGCTCAGTTTAGTATGCACAAACCTTTTGTAAATCAGGGCCAAGAGAGTAAAAATGAGTCTTAAAACGAGATTTACAGTCATGCTCAAGATTATTGATACCTTCCAATTAAAGATGGAAAATAATCAGTTGTCAGTGAAGTAAGTTGAAATTAACAAAAGTAATAATAAATAAAAATTCTACGAAAATCATAACACTGAATTTGAATTGTGGTTCAAAAGAAATATTAAAAACAAACACACAAAAAATAAAACAAGTAAACAAGCACAGTGGGGCTCTGAAGCAAAACTTTTATTGAGCAACTTTCTGAGGTAATAACAGGTGTTTTCTGTAATGCTCAAAACGACTTTTACATCTTTTGACAGGTATTTTGGTCAATATATCACAGGAAAGGTGCTCTACTGCGTCTGGACCAGTTTTTGTGTGTGTGTGTGTGTGTGTGCGTGTGTGTGTATGTGTTTAATTATCATTTTTTACCACAATTCAAAAGCAGTAGTTTATTTCACTAAATTATATATTTTTGTAAATTTCTATTTCTTATCAGATTCTTGTTATTTGAATTATTATTGTGAATGTAGCCTTTTCTTAAATTGGTGGGTATGAATAATTTTGAACACGACTGTATAAATGTCAACCAAAGGAGAGGACTTAATGTGGAGAGGGAGGCTATTCCATATTTTGGGGGCGACAGCAGAAAAAGTTTTGTCCCCTCATAGTTTTAGCCTGGACTTCGGGACAACGAGGCATAATGGGTCAGAGGATCTCAGCGACATAGACGCGATATGAGGTTAAAATATTGAAGAGATACCAGGGGGACAATACATCTAAAGACTAAAGAACAAAAACAAAATCGTATAATCAACTCTAACTTAAGAAGTTAGCAGTTAGCATCCGAGCAGCAGCATTTCTCATGCTCTGGCGCCCCCTTCTGACGGCTTACTGGCATGCATTTTCATCTCATCTCTTCTCTGAGATCTCTCCAGCCAATAAAAGTCAGTCTGATGATGACACCTGTGTCATCTCTTGCTCTTTTACTTGCTCTCTTACTTGTCTTTGCTCCCTCTGATTCTTCGCTGAAACACCAGTGGTGTTGATATCCACGTCTCTCAGTCATGTGACGCCCCAGGTTGAAAAAAAGTACAGTTTCTCAGCTTCTGCATGCTGCTGGCGACAACGGCTAATGTGCTTAATAAATATCACCGTGTCATCAAAGCTAGTCTGAAGCATAAAGTTTTAAAGTCCGAAAGTTACGTATTGTTGCTTTAAGTTTATCTGGTTGTCCTTGTGGACAAAACAGTGTCACAATGGATGGCTGAAAACTGTGTGTCCCTGTTGTTTTCCTCCATTCTGTCCCTCTGGGCAGTATTTATGTGACATGGTGGGAATAGCAAACTACTGTATGAATAGTAAAACATCTGGGTCCTAACCTCCACATTTTTGTCACCATGTATGATTATTTTTCCCAGTGTGTAGACCTAAGCATGTAACTGAGACAGCTGAGTACTTTAAATAAGCCTAACTATTGATGGGAGGGAGGGAAGTGGAAAAGACACCCCCCCCACCCCCACCATCCTCCAGGTGAAAACTGATCACAATTGCTGAGGGTTTATCATGAGCTGTGAACCAACAAAGCTGTTTCATCAAGTCATGGCTGGTTAAATTAAACCATGTAAGAAAGAGATGCAGAATCAGTTTCATTGATCTGTTTGAAAAAAAGAGGTACTCAAACCTTTTTTTTTAATCCTTGTATCAACTGTAGGATCATTTTTTAGCCCAGTAAACCAGGAGTGTCAATTTACATTTTAGTTCAGGGGCCACATACAAAATACCTTCATCTCAGGTGGATCAGACCAGTGAGATAAAAGTAGAATAATCGACATTTTCAAATCATGCCAATGTCATGTCCAATTATATCATCAAGGTGTATGCATCCTTTAAGGAAAACACTATAAACAACCTCAGATTATTTGAGAAAAATAACGCAGCTTCAACAATATTTTGCCTCTGTTACGCAATGAAATAATTTATTTTAAATACAAAGACAATTTTTATATCTTAATCATATATGTTTTATGTTTAAAAATATAAGATATAAGTTGCTATTTTTATAACTAAATATAAATTTATGAATAAAATGTAACATAACACATTAACATGATCGTTACAACTTACAGAACACAATTCATCTATAAAATATCTAATAAAAAGTATCTGAAACTGGAAAATGTAGTATTTCACACTATAACTGAAAAATCTAGATCTATTACAAACTGTATGTAGTATTTCAAGTGTACCTATGTGTACGTTTCCATATGTGTGTAATCCTGACCCTGAACTGGGTCACCATCTGACACAAACTAAAGTCAGATTGCACCTCTTTCTTTTATTTTCCTGGATTGACCAAAGGGGTATACTGTATGTACCTTCGAATACTGGTTTAATGCGGCTGAACTGATTTTAATGAACATTCTCCAGTCATTACAAACAAGATTTAATAAGACAGGTGAAAAAATAGAAGCAGAAGACAACTATGTATAAGTATTTTATAGGAATAAACAACAACTGTCACCAATCTTTACTTAAAGTCACAAATGTGTAAATTACTGTCTGTCCTTCTTTGTTTTTAAAAGTAAAAAAGGTATGTGGTTACATATGACTCAAAGAGTAAAATGCTGTAATGCAATGTTCTCATGATATTCATATTTAAGTCCTTTACCACATAGCGGATTAAAGCCATTTTCTATCCGTGATCTAATGATGATGAATTAATCTGGCTGCAGAGCAATGAAAGCTTCCCACAGCATCACGCTCTCCACTGACATCATCTTAACTAGCACGGAGAAAGAGTTTTTATGTTCAGAAGAGGACCTAATAAAATATAGAGCGGTGAGTACCCCACAGTAGAGCAAACACCAGCAGCCAAGGGGAGAAATGAAGGATTAACAACAGAGCTACTGAATGGACAGGAGGATATTTACTTCCAGCTTCCTCCATCTCTTAAGCTTTATTAGAATGGCATCAACAGGGGCAGCAGGGGCTCTTTTCAGCTAAATGTCACTGCTTTATTCGATGATACTGCTATTTCTCTCAAGCCACTGAAGCTGCCTTGTGGCCTCTTGGGGAGGCGAGTGCCTGTTTTGAATGCCACTCCCTGACCATGATTGTTCCTCGTTTCCTCCGTATGGGTTAAGGATTTATGGTGGTTTCTAGCTTGTGGCCGAATGCAGATTTATATTCTTGTTTGTGAAGCAACACCAAAGAAGAATTTTGGGGAAATAACACAAAAACTTAAGGAGTAAATGTTTTCTAGAATTGATTTTGTGGCATTAGTTCACAGCAAGCGCCATGTCCGAACTGAAGTCTCCATGAGGGAATAAAGAACCCTCTAAGATACCTGACGTGTTTGAAAACCTTAGACACAAAATATGAAATCACAACTCTTAAATGGTATTACGGTAACTTATTGGTTATATGTGACACAAAATTACGCTAAATTAAATGTAGGAAATTTTGGCTTAATATTTTCCAGGCTATGACGTCTCTGTTTCCTTTTACAAGCTTCCTAAATAGTTTTCATACTGTATTTTAGACAGAGCTGGCACCTTCAGGCAGAAAGTATGGAATTACCATTTTTAAAAAATAAAACATAAAAAAAATCACCATGACTGAGAAAAATAAAATAAAACAAAATAAAATAAAATTTTACCTTAGAAAATTCTGGCTTTTGAACACTGGTTTGATCTTTTTCTCTCATTTCTTTTACTTGACTCTTTCACATCTTTGTTGGTCTGCTTGTTTGTTTCCTTTTAACAATCTTCATATTTTGTTTGCTCTTGCTCCAAATTTACAGAGCTGGCAACTTGAGTCACAAAATATGACATTAACATTTTTCTATATTATGTTTCGGGCATTTGATTATATATATATATGTATGTAATATATATGTATGTATGTATATATATATATATATATATATATATATATATATATATATATATATGAACACGCAAACATGAACGGGTCAAAATTTTTCCTGGTTTGTATTTTTTTCTCATTTTTTCTTGAACTCTTTGACATCTTTTTTGGTCTACCTGTTGATTTCCTTTTAAAAACCTTCTTATTTAGTTTGCTTTTGCTCCAAATTTACAGAGCTGGCAACTTGAGTCACAAAATATGACATTACCATTTTTCTATATTATGTTTCAGTCGTTTGATTATGTGTGTGTGTATATATATATATATATATATATATATATATATATATATATATATAGGGGTTAGACAATGAAACTGAAACACCTGTCATTTTAGTGTGGGAGGTTTCATGGCTGAATTAGACCAGCCTGGTGGCAAATATTCATTAATGGCACATTGCACCAGTAAGAGCAGAGTGTGACGGTTCAATTAGCAGGGTAAAAAGCACGGTTTTGCTCAAAACATTGCAATGCATACAACATTGTATCAGAGTTCAAAAGAGGACAAATTGTTGGTACATGTCTTGCTGGCGCATCTGTGACCAAGACAAGTCTGTGTGATGTATCAAGAGCCACAGTATCCAGGGTAATGTCAGCATACCACCAAGAAGGACGAACCACATCCAACAGGATTAACTGTGGACGCAAGAGGAAGCTGTCTGAACGGGATGTTCGGGTGCTAAACCCGGATTGTATCCAAAAAACGTAAAACCACAGCTGCCCAAATCACGGCATTCGCTTGGCCCAGGACTTGTGCTAGATGGGCCAAGGACTACTGAACCATTCTGGAGGACCATGTGCATCCAAAGGTTCAAACATTGTATCCTGAAGGCGGTGCAGTGTATCAGGATGACAATGCACAAATACACACAGCAAGACTGATGAAAGATTGGTTTGATGAACATGAAAGTGAAGTTGAACATCTCCCATGGCCTGCAAAGTCACCAGATCTAAATATTATTGAGCCACTTTGGGGAGTTTTGGAGGAGCGAGTCAGGAAACATTTTCCTCCACCAGCATCACGTAGTGACCTGGCCACTATCCTGCAAGAAGTATGGCTTAAAATCCCTCTGACCACCGTTCAGGACTTGTATACGTCATTTCCAAGACGAATTGTTGCTGTATTGGCCGCAAAAGGAGGCCCCACACCATACTAATAAATTATTGTGGTCTAAAACCAAGTGTTTCAGTTTCATTGTCTAACCCCCTGTATATATGAACACGCAAACATGAACAGGTCAAATTTTTTCCGGGTTTGTATTTTTTTCTCATTTTTTCTTGACTCTTTGACATCTTTTGTCTACCTGTTGGTTTCCTTTTAAAAACCTTCTTATTTAGTTTGCTTTTGCTCCAAATTTTAGACCCAGCTGATTCAGAACAAGCAACAGGTTGCATCCCGCTCTGAGATTAAATACCAGCTGGATAGACTTTCATAATCCTTTACCTTTTTTTAACTAGCTCTCCTGTTGGGGCCATATTTCCTGTCTGTCAGTGGGGCGAAGCAGCTCATTGTTGAATAAATTAGTAAGTCGGGTTTAAATGATTTGAGGTAAAGATGCCTTGAATATCTGCATCTAGAACGCTTTCTCAGGAAACTTGCTGATAGTACTTGCCTCTCAAAGACTAATCCTTTTACAGCAACATGTGTCACTTTGGTACCAGTTCAAGGCTGATAATCAAATAACAGACATCCCTGGATGTGTGATCTGCTTACTCATACAACCATCTGCAGAAACCACTCCAGCTGACTGACAGCACTCCATCAAACATTTGGTATGAGCCTTTTGAAAATAGTGGAACGAGGCAGAATTAATCCTCTTATGTCACTCTAAATAAACTTTTTTGGATGAAGTGTAATCTCTAATCCTGCCATCCTTCCTATATCAGTAATAACCAGGTCTTATGTTTGGCTCTGCCATTTAGATTAAACAAACTCTGGCATCTTTCTCCACTGGATGTATTGGTAATTCTGCAAAAAGGCAACAGACTGCGGCAAGTGGACTGCTATCTCCAAAGCCAAAAGATACATTAATGTGGGTCAAATGTGACATATTTTTTTGCTGCAAATGCTTTTAAAACCAAGAGCAACATCATGCTGGTGAGCTGTCATTTCTGCAGCAGAGACAGCGAAGCACAGACCACTGGGGCTCTAGTTGCATCCTTTATCCCTCAAGATAGACTAAAAGTAACTTTTGACAAACAGCATGCTTCTTTTGAACAGGACCAGACACACAACTGACACACTCCGACTTAATTTCCACCCCAACCTCACTGAAAAAGAAAACAAAAACAAAGCAAGCATGAACTGAAATAAAACCCACTGGCACACGCTGTAATGAAAAATTAAATTCCCATGGAAATTATGTTAATTTATATGCATGGCCTAAATTTGTTGCCTGTTGCTATGGAGTTTTAATGGTAGCTGGCCAATTACCGACCAGACTCTTGTTGCCCTAAGGTGGAATGTTAATTAAGGTCACGGAGGGTCACGTTTTCTCCAAGGGATTTTCTCTTTGGGATGACGCCAATCAAATTCCTGCTGCTTGAAAAGCTCCAACTGTTCTGTCAGTATCTGTTTTTTTTCTGGCTCGGCAACAAGAAAACTGATTGGTATAACACAGGTAAGCAGGCATTAACACACAGCTATTTAAAGAGAAGGGTTTTAAAGGGGGAAAGATATAGCATGAACTAATATAACATCCTGCCTCTCAGAGCAGCTGAGGACATGAATCAGAAAGCCACGAGGAGAAACCATGAGTTGTTCCACATCCAAGGCAAATTTAGGCAATCTATGCTGGAGCACCCGTAATTGAATCCAAGCACCCCTAAAATTTGATACATCTATCTATCCATATATATATATATATATATTTATATATGTGTGTGTGGGGGTGTGTGCGTGTGTGGGTGTGTATGTGTGTGTGTATATACTGTAAGTATATATATATATATATATATATATATATATAGCCAAAAGTATTGCTTACCCATCCAAATGATGGGAATCAGGTGTTCCAATCACTTCCATGTCCACAGGTATATAAAATAAAGCACCTAGGCATGCAGACTGTAGTTACAAACATTTGTGAAAGAATGTGTCGCTCTCAGGAGCTTAGTGCATTCCAGCGTGGAATTGTGATAGGAAGCCACCTGTGCAACAAATCCAATCCACAGTCAACTGTCAGCTGTATTATAAGAAAATGGAAGTGTTTGGAAACAACAGCAACTCAGCCACGAAGTGGTAGGCCACGTAAACTGACGGACGGGGTCAGCGAATGCTGAAGCACATAGTGTGAAGAGGTCGCCAACTTTCTGCAAAGTCAATCCCTACTAGGGATGAAACAATTACCATTAAAATGGTTAACCGTGATAAAATTCCCAACGATTAGTAATACCGTTTCAAATTTTAATTATCATTAAAACCGTGATTGATTACCGAACTTTGAAAAACTCAGTGATGCTGCTCATTGCCTGGAAAAGCAGCAGCAGTCCTAGTTTGCAATGTTTCATTTATGAAAACATGGCGGAAGGCAACGAAGGCGCCCATGTGGACAGCTCTGGAGATTTTAGCCCCTTTTAAAATAAACAAAGTAGACATTTAGACCTCTTTTTGGATATTTTTAAAGATGCTGGCGGGTTTTTCTATAATACCACGATAAAAATGATAACTGTGATCATTTTGGTGATATTAAAATGTGATGTTGAATTTTCATATCGTTACATCCCTAATCACTACAGACCTCCAAACTTCAAGTGAACCTTCAGATCAACTCAAGAACAGTGCATAGAGAGCTTCATGGAATGGGTTTTCCATGGTCGAGCGGCTGCATCCAAGCCATACATCACCAAGTGCAATGCAAAGCATGGATGCAGTGGTGTAAAGCAGCTGCCACTGGACTCTAGAGCAGTGGAGGTGTTCTCTGGAGTGACGAATCGCGCTTCTCCATCTGGCAATCTGATGGAGGAGCCTTGGTTTGGTGATTACCAGGACAACGGTACTTGTCTGATTGCATTGTGCCAAGTGTAAAGTTCGGTGGAGGGGGGATTATGGTGTGGGGTTGTTTTTCAGGAGCTGGGCTTGACCCCTTAGTTCCAGTGAAAGGAACTCTGAATGCTTCAGCATACCAAGACATTTTGGACAATTCCATGCTCCCAACTTTGTGGGAACAGTTTGGAGCTGGCCCCTGTCTGGTGTGGAGGAACTGAACTGGCCTGCACTGAGTCCTGACCTCAGCCCAGTTGACAGACTTTGGAATGAATTAAAGCACTGAGAGACTGAGAGCCAGGCTTTCTCGTTCGACATCAGTGTGACCTCACAAATGTGCTTGTGGAAGAATGGTCAAAAATTCCCATAAACACACTCCTAAACCTTATGGGCAGCCTTCCCAGAAGAGCTGTTCTGCTGCAAAGGGTGGACCAACGTCATAGGCCCCTTTTCCACTGAGTCGATTTGAGAGCCGGTTCGGAGCCAGAACATTGGCTCCTGGCTCCCAAAACTGGTTCAAGACGCGGCACCACTTCATTGCTGGGCCAGAGTGAAGAACCGATTCACAGCTTGCATCGGGGGCAGCATTACCAGGACAACACATGAGTGTTTCAAGCCAGCGGAGCAACAGATTAAAAAATAAACTAAACTGGTCCAAGGAGGAGACCCAATGTCTCAGATTCTGAGAGGTCCACATAAAAAGAAAAAATATAAAAATCATCCACTATTTGGTTTTAGCTGTACTCTGTTTTTTAATCACATAAGCAGCAACAGAAAAATCTCCCTCACTGCTGGAAGCCGGTGATGCGTAGCACCGAGCTTCACCATGTCGCTGCCAAATGACCTCAGTAAAAACTTGTAAAGACGACAAAAATTAAATGAAATTCAAATTCTTCCCTGCAACTTGCTCACACCAATAAAATCTTATCCATGACATATTTGCCTGCAAAAGGCGAGTAACAAGACCTGCTGCAGGAGACAAGACTGCTTTGAGCAGCAGCAGAAGGAGACAACAGCAGCTGCTCATCAACATAGTACAGTAGCATCAACAAGCTAGTTAATGAAAAAGTTTGGAAATCTATCCAGGGACAGGAATCAGAATAGGTAACAGGCAAACGGGGATGCCGTAATGGGACGGGGAAACAGGATACAGCACGACACAGATACAGAGCTTCTTGTGAAGTATAAAATGACTTGACGAAAAAGAACTTTTTTCTTGTTCTTGCAGCCATGTGGGCAAGAACAAAGTTCTCGATTCTCACGGAGTATATAACAAGCATTAAGCACATATGTGAGTCATGCAAGGTGAGCGAATACTTCTGGCAATATATATATTGCCATATATATATATAGATATATATCTATATATATATATATATATGTATACAGTAATCTCAATTAAATAAGGAGGATAAATGGGTGTTTTGATGGATCTCGCGCACTGCTTAGACCAGGGGTGCAACACACCTGAATCTAATGGCCAATCCCTCATGTGCACGTCATTCAGCTCTGCAAAGGCCTGGTAACGAGCCCTTCATTTGATTCAGGTGTGTTGCAGAAGGGATGCAACCGAAGTGTGCAGGATAGCTCTCGATGACTGGACTTGGGCACCCCTGGCTTACATGCAACACCTGCATGCCCAAAATAAGCTTTTCTCATTGAGATAAAGGTAAATGGGGATTTTTAAATAGCAGCAGTGCTAACTTTGTTGCTGGACGCTGGATAATAAAAACTTAAATCTAAGGCTTGAAAATGATCAGAAACTATGTAAATAAGGAGGAAAAAGTGGGTTTTGGGGGATCTGGTTCACCATTCGAACAAAGCAGCAATATGCTGGAAATCAATAGTCACAGACTTTCCCAAATAGTGTTTTACTCATCTTTCACAAATGTGGGAATGAAATTGTGTTAAACTGTACAAATCAATGGGGGGGGGGGGGGGGGGGGGGGTCAGCAGCTCTCTGGGTGCTCATCACCCCTAAACCTCTGTTTTACATAATCACTGCATGTGCTATTTCTCAAGGCAGAAAATGGGGTTGGAGAGAGAACTTTTCTTTAATTAGTCTAAAGCACCTGCATAAAACAAAAAAGGAAAAATAAAAAAGTCAATATTCTAGTTTTTATTCATCTGGAGGGTTTCTTTTGAACTCAGCTTGTCTTGAGTGCTTGTTTACAATAAGTCTGGCTGAGGCACTTTGCCACATAATGACCTTGCTTCGCTGTATTGAACTTGTGAACCTGTCACACCTGCTCTCCCTCAATTTCCTGAATGGCCTCTTCGGTGGGTCTGCCGTAATAGAAGGTGATTGCGAGAGAGCTGCTATCAACCCTGCGTGAGGGTGACATCCTTCACCGCGAGTGCTTCTGTAAAGAGGGGAATGTATTTCGCTAACGATGGCCTGTCAACCCTCCTCGCCTTGTCCCCGTGCCTCCTAAGGTGACATCAGCTGGTTGTGGTGACACACAGCTACGAGTTCATAGTGCAGGAAACTACAGATGTCTTCGCTATATGGGACTGCAGAGGAGTAAAGCTCAGTTTTTCCTGGAAATCCACAGGAAGCCAATGCTGTGCACACATCAATGCTCTCACGTACACAGACGTATAGTATAGTGCTTCGTCTGGATTCTCAAATTTCATAAAAACTACTGTTAACCAGTTACTCGTTTCTACATTTTTCATGGCCACCGAGGAAATCCTGATCCACTATAGGGCAGCACAACAGGACAGAAAGTTCTGCTTTCTTTCCTTGAGAAACTTATACTTTTTTTTTCTTTTTAACTCGTCTAGCATCATGACAGCAAAATGGCGATCCAGCTGATGTGTTGTGTCGAACAAATCTTTGTCAAGAGGGACTTTATTAATATAAGGCTCATCTTAATTTTCAGTATTTTCGGTTAGTTTTCATTTTGTTTGTTACTGAATTGATATATCAATACTGGACCTGACAAGGGGGGCGGGGGCTGAAGAAAGGGGTAAACAGAACAGAAAAGACAGTGAAGAGAATAAAAGAGTCAAGGATACAGACAGAAAGCAATGGCATCAGCTGTTCACTCTAAACAGGAAAAATCAGACAACCAGCTGCTGCACCTGGAAGGTAGCAGAAATCCACCTGCAGCATCGTCAAGAAAAACAAGCCAGACAACCATCAGGAGCGCCGATAAATACATAAATAATGTTTTTTTCTTTTAAAGAAAAAAAAAAAAAAAGAAAGCTTGTTGAAAGATGCTACCATTCAGAAAACCTTATTCAAGAAAGTACAACATTTTAGAAAACCCAATAGTTGGGTTTCTATTTAATATGACAGCAAAGCTGAGCACTGTTATAAAAAAACTAACATAAAAAGCAAAAGTGACACTTTTTTAATAAATTTTTCGTTGACTGGTGTGAAGCTAATAAATTAAGGTTGCGTTCACACTCTGGCTTTAAACGGACCGTGGTCTGCTTCCACAGAAAGTCCGCTTTGTTTTGTGCAGTGTGAACACCAATTTCATCCTGGTTCGCACCAAAAAAATGGACTCCGGTCAGCCTGAGGTCTCTGTTCACTTGCAAACGGACTATCGGACAATCCAGTGGACCGACTGTAATGGAAGTGATGTTTAACAGCCAGAATGACGCAGCAGCAGAAGAAAAAGTAGTAGATGGAAGTAGGGTAGATTATCGTTTAGGTAGGAGGAAAAACAAAAGTCTGTGTTCGAAGAAGCTGCAGAAACAACTCAAAACAACAATTGAAAAAAATGTCTTGTGGAGAGAGATGGAAAAATAATAACAAGCAGAAAGATTTCCACTTTAATCAGAGTTTGGTTTTCTGCTTCCTGCTTCTTCATCATTGATCAATGGTTGTATTGGAGAGCGTCGCCTCCGACTGAGCAGTTGTTTTAACTATGGTGGTTTGAACAGGTCCGCTTCAGTTATTGCAGTTTGAACGCAAACCGAAAACATAGAAAGGTGTTCATTTTTTAAGTAATCCCCACCCAATCAGACCGCGTCCACAGACTATCCTGGTGTGAATGCACCCCAAGCTGTGTAATGTTGTCAGAGGATGGACTATAGACTATAAACCAGTGTAATTCAGTGTAAGAAGGAACTTTTTTTTAACAAGATTTAATGAAAAAAAAGAAAAAGGCTAAAAGCAGAAGAAAAAAAAGTCAGAATTTTCTCATTTGGAAAGATGTGGTGAAACAAGCTGTGTTAATCTTTGCTAAGTCGGATTCAATGTAAAAAAAATTGCTTGTAAACAAGATCAGTCACATTGGTGGCCTTCCCCCTTCCCCGAAGCAAAAACAACAATAAAACAGAAAGCAGACTGATAATTTAAGATATACAAAAATTTAAAAAAGCATCAGATGAGAAATCACAAAAAAGGGAAAAAAATATAAAAAAAAAAAATTACCTGAAAACTTTTGTTTTCATGTTTTCTGTTTAGTTTTGGCTTCATTTTTAGAATACATACATGTATACATACATATATATATATATATATATATATATATATATATATATATATATATATATATCTTAAATGTGTTTTAAAAAATCATTAAATTTCAATTAATGTATTAATCAATTCATGTATTATTCTTTTTTTTTCTAATCGGGTGCCTGATTAGAAACTAAAGGATTACTTTAATTTATCTACATCTTTGTGGCTAATTTTCATCATGATACTGAATTTTCTGTTGCAGAATTTATTTACACGCAACAATCATCTGTTTTATCTTAGAACAATTAGTGAAAGGGCCTGTGTGTGCCTCAGGTGTGCTTAACAGGCTTACATCGGAGAGGCACATGGTGAGAGGTGATCTAATAGAGCGAGACGGTACGTGAAATTGGACTAGCTTGATGCGAGGACTGAGGTGACGTATGCGTAATCTGAAAGATGGAGAATCCAAATCCCTGGAAAGATTATGAGCCTCCATTCAGAGAAGGTGAGTGTTGATAAAAAAAAGTGATCAGATCAGCAGGTCAGATCAGACAGAAATGAATCAGCGCCTGTTGATGCACATGTTAAACAGTTTAAACAACATGGCCTCTTTCTTTTTCTGTCATAACTATTTCAGGATCCACTTTTCCAGACCTCAGAGACGTCGCTGTAGATACCAAGATGCTACAGCATGTGTCTGCTTCGGACACCATCACCTGCTCCACCACCTGTAATTGCTTTGTCCTCAGGCAGACTTGAGGTCTTGACAGCTCAGACCTGGCAACCTCGTCGTTCCAACAACCAAGTTTAATGAAACATCCACATTATAGCAGACAGGAACCCATGCGTCTGTGACTGTGTGACACTTAGCAGTTCCCTACAGTGGCGTTCGATGGTTTCTTTTTTTTTTATACCCACTGTGTCGTGTTGTAACTATCAGCAACTGCAAAGGTTTCTCTGGGATTTCATCATATATTCATCTTCACTTCATTAATTGGAAAATATAAAAGAAGGAAAACGATATGCAATGAGATGGAGAAAAAAAGCACTACTGAGAGGATGAGAAAGAACGACTGACTTAAAGGCCCTGGAAGAACTGTGGCATGCCATTATCACATCATCATCAGCCCCATCATCCTCATGGTGCCCGTAATCACTGCTTTTCTCCGTCATCTATCCAACTGCCAACGTCAGATGTATCCCTCGCCACATCGGCCGGATCCTGTTGTCTCCATTTAACTCATTTGAATAGTATTCTAAGATCTCACCTGCATCTCAATCCGTAACAGATGCCTCATATTTTCACAGAAGGTAATAAAAGCAACACAGCCCCCCAAATTCCCCCACAGTTTCAAAAAAGCAGGGGCTGTATCTCAGCTAAACTCATCAATATGCAAAACATCTGAGCATTGCTTGCCACAAGAATATTCCCTCCACGGCACACTCTGCAAATGTGCAGAGACATCATCACATTTTCTTTTTTTTTTCCTTTTAAAAAAGCTTCGATTGGCAAAAAGAAGTATGCAAATCTTGCACAAACATAATCACATCTTGATGAAAAACGCTGGGATTCAAAGAGGCAAATTCTGCCATGTGATTCTAATGCTCTACAGGCAATTGTCAAACCAGAAAAGGGGCGCAGAAAGGAAAGACTCCAGGGCTGAAATCAATGCATACCTTTTATTTGGGAAGAAGTGAACAAACTCCCGACACTGGATTACATTTCAAAGAACAGAGCCTTGAGCTTTCCAGTTGGGAAGCATGTGTAGTGTGGGAGAAAGGTGGTGTAGTGTGGGAGAGAGGCATAATCATTATGACCTACAGTAGGGCAGATGTAGGTTAAGGTAGTCGGTCTCTCTCTGCCCGCAGTGCTCGCTCTGCCTCTCTCTTTCTCAAGTCTGTTCCCTGGGCTGTCATTCCTGGGTTGTTAAATCCCTGCTCCTTTAATCTCCTTACTCAGCTACATCCTCTTTAAAGATGCAGAACCACAGGAGAGACGTGGGATACGTCAGCCGGGGACTTGCGCTGAGCAAGGCGGGGCGGGACATGTGGAGTGGGGGTGTTTGAATTAGGACTTCAGAGATGAGATGTTGGACTGGCTTTTTGTTTTGGGATAACATGTTAGTTTGAGACAGAAAAGCCTCAATCTCCTGAATTCAAAGAGCAAAAATGAAGAGCTTGTTTAATTAAAAGAATCCCTGGATATTGTTTAAAAAAGACTAAAGGGTAGTTTTAAGTGTCTGAAAGTGGTTTTCATGGTTATTATCACAATTCTGTGTGAGCTTTGTACTCTGAAGCCTAAAAGTAGTGCCAATCATGCATGATGGGGTGTGTGCTTCCTTGCAATATAATTCACTTTGACACACACTTCACTCTATTTGATTCCATTTCTGATAACAAAGCGACTTCAGTGCAGAAAACAAGCACGGGCAGAGATAAGAAATGCAGTAACCACCCATCAATCTGCACATCTGCGTCATGTATGAACCCCCCCCCCCCCCCACACCCTTTACATTCAGAGGTGATGCCGTATCAATATCATCAAACCACTCCAATTCTCCCCCACAAAGCGCTGTTGTGAGACAGCACCAATCAATCATCTACATGGTGTAACACACAGCTGCAACGATTCAATAACGCTGCATCACCTGAGTCTCCGAAATGACAGTAATCCATTCAAAAATGGATCACAGCTGGGGGAGACGGCTCTACTGTAGATTTCTGGGTCATCTTTTAAGTGTGTGCATCTTTGAAGCTCGGCTGCATGAAGTCGTATAACTCATATAACAAATTTATGAGTCAACCAAAGTGTGTGATCTGGAAGCATTGTGGATCAATGCAAGTCAGCTAAGCAGGAGAACATATCTGGAATAAATCCAAGAAGCTTTTACCATCACTGCATTGATTCGAGACATTCTTTAAAAGAGTTAAACACCATTCAGGGCGCCTTTTACACTAATAACAAATTGAAAACACAAATGATTTAATCCAGTGACTGTTGCTTGAGGAATCTGCACCAACAACTCATCACCAGCTCTCAAAAACAATCAAGGGTTCACATTGACTGTGATTAATGGGTTAGCAGTACCTGTTTCCCAGAAGTAGACAGACTTCCCATCATCTGTCTGTGCGTGAGCCTTCCAGAAACCACACAGGAGCAGTAATGCCACCAAAAGGTACCAGCTCTCCTCTGTCCTTTTTTGGAGGGTCCCTCCCGCACCCCTCCACCCCAGCCCCATGGTCCGCCACAGGAGAAAAGTAAATCCACTCAGCTCGGAAGGTCGGCGCAGGCGGCGATGATAGAAAAACAACCAGAACGCACAAGTCCGAGAGGCGAGGAGAAGTGCAGCGTGCTTCAGTTTGAGACGGAGGAAGAGGAGGTTTGAGGGAGGGGGGAAATAACTGGGAGGTGTGTGTGAAAGGTGGTCCTGCAGGAGTTGAGCTCCAGAACTTGTGAAGGACAGAAAGAGTAATTTGCCTCCTTTTTTGTTTGTTTTGCTCCCAACTTGGCAGGATGGTCCCAGAGGGAGGCGGTCAGTGATGGGGACTGAGCTGCAGATGGATGGTACAGCCGTCCTCCTCCATCGTATCCGCTCCCACTGTTGCCGTGGCTGCCTCTGTCCTCTGGCTGCGGAGCAGTGACAGTGGGCGAGTGTCTGCAGTGTTGTTCTCCTCCCTCCCTCCCTCTCTCTCTCTCTCACTCTCTCTCTCCCTCTCTAACTCGCTCACTCATTTGCTCCTCTCCCTGTGCTTCCCTACCCCTGCCTCTTATACTTCCCTCTCCCACTCTCATCTTCTCTTCTATCTCTCTCTCATTTTCCCTTTGTTTTTCTCGCTCTGCATCTCCAACATGCTCACTTCTTACTTTCTCTGCCTTTTTTTTCCTCTCTCTTGTGCAAAGGGCATGGATACTCCCGCTCCTCCTCCTCCTCCACGTGCACTATCGTGAGGTCTGGAGACCAGCAGGGCTCACACTGCTTTAAGGAGCTCCCATAAGTACTGCTCCCGGGATCAGAGAGACAGAAAGACGAGCAGGGCTTAATGCGGAGCGAGGGAAAGTAAGGGGGAGGGAGGAAGGGGGTAGCTAGGAGGAGCAAAACACTAAAGCAGCAAGGGAGACGAGGCAGGCACGATGGAGAGGGGGGTTACTGCGCTTGTGAGAAGAGGCTGTGAAAAGGAAATGAAGGTGATAATGAGGACTTCAGATAACAGTTATTTTATCCATCCCAGAACTAAAGTTGAGAGCCAACCTCAAAACATGCTGCAGAAATAAGCTGAGGAAGAGGAGCTGAGATGCCCCCAAAGTCAAGTCAGTCATTAAAAGATGCAATTTCATTCTTTTCATTTATTTGTCTCCTCAAGTCTTCGTGCAGAAAAAGCACCAATGAACATGATGAGGTGATAATATCTTTTGTTAAAGTGCCCAACAGTGGTAACAAATGGTTGCAGCAGCCTCAAACATACACGCAAAACCTCAACTTTTAAGCGACTGTCAATCTGAATGCAGACTTTACCCACTCTGATTGGGTTTGTCACACACAGAGCCCCTAATTATCAAATGATCATATGATGGAAATCTGTACGCACGACCATTTCCACACAAGACTCAGCATTTATCAATTTGGACGTACACACAAAAAATCCTGGGTGAAACTGCTGGGTTTAAAAAGGGACCAACTCATTTCTGGGTCATTTCAACCCAAACATTTGGGTTGTTGACCCAACTTAAAAGAGCCCAACTTCTGGGTCTTAAATTTAACCTGAAAGTTGGGCCAAAAAATAACCCAATTTTCTGGGTTGAAGTAACCAAGAAATTAGTTGGTCCCTTTTTAACCAAGCAGTGGGTCCAAAATAACCCATAATGGGTTCATTTTGAACCAAGAGTTTTTAGCGTGTAGGATACGATCAAATAACACAACAGCTCTGAGTTTGTGTACGCAAGTTTTAGTCTGTGAATGTTTGCATCGCAGCACAGCAGAACCTGAAAATATTTGATAAGCAAACCCAACACTGTCATTTAAGCATAAATTCACATATCCAGCACTAAAAATGAACCCATTTGAAAAAAAAAGAACTATAAAAACAATAAAAAATGAAAATTTTAAAAAATAGCTGTAGCTGAATTTCATTTATCTCAACAAAGTCTTCAAATCATTAACATGCTATAGTTCTGTGACAAGTGTTGCGCACACATTGATCATCTCAACACCCCACCGGTAAATCTGTCAAGTACCCCCGCCTGCGGCTTGCAGGAATTGGATGTTACGTGGCGCTGGACATCCGATGGGCGTGGCCAGATAGCGAGGTTGGGTTAGGGCTTAGGGATAGGGGGAAGGGTTAGAATAAACGGCTCAAAGTAGTAATGTGAGCGGGGTCGGACTTCCGTCCCCGCCTAATATCCGACTCCGATTTGTCCTCCAATTCGCAGGCAGGACCTTCTCAACCTGCCACAGCGTAGGAGCGCAGGTAGGCCCGCATCAGTGCGCAAATGAGCGCACGTGCCAAGGTGGAGCACTGCTTCGGGCTGAAAGGCAGGTGGATATGTGTTTGACCAGGAGGATGAAACGCTGCTTAGACTCAGAGAAAGTCTACAACACAACTCTGTCCTGTGCCGTGCTGCACGGAATCGCTCTGGCAGCTAGTGGAGCCTTTTGATGCGCAGTAAGAGGAGCAGATGTGCCAGGAACCGTGTCCCCCAAAAGTTTCTTTTTTGGGAGACTCTCTCCTCTCTATGGTTTAACCGTGCTGGGCGAAGCCTCTGAACTATCCATATTTAATGGGGGTGCAACAATACATGTATTTGTATCGAACCGTTCAAAACAGGTGTGTACGAACCGTGACCACTATCAAATACCGAATAATAAAAAAATATTCAATTTACTTCATTAACTACTTCATGTTCGTGACCCTGACAGTAAGCCAGTGTGAACAAAAACACAACCGTTGGAAAATGCACTTTTTTTTTCTTTTGTATCAAAAAAATATTGATCCATGACACTAAAGTATTGAACTGAACCGAATCATGATTTTTTTTTAATCGTTGCATCCCTAATATTTAAGGGTGTAACCATGGGTGTGACATCTAAGACTGTTGTTCATACAATGAGATTGGTCAGATACAAACGTTTCATAAATCCCACGTAGATCCAATCCTAATATCATTTTTACTATCAGATGTGTGCTCATTTCCACGCTTGTTTGATAAATGAGGGTCTGTGGGTGTGAGCAGTTCCACACTGACTTCATTTTACCACTGCTTCCTTTTTCTATTCAGTTTATGGCCATTCATCATTCATTGTCTTCTGTTTTTCCAAATATAAATCAACATTCAGAGAAATAATTAATTGATAATACAATCAACACAAGGGGAGAATTTCTAAAAAAAAAAACAAAAAAAAACAAACAAAGCATACGTATTGATCAGCTAAGCTAAAATATTGACAAATACCCGGCTGATGCACATGGGATGCTCCTGCCTTCATTTTAGAAAACGCGCAGGAAAATAAGACCTGCTGTAATTAGTGGCATCAAAAGCAGCTGAGTCTCAGTCTGTGGGATTAACATGAAGACAAGAGTGCCATCAAGAGGAACTCCTTCAACAAAAAGTTTATTTTGAGTGGGAAGCTTAAAAAAAGTCCCTGTGACATTCATTACAATTGTTCCCGATACAAATCTGCAATACAAATATAACAGAAATATCTTAAAGCAGAGCACAGTGATGGAGTTTTATTCTTGAGCTCTGCAGATACTAACAATATAACTCTTAAACATTAGCTGGAATAATAAACATTTGGCTTACTAGTGAGAATTTATACTTGCAGAATTTGCCCATCCTCCACTTCCAGATGAGTGAGGAGAGATGAGACCCAGTGGGCTCCTGACTGATGGGTTTTTAAAAGGTTTTCATTAAACAAACATTACTGGGGTGATGGTCTGTATGGATATTGAAACCATTTGCTTTTTTATTTTTTATATCCTCCTACACTTGAGTGTCAGGTTTTACTCCTTAGTTCTGTCCCCTGTCGGTCAACCACAGCTATCAATGAATCACCTGCTACCGCGTAAACGCTCCGACGCCTGCACGGTCTTCGGAGAAGCTGTACACTCATTCCTGGTGTTTTGGTCTCTCATGTGTGCTCTCAGCCAGTGTTTGGGGATTCTTGCCTTTACCTTTCAGCGTTTAGTTTTAGTAATGCGGATAGGGACAAACACACAAACAATGTGTGCACACAAAAACCGCAGTATGTGTATGCCTTTTTTTCTGCACAAATACTTATAAAGGAGGAATTTGCAATGTAGCTGACATATTTGTCAGACCATGGGTAAACATTTGCAAAGATTTTAATTCTGATGGTAAGATGATCAGGGAATGAAATAAAATCTACATAAAGAAAAAGGAAGCTCACTCCTCAGTTTGAGAGTGATTCTTTTTTTTTTTTTTTTTCCTTTTTTAAAATCCACTTGTTTAATTGTGGGAGTTATAAATAACCGCAGCTTTGCAAGCAGTAATATGTGAGAAAGGCTGCTCTGGCATGGTTGCTAATGTGGTTTTAGGAACAAACAAGCATTTAGAGATATGTCTACTGGCAGATACTGGCTTCTTCTTGAACTGCATTAGGAGTCAGGTTTGCAGTAACCCTGATGTTACAGCATGTTTGTGTGACTCAATGTAAATCTTCGTCAGTCCTTTGCTGTACACTTACAAATCGTTCAGTATCTCATTGTTGTGTCTCAGTTTGACCTTTGAGAAGATGGCGCTTCATCATTGCTGTGGCTTTTGTTGCAATCTCCACTTCATTGTGGTGCTAATAATGTGTTTATATGCAAACTGTTAATTACGGAGCTTTCTACTAAAGAAGGTAAATCAAACTTGTGCATGTGCACATAATTTCATAATAACAGATTTAAATCAGATAAATGGAGTTAATGAGCAAATTTCTGCTGTTGCATGCACTGTTTTGGTAGTTAAACTACAGTTTTATATAGTTTTATTTGCTTTTCTTCTTAAAGGTACAGTGTGTAAAAATTACTGACATTTAGTGGTAAAGATGGGTACAGCAATGACTTCATATTCCATGCACTGCTGTAAATGTACGGTGGCTGTCAATGGCCCAAATTCTCCCAGAAATAAAGATGTTTTCACCTTTGAGTGGATACAGTGGTCTCAGGTGTAGCTATGACTGTACTACAGGTTATGGCTGGACGATTATGGAAAAAATAACAATCAGGATTATTTTGACTGACATTGAAATCACAATTAATATACACAATTATTCATTAATTAAAAAAAAAAAAAGTGTTTATTGAACCACCAAAACTCAACCTCAAATATAATCTTTTGAAAAACACAACCTGAAATAAATTAGCACCGGGTGAAGCACCGAGCCTCGCGACCAAAAAAGGCTCAGTAATCACTTGTCATGTCCAGTAAAGTAAATAAAAATTTGTATTCTTACCTGTGACCCGCCAACATCATGAAAAATATAATCCACGGCATATTTACCCGCAAAACGCGAGTAAAACGTCCCACTGCAGGAGACACAGGACTCTGCTTTGAGTAGAGGGAGACGAGCTGCTGCATCATCGTAGCAAAGTAGCGTCAACAAGCTAGGAAAAGCTTAGAAACATATTCAGGGATCAAAATAGAGGAAAGACGGGTAGAGAAGAAGTCTGTGTGCTGTGGGGGGGTACGGTGAGCTCAAACTTTGCAACAGTAAAAGGAAGCCACTTAGGGGGAGCCCCGAGCTGAAGTTACTGAGTTCTGCTTTAAAGTTATTTTCACACTTTTTCATTAAAAACCTGTCTTCCACATACCAACATGGTTTGACACGACCAGTTATGAGCCAAATGACGTCAAACGTTAGTCACTGTCACCTTGACAACACAAACAAAGGACACGTGGTTGAAGCGTAGAAAATCTGAGTGAAAATAAAGGGTAAGGGCCAAAAAAAAAAGGAAAAATTACCATTGTTTAGCATGGTTCCAGTTTAATAAACTAGATACACATGACAAAGTGCAACATTTTTTAAAATCTATTTTTCCTACACAAAAAACCTTTGCAGTAGATAGGGGGTACTAGGCTGAAAATATATTTCACAAGGCGTACTTTATGGTTGAGAACCACTGCTTTAAAGGACTCTGATAGTATCAAATCTGGACTTTGGTGATCATTTTTTCAGTCTTCAGTCAGCTATTACTCTGTTAAATGGTGGGTTCATAACAGATTCTGTCTGTTCATGTGACTTGTTGAGAAGTAGAAAAGTCAGTGTTAGTCTACATGTCACTGTAAAACATCAGCCAAGAAGCAGCAGGAAGTGGAGAAGTGGAATTAATTTGTCTGAGTAAATGTTCCTCCTCCTGTCTCAGCTGATGACAGTGTGGCGAGGCAAAGGCTGTGTCGGGACATCTGATTGGCAGGTTCTGGCTTTGGTACAGTCAGCCTGTCAGACCTAGTTTTAGCCTGACTTTACTGGGATGTGGCAGTTGAAGGGATGCAGAAGCCTCGTTAGAGCCAGATCAACTGAAGACTGAACTCAAACCACATCATTCCAGCATGACTTGATTTCTAAAGCCTGGATAGCATGAATAATCTTTTTTCTAGAGCAGGGGTTTCCCAAACCTTTTGATCCATGACTCCCAAAACAACAGTGATGTTGGTGACTGCCCTCCCACTGTGGCGACAAATGAGTGGTTAGTTGTGTGGTAGGTAAAATCCTGCAGCTATCCTCTAAATCAGGGGCATCCAAAGTTGTTCGAGATTCACTCTCTTGCAGGTATTGGAAGTTTCCTTCTGCAGCACGCTTGAATCAGATTAATGGGTCAACATGTCTGTGAAGCACTCAACCACAAGCTGTTGGGAAGCGCCATTTAAATTGAATCAGGTAAGTTGGAGCAGGGAAACCTCTAAGATGGTTTTCACACATATTTGCGTCGAGCCAGGCACTGCCGCAGCAGTGAAAAGTATACAATGTTTCAATTTTCAACTAATACGGCTCCGTTTCACATCTGCTTTTTTGTCACCGCGCCCAGCAGTCGCTCTACAGACTGGAACGCTGCGTATCCATGACAACCAGACGGTTGTAAACAAAACACAGGTGACCGATGGAGTGTACAGCAATGGCGTTTGCTCCGTAGTTAGTCAGTTTCAATGTCAGGAAAGTATTCAATTTGAAAACGAGGCACGGCTGCGTGTGGAGAACACTGTTGGCATGCGCTGGAGGCGGCAGGTGAGGATTTCTGGATAAACCTGAACAAGGTGCAGATTGACTCTGTTGAACCATGAAGTCCTGATCATACATTAGCGGTGAACAGCCAGGTACCAGTAAGTGGTAAACATGAGCAGTAACGCTGTTTAGTTTGTTAAGCCCTTGTTGGTAATTTGTCCAATGTTTGTGAACGCCCCGTTTATTTTAACATTAGAAATACATTAGTAGCTAGCAAACAAGATGATAATAAACTTTAGTTAAGCTTGTTATTTGGAAGGATATCCCAATAGCACAGCTTCTTACCGATACCTGTTTGGTTCAAAAGGGCGGAGTATCCAGGATTTAGGACGAACAAAAGTTGGTGTGCATTCACACATCACTCACACCACATTTCAGGATGACACAAGCTGCTCTGGAAAATCTCCAGCTGGTCCGAGAGCGGGCGAGTTACACCCTAAAACCTGCATGACTGCAGCCTCCAGGACCATGGCTGGACACCTACTCTGAATCTGAGGCTGGAAAATTGTCAGAAACCTCATAAATATGGAGAATAAGGTGATTTTTGGTGGATTCAGTTCACCGCTTTAACAAAGCTCAAAATCAGCTCTTCTCCTTAAGATAATCCCAATTTCATATTTTTTAAAATGGCACAAGTAATAAATTTATCATTTATGCATTAGCACTTCAAAAATAGTACGCATTAATCTGACAGATTTATCTCTTTATATTTACATGTTAATTTTACCAGCCCAAACAAAAATCCCAAATTTATTTGATGATTGATTTATAATCATCTAGTAACGCCCTTAAATTATTTTAGGATCACGAGTTTGGGAAACACTGTTCCAGAGGATTGAACCTAGATGTAGACAATGATTAGTATGAGGTTAAATCTAAATATCTAAGAGAGTATAGTTTTGTTCATTGTCTTAGAAAGCCCCTTCCCAAAATAAATTAAAATGAGGAATTAACAGGTGAATTGCAATAAGTGTCACCTATAATGTGTTCAAATGGCCTCTTCCCTCAAAACCTGGAAATTATTGATGGTGAAGTGGACATGCAGTAGTGCAGTCTAGCATCCCAGAAACGTCTGTAACACTCCATGTAATAGACTGTATTTTGCAGATTACTGTTATTCATTTTTCTATTGGCATGAGCCTTTCCAGGAAAGCTTACAGTATGGTGGGAGGCTCTGACCGACTTTTCAACCTCTCATGACTGCAGATATCTTTCTGATGGGGCTACAATGAGCTGGTTCTCATATGTATAGTAAAGAAGTCTGGAGAATTTCCCATTTTAGTCTGAATGTGTATGGCATGAATATGGGACACCATTCTGCTACTTCAGTGATGTTGTACATTTACCCTTTAAGCCTTTTTTTCTTTCCTGATGAACCAAATCTGTGTGCCTATTGAAGGAAGACAAAGGGTGCTTTTCAATAAGCTAACGTATGCTTCCATGCATCTTCTCCCCTCCTGTGACCCAGAAATCGTTACCCTCCACCGGCTCAAGGATCTCTCCAGTCCCACTGAGGAGATAAGGAGTGAGGAGGCTTCTGGGGGAGCTCAGGGGGAGGAGACCAAGATATCTCAAAATGGCATGATGAGTAAATCCTGCACCTCTGTATGTAGCACACATTCTGTCTGAACCCACTTTAGACCAATGCAAAGCAGTAAAAGATTTCTCGTTTGGCAGTTTTGATCGACTATGTCAAAGATTACCAACTCCAGACCTCAAAATTTAGGGGATTGTACAGAACTTGATAAAAAGCTCTTGGAAAACAATTTTATTTGAATCAGGTATGTTGCAGCAGGAAAGCATCTAAAACCTGCAGGACTCTGGCCCTCAGTTCGTGCTTTATATCAATATATCCTCTTAAGAGGGACTTGGATGCAGGGATCAAGTTAGAAGCAAGGACTCAAGTTAGCAAAATGAGAAATCTTAAATGTTGACAATTTGGTAACTTATTGGCCCAATGAAGAAACAAACATCTGGAGCACTTAAAATTGCAGCGGAATAAGAGAAAATATACCAAATGAGACAAAATGATGTAACTAGATCTCGGGTTTGAGTCTCGGTTGGGGGTGTCCAGCTCCGTTCCTTGAGGGCCTCAATCCTGCAGGTTTTCTTTGCCTCCCTGCCCCAACACACCTGACTCAAATGAATGAGTCTTTGTGCAGAATTTCATAGGCTGTTAGAATAATTTAACCTGAGTGATGCAGGTTTTTTTGTTTGTTGTTTTTTTCTCGGTTTTTCATTTTTGTTTTGTTTTTTCCATCTTTAATAATCTTGCCTGGTTTAAATAGAGGGATATACAGGTGTGCCTGGTGAAGGTAATGAGGACCAGGCGGAATCCAAAATGAACAGGACAGAGGGATTGTGGGAGGTGTAGTGAGAACCGGTGATCAGTAGGCAGGTGAAGCTGAATGCAGAAGTGGAGGAGGAGCAGGCATGACAGCCTCAGTTACAAAGATCCACCAGATTCTGCTGCCAAATAACTGCGGCTTACGAATCGACAAATGCCTTTTTAAATATCACAGCCAGAGTTTATATAAGCACATATAAGCATTAACAAAAAAGAAATCTAAACAGGCGTCTCAATCTCTAAATACATTTAATCAATACACTGTTGCCACAAAAAACGCAGTCTTACCTGACAGCACTTTTATCCATCCATGCTAATTCTAATAAACAAAATGATCCATTCCTGCACTGCCTCACTCAAGCAGACTAGCAAAAAACACCAGCCAAAGAGAAGAGTTGAGTCAAAGGTTACGTGTAAAATCAGGTCCATATTTCAGCAAATTGATTTAAAAATAGGTTATATTTTTAATTCAGTTTTAATGCACATAATTAACCTGCAAACAATTACATTACCATCCCAGGAGTAGCTGGAGCACACCTGCTGCCTATGAACATGCCGTTGAAGGCTTTTATTTGGCCCGAAGAATCTGCTTGAGAACAGAATATTCAGGTGCTGGAGAATCTCCACCTACTCTTCCATCTTCCCACTTTATTATGGTGGCAGGTGTTGCTTGTTGCTTTCCTCACGTAAAGTCACAGTTTAAGTACGGCACGCACACAGCGCTAATATAATAACCCACCCGACCCACAATCAAAGTGAAAACTGCTTATCCTGACCCAACCCGACCCGCGGGTTACGGGCTCGCCCACGCATCACTAACAGTCATGTCTGACGTGTGGAATTACTTTACTCCTGCAGAGGAGAAAAGTGAAACAACTGAGTGCCACAGCAGTTATGCAAAACTTCAGTTATGGCAACATATTTTCCTTCTTTATTTAGGGGCCAGAATAGCTGTTGAACATGGTGTTTTCAGATGTCAGTGTCAAGCAAATTACATGCATGCATTATTAACAACTAATAGAGTGACAAAAAGAATCAGATTGGTGTTGGATCGATATCGGCCGAGTCCAAGGCTGTTATATCGGTATTGATATTGGATGTGAAAAAGCTATATCAAGCCATCCCTTGTACGGGCAGCAATAATGGTCTTACAAATCCATCTATATGATTAAAAAACGATGGTCATGAGTTGTGTGAAGTGACCGAAAAAACAAGATCGTGAATGCAAGCGGCTGAAATGTGTTTCCTCCACAGGGTGGCCGGGCTGTTTCTTAGAGATAGGGTGGGAAGCTCAGTCATCCGGGAGGGGCTCAAAGTAGAGTTCCACTGAGGACAGCCAGACATGGAGGCTCAGGCAGCTGGTCAGGAAGCCTCCTGGACACCTCCCTGGGGAGGTGTTCCAAGCAAATCCCACCGGGACAAGATGCCGAGTAAGACCCAGGACACGCTGGAGGGACTGCGCCTCGCGGTTGGCCTGGGAACGCCTTTGGATCCCCCCGGATGAGCTGGTGGATGTGGCCTGGGAGAGGGAAGTCTGGGCTTCCCTACTTAGCAGGCTCCAGACTGCCACCAAATAGTCACATTTTGCGACTCAAATGTGACAGAGAATACATTTTTCATCTACTGGCACATGTGCAACAAATAAATTAGCATTTTTTATTTATCTTCATTATTTATTATTGAATATCTTTGTTGCTTACAGACGTACTGGTCAGTAAAGGCCAATTCACACCGGATCGTTGTGCACTGCGTTCTGTGTGCGGTGCCGCCTCCGGAGTTGTTATCCAATGGTTTAATTCACACCAAGCGAGGCGCCTTGTCGCCACATCAAATCAATTTTTTTACAGAATGCTTCAAGCTCTCAGCAGTTCAGATGGAGCAAGATAGGCCAGTAGCGATACATTTCAAAATAAAAGCCCCTTGCAGAACCTGAAATTTGCTGATAGAACTGGCACCACACAACTATAACATGACATTTAAAGTGCTGATGAGACGTTTTTCACATTTTTTGCCATGTTTTATAGACCAAAACGTCCTTCATGATGATCTGTGTAACATAAACAAGCACAGCTGCATAGATGAGTTATTAGAAAACATCGCTGCTTTTCTGACCAGACTGTGGCGCTGTGAGCCGAAACCGGATATGACGTCTGCGAGAGTCCTCTTCTTCGCTGCTTATTTTACATTGAAGTGGCTTCATTGCGGTTTTTAAACTCCTTTTCTAGTTTTACAGAAAAACAGTAACGACTCAGGCTTCAAATTGTGTTGACAGTTAATGGTTAAAAGCTCGTAAGTGCAGCGTTAGTTTATTCAGGTATTCTACAGATTCGGATTTTATTTTGAAGAGGATAAGGAAAAGCAGATCGGAGTCGTACCTATGAGTCTTTCTCACCGGTGAACAGGCAGCAACCGGACATCTCTGATTGTCTAGAACATCTGTTTACTGAAAGTTCAGGAACCAGCGTGTTGAGACTTCTAACACAATGAAACTGCGATCATCTCCTCGGAAATCTTCTTTTTCATCCATCGTTGCTTAATCACATCGGTCATACAGCTCCTGCTATCGGCAGAGAGCTGCTGCTCGGTTATATGAGGACGTCTCCGGTCATCAGATCTCCTCCAGCTGCTTCCAAAGCTGCATCCTTTCCTCCATCTTCATCCTTATGAACTCCACTGGAACCATATAAGTTGTTATCTTCTCATTTTTTAAAGGCTAATTATTTACCGCGGCTAGCTTGCGGCTGTTGTTAGCTGCGAGCTAACACAGGGGACGAGTGCCTCATTTCTGTCACGCCTGGCTCTAATGTATGTCAAACTCTTTTTTGGGTCAGTTGTCTGTTTTTTGTTGTTCCGGGTCGCTCCTTACAGTTCCAATTCCCTCTGTGTGGTCTTGCAGGCTTTTATCTGAACCAGTGGAGCTGAGGGTGGAGACTGACTGTAGGCAGCTGGCTGCAGTTCTACTCCGGTTCTAGCCTGTAAAATGTGATTTCCCCAAATTCCTCAGCATTATCACACTTTTCTGAACTGGCTGATGATCCCACCACACAAACCAGTTCCAATGTAGTTGTTCTGGAGCATCTGTCATGTTTTCCACAGCTTAGATTATACATGTAACTCAATGGGTGGACCGCAACTCTGTACCGTCGCCGACTTCACAACATGGCGGCTCGTTTCACGACTAAGAAGCTATTAGCTTTTAGCCGAGCCTCCTAAACATCGGATATTTGTGTAAATACATGTCTGATTAACTTGCTGCTAACTAACTGCTTTTATTGTTCAAGTATTTATCAGTAAACAGTGAAAATGAGAGGAAATGTGAATATTTGCATTGGTGTGTGCCCCTTAATGTTCTGCTTTGATTCCTAAAAAATTAACTTACTGTACCTACCGCAAAAGCAGACCAGAGTTTGTTTAAAGCAGACACAAGTCAGCCGATCCCATAACTCATGAGGTCATGACTAAAACCTATGGGTAATCTGTGACACCAAAACTGAATGAATGCTTAAAAGAAAACGTTATCTTTCATGCTGCATAAACCATTTTACACACATAAAAGGTCGTTCATGTCTCTGTCACTCAATATGACTTGACAGCTTCACAATAGCATCTGAAGTAACAGCTGATGACGTGTTTTGATGTCCCTTTCTTCATGAAATGTCAGCTGTGAGCAGCAATCTGGAGTTGAACACATGGAGAAAGACGGTGCAGATGTGTGTGGAGCTAGCAGGCTGAAATTCACAACCACGAAAACACTGGCAGGCTAATCTTCATCACGGGTAACAAACCAATCTAAGCCACAAATCAGATTTTCCATTCATCTCATTACAAACTGAGCATCCTTCAATCAAAACAAAAGAAATCTCATTTGAGAAGTGATAAAAGGAGAAGCCACTACTTGAGAGTCATTATAAGTAGACAGCAATTTAGCAGTACAAAGCCTTCATCTCATTGTAGAACAGTCAACATTAAGCTGGTATAGGTTGCCAAGGACATACGTTTATTAAAATTTCAATGGGATTTGAAACTACTGTTTCCCTTGCTTGAAGCATCCTGCAAATTTTAACAGCACAAATTGTCCTTGTTTAAGACTTTTATTAAAGGAATTACATTTAACCGATGCAACAGCTAAGTGGGCTTTGGATTGATACATGCATTACTATTTTTCTTTCATTACCGGAGTGTGTTTATGGTTTAGATCAATTTCCTTTTAACCTAAGTGAGAGCAGAGCTACAGTAAAGACTACTGGGCAGACTGGGGCCATTTAGTTTCAACTCTGCAAGAATAAATGCTCTATAAATAATTCATAGAGAACATACTGTACACATGCAGCCAGAGTTTTACATCAGCATTTGTACGGCTGCTTGTTGTGATGGACCCTGTGAAAAAGGTTTAACTTTGCTGGCGTTGTGACCTTTTTCATTTTTCTCTTGAATTATTTTAAATGGGGCATAAATTCAGGTGTTCACCACTCACTGGCATTGTCTGATCTTTGTCTCTATCAGAGCTGTTCATGCAGACAAATATTGTGATTTTGCACTTGTAAAAAGACCAACTGTAATCTCAACTCCTGTTATTTCACTCAATCAGTAAATCAATCGATGCTAAATGCTAACGTGAAATGTTGCCTTATTTGTTCTGCTCTGAGGACTGGATGTGTAAACCATCGGCTTCATGCTGAAACACTGACATATTGCCTTTTGTAATAAGCTAATTAAGTTGCACATTTTACACACAGTATAATATTTTTTCTTTTCCTGCTATGAGCTGTTTTCCCGTTCACTCCACCGCACCATCTAATCAAGCTTATTTTCCTTAGACAGTGACCATTGAGCAGAACATATTTGGGTGCACTGAAGCAAATAATTTGCTCTGAGGGGTTTTTGTTATTAAGTTACTTGAGTTGCTCTATGAATCGTTTTAGCTCTACAAGTTGTAGTTGGTATATTTTTCAGATTATATTCATTTAGATTACTGAACAAGCTGAAAACACATATTGTGGCCCTAAAAATTTCCATGGCTTTTAACATCTCCAGAAAAAATCTGTAAATATTTTAATTTACTACATTTACTACTGTACAAAATTTTTTTTCAAGATGCACAATATTGTCAGCCTGGTATCGGTAGATGTTTGCTTCAAAATCGAATATCCATATCAACACATCAATATATCAATATTGGGCCCAATTGGCCAAATATAATTGACAAATAACAGGTGTTTGGTGATGACCTTTGGGGGTGCTTTCTTAAACCTGTGAAGCACGGGAACAACGTGAAGCAACATTATTACGTCTCCAGAAACTCCTGATCTGCACTAGATGCAGCATCAGTATTTTTTTGTAATGAATATTATATCATTTTCACTTTCAATATCAGTTTTATTATCAGCCAAATGAGTTGTATGTCAGAGACAACCCAAAACTCCAATGTTGTGCATCCCTAAGTATTTATGAGTTTTAAAAAAATTGCCAATAAGCTGCAAATCTTGTATTGCAAAATCTTTTATTTAAAATGTCTGTGACTCCAAGTGGCTAAAAAAATTACTTTTAGGACATACTGGAAATAAATGTGAACATTTATGAGCATTGTCCTGCAGAAACAGGTTCATGCACACTTAGAAAGAAATACAGAAATTTATACAGAACAGAATCTCTGCTGTTCATGATGGCTTTAAAAATGAAAAAAGGACAAAAGCACTTCACCTATGTTTGATTTTTTTTCATTGCTGAAAGGATTACTTTTCGGTAGTGTCTCTTTAACCAGACAAGGATACTGAATTACATAAAAAGCAATAACACAACTACATGAATAAGAGATTAAGGCAACGGTTTACAGTTTACATATTTAATCACTCAAAGTACACAACAGAATATTCCTGCTCCTGGTTTGTTGCACTTGTTTTTAGATGTACTAATGTTATTTTTACATCTTTTCACTTTACTTTTTAACATTATTTTGATTAATCATATTGTTTTACTTTATTTACCAATTTATTTCACCATGATTATTAACTTTAAGTCAATTATTTTAGACTATCATTATGTTAACTGTATTTTTAAAACTGTTTTTTTGTGTGGGTGTGTGTGTGTGTGTGAAACATTTTGTGTTGCTGCTGTGCTTGAAAGGTGCTACATAAATAAATTAATATAATCTCCAGTTATTTCTTTTATAGATTCACCGATTAAATAACTGATATAATGGCAGTAAAAATTGAAGACAATTGGACTGTGCTTTGTTTTGTGTTTCCTTTTTTTTTTTACAGTGTACAGTCATAGCCAGTCTATCTTCCTCAGTGCATATGGTTCTCCAACTGCATCTGCTCCTCAGTCTGTTGATGTGTATATTTATATTGCTCATCCTTGCACCACAATCTCTCCAATGCATATTTATGCAAATCTGTAGGCTGTAAATATGATGCATTTTTGCAAAACCCGCAATTCACTTCATAGTAGTTGTCTTGGGAAAGGCCTGTATGTACATAGATATGTACGTGCATATATATTTATTAGTTCACTTCAATAAATCAAGAGATCCACCACAGACCCAGATTGGTTTGGTTTCTCTGGGTGCAGTCATTCTTTCCTGTTTCTAGTTTTTATCTTTTCCCTTCTTTGTCAAATAAAACCATTTTGACATCCTAAACAATAAAAACCAGGTGAGTGATGCTCTCAGCAGGAACGAGTAACTGGAGATATTCCTTATAAGAAGCCGCATGGTGTGACATATTTTAACGTTCTCTTTAAACACTGAATAATTTTAGAATAAACGTGGTAGTGGGTGTGTATTTAACGAAGGAGATAACTATAGCTAAAAATATAAGTTATGCAATTGTGAGTATGCTGAGCAGCAGCATTATGAGTGGGGGGCTCCTGCCAGCCTCACCAGGCAGCTCCTACATCCACACCTTCACAAGAACAGCTGGTTTAGTCAATTAAGAGAAGCAGTGCAAGCTCTGTAGACTTTCACTGCCACTGCAAGGCATGCAGGTGCACATGGCAATCATTAATGTGTTCCTTGGTTTTCATTTTATTGCTTTTTTACAAGTTATTATGTCTCCTGGTTAATTAAACCTTAAGGACAAGTTTACAGTGATTATGTGAAACAAACAGTTTCCTTAAAGTCGATATTCTCAAAGATGCGTGAGCCGTCAGCTCTCTCTCACATTCAAAAAAACATAAACACACACAGCTATACATATATGTGTGTGTGTGTGTGTGTGTGTTTGTGAGTGTGTTAGGGCTGTCAAAAAAGATCGTGATTAATCCTATTGTCAAACAAAAGATTAATTTATTCTTTAGTACTGCTATATGCAGAAAATACATTAAAAAGCATTTAAAAGTACATTTTAAAAAAGTATGACGAGAAACCAAGCAAAAAATTTGTTCTGCAAAATTTTAGCAGATTATCATTTTCTTCTGAGATATTTCTCATCCGTGATGAATCTGAGTTAATTCAGATCTACTGTAAGCAGTTTGGTTTGTTCAAACAACCTCCGCTCAGCTCAATACTGTGGTTAATCTAATCTGATATAAGGTCTGTCAATCATGCCTTCACCACACATGTCCCTGCAGAGGACAATACTCATTCTCTAATGACTTTGAAACTGAATTTCATCTACTTGGAAAAAGTTTTAATAATTCATCTTTGACTGAGTAGTTAATGCATTATTCTATGATGTGAAAAACTCAGAATGAAAATGTTCTGCGTTATTATGACCTTAAATCCATAATTGTGAATCATTCATGGACTGCAGTATATCCAGACCAATCAAAACTGATGCTAAGAGTTAGTTTTAAACACTAAAGCAGTGTCTGTCAATCACTGCTGAGCCTGTGTCTCCCTGTCCATTAACCAGGAGGACCCCTACCACCCACCATTTAAATGTAGGTTAAGATTACCTTCACATTGCAGGGCTTTACGCTCAGTTCCGTCTCTTTTCTGAAAGATGACTTTTTTTTTTTTTTTTGCATGATTGTTTGCATTATAATTTAAAGGTAGAGTCCGACGTTTCCCCCCTGAAAATAAACGTCAGACTTGTGCAAGTGAAACCCATCTCAGTCCGCACCTTTGGGCCTCTGCTTGCGTGCGTTTGAATGCAACTCTCTCTCCCCCTCCCTGTAATTCGCTCTTTTGTTTTGTTGTGGTCAGGATGTTTCTGGGTGGAGATTTCTGTTTATATCACCAGCCAATGACAGAGCTAAGGACACGACGCTGTGTGGGAATAAACTCATGATTGTAGCAGACGCCAGTCACTCGAACTCTCGAAGGAAAAAAAAAAAAAAAAGAAAAACGATCGATGCACCGGAGAAAAGGTAAGAACTTCAGATAATGTAAGTTGGAAAACCAGGGTTAATATTAGTTTGACTTTTACCCACTTCTGAGCTCTGAAGGAGAGGCTTGAAGTTGAATAGGCTAAAGAACGAGGCGGCCATTAGCCTGAGAGGGAATACTGTTGTTTGCAAACAGAAAGGGTGGAGGGACTTCAGACTCCACCTGTAAAGATGCTTTCACACCTGTTAGTCCGGTACAGTGGTTCGGTTTGGCCCAAAAGTTGTAACAATGTTGCAATTCCCAACTAGTCCGGTTCACATTCACACGAGTGTTTCTGAAAATGAAACGACCACTATGGATGTTATATATCCTCCAGGCACGTGGCGGCGCTGTTCAGAAAATACTGCTTTGTGTTGAAACTGATGGGGAAGCAAGCGAAGGAGAATCCCAGAAAAATCTGTCTGTGTTTGATGCGTTCTTCTGCCCGTTATTGTGGCGATATATTTTTGTCATTGCTTTATGCAGCAGCAAAGCTACTGCTGTTGTTACTACATTCCATACGGCCATGAACACTGTGAGTTGTTTTTTTTTCCCTACGGAGAAGGAGTGTTGCAAGACAAACAGGCTAAACTCCTAACCTGACTCATCTAGTATTTTCAGACATTTTTGGCGATATATTTGGTAGCTTCTACTTCATTTGTCCTGTACAATAAATGCAAATGGGCCAAATGGAGGCCGCACAGCGCTCTCACCATCAGCGAGCTGTACTGGATCCCACATGGAACCGCACCGACACCACCTCCAGAGGTCGGTCCCAGTACGGTTCTTTAGTCTGGGCCAAAACAAACTGGTCTGCTTTCACACCTGTCCAAACGTACCGTACTTGCAGGTGTTCCGTACTCCAGTCTGCTCTAACCGGACCAAATCGTGTAGGTGTGAAAGCCCACTAAAGTATCACAAACACAAAACCAAGAAAGACAGCTGCAGGCCAGCAACTCACCTGTTCCATTAGCTATTACTGTTTTTGTGAAAGGAGGCTGGTGGCTTTGAAAAGAGCAATATAACAGCCTCAGCAGGAAAGCATCAGGAAGATAAAACACTAACAATATTCTAAATATAGCTGATGCTTAAATAATTTTTCAGGGTAGGCTTTGTTTTAAAAGATGCTGCTGAAGAAGCTCACAGTAGGAGACTTGGTATACTCTGCAGTTGATCCCGCCTGCGTCTCCCAGCTGTGTGCACGCTATCCGCCTTCTATTATAAGTAATACCTGACTATGTGGTAAAAAGCTTATACAACCTCTACATCAAAAAATAAACTTTCCTTTGAATGTTCTTCTTTAATTTGCAGCAACAATCCATTTCCCCCAGGCACCTCTCAACTTTCATCATTCCCTGACTTTGGTGTTTTTAAGCTAATATTATTCAACTCATCATTATTTCTAAGTTTACTAAGTTTATGTTTAATTATTCCAAACAGCTGCCTTGTGTGTCTACATTTCAACTTAAATTGCTTATCAGGGATTTTATGGTTCCTCCACTAATAATTAAAGGCAGAGCAGGATAATCTATCAGCAGGCCCGAAGCACCGAGGCCACATTACGTCTCTACCTCCGAGCCAACGTGTGGGTGAGTATTTGCATATTCTTACATGTAAAAAGCTCAAATGTGTTTCTTTTGCATTGATGAAGCTTAAGTACAATGTGAAGCATGTTTCTTGATGAGTACTGTCTCCTAAGGTTTAACTGTGAGATTAATGGCTTATTCCAGCATCGTAAAATTGACAGACAAAAGTCTGACAAAGCACAAAGCTGCAGTTTGATAATCAGACGACGACATCAATGAATGGAAATTCTCACCAGGAGTCCCTGCAGCCCATTATTGGTGAATCAGAGCAAAGCAGCATCTCAAGAAATCAGGATTAGAATAGAAATCTGATGAATAACACTGCATCGCATATCCCACTGCGTCACAGTTAATTCTTTTAACCCTACAATGTTCTAAGAAAAAAGAAAGAATAAAGTAAAAATATTTCTTTTCCTTCAGGCAATGACAGTAAGAATCTTTTTTTTTTCCTTTTTTTTTTTTAAATGGTTGAGATAACAGCTAATAATTAGGGCTGGGCAAGCCAACACGGCGTTATCGCATTAAGTATTGATACTGACGATGATTTTAACGCACGTTGACATTTTCTTTTTTCTAAACTCCATTATTCACTGACTCTGTATCCAAATACACAGATAAACTACTGGTAATAGAAGGAGTGACTTTGGTTTGGGAAAGCCATCATCAAAGGTTTCAGACATTAACTCTTAAAATGCCATTTTTTACTAGTTTTGTTCTGGCTGGCTTTTTTTTCATGTAAAAATGCTCATAGAACCTCAACATGCACTTTTTTTCAAGACAGCCTCAGTTTTCGGATTATTAGGCTAAAATTGTGCAAAATGAATGTATCTGTACATCTTTGTTTTTCTTCAAGGCATTTGTTGGTATTTCCAGTTGTCTATGCCACTTCTTTCATTCACTAACTACTATCTTCACAAAATCAACTCCAACTCAGCTGTTTTTTTGCTCCACCATGCATCAAAACATCTTCTTGTTTTTGTTCTTTTCAGACAGAGATACAACTTTCTTGCTTGTTGATCTTTGGGTGCTCCTGATTGGACATTGCAATCAATTTAAGCTATCTGATTGACTACAAGTTTGACAGGAAGTGGCTTCATCACTATTTCTGGGTCATGATACAGGTCTCATAGCAACGTAGTAGTTATAGTGATGTTTATTTATCATGAAGATGTTGTAAATAGCACTCAAAAATAGAGGTACCAGTTTGTACTTAAAAGGGTACAAAGCTTGTCGCTGGGGGTGTTCCTTTTTTAAAGACATTTCTGTACCCTTCGGTCCTGGTCCGTTTTTGTACTTTATCAAGCTGTATCAGTTAAAGTACAATTAAACCAATTAAAAATGATGAATAAAAGTAAATAAAATAGAGATTATAACAACAATCAAAGATGCTAATAATAAATGAATAATAATTATATAAATATTAGGCAAAACACATATCTAGCTATACCTATAATTATTACTATGATTATTATGAAAATCAGAATATAATAAGTATAATTATACTACTGTTTAGAAGAACTGCTATTTATAGTTATTGTACAAGCTACACACATTTTTCAATGCTACAGGTACCCTTAGGGTTGAAATGGTACACATTTGTACTTAATATTACTTTGGACCCTTTTTTTCATAGTATATAGGTACACTTCTGGCCTCATAACGACCAATATTGTACCTTTGAGAGAACATTTGTAAAAAATGTACCTACAGGTACACAAATGTTGTCGTACCTCTATTTTTGAGAGTGTAACTCACTCATTGTGGATTTACCATGGTGTCTCCTAATAATGATGAGAATGATGGAATATGAATGGATGGCAAATTTCCATAGATTACCTGAAGGGTAAACTGCCCATGACAATTTACCCCACAAAGGTACACTACTGTTCCTAAGAACCGTTCACTGTAACAGATTTCAACTGTCTTCAACTTCGAAACAAAAGTACAAAAGCTGCCTTAAAGCCAGAGTTGGTAATCTTGCTCAGAAACACTTTTAGTTATACTGGGTGAAATTGTACGTCCATCCTGACAGTATCAATACATCATGTATTCATAAAAAGGAAGGAAAAAAGTCAGACCTCTGTGAGAGCTGCAGGTCTGTAAAAACTCTGACCAACTCCTGCCATTTGCACTGAAAGGCAGGAATTGGTAATTCACAACTTATAGAAAGAACGAATGGATTCCTTTATCTCTTATCCCTCCCCTCTCTCCGTCCCCCACGTGACCCCCCCTGTGCGCCGCTAACTGTAAACAAATATAGCTAATGGACTGCTAACTGCTGCTGTGCAAAAAAAAAAAAAAAACAACCCAAAAAACAAAACAAAACAACAGATAAGTATTAAGTCTCGGAGGCGTTGACATTTGCAGTGTGGACTTTCTACACCACAGAAGGAGTTGGAGGTGAGTGGATTAAAGCTTTTAAAAACGTGGTTTGTCAGCTGTTTACTATCAAGCTAATGAGCTATCCACTCGGCTGTTATCGTTCACCTGCTCGTAAAACATCGGTTACGAGCAGGTGAAGGCATGGTTTTGGGTGGTGTGTTTTTTTTAAAATGTCGCTTACTAAAACCGTTTTTCCAAAATTGCCGGCCCGATCTTTAAAATTGTGAGTTAAAGGTTGAATATGGAACATTTTTATTAAAAGCTATATTTTTTTTAAAATAATACCACCACAGGTTGTTTGGGGGTGTACAGAATGAAAGTACATCATTTCCCAGAAAAATTATATTTAGCCTAAAAATAATTATAAAATAAATTTTGACGGGTTCGATAATGGCATTTTATTTACGTCTATAAGCCAATACACGCCGCCATTGCAGGTTGCCAAATACGATCTCTGTGTGGAAACAATATTTTGGTCATAGTCAGGCTTGTACAGGGGAAAAACCGTGGAGATGATGAGTGAAGCAGCTGCTTCAGAGCCCTGGAGATATTGTTATCTGTTTCTGAGGAGGAGTGACCTGAGAAGAGCAAAACCTGGAGTAAATTTAGGTGAAGACTACACTAAATGGACCCACATAAACGTTTTCCACGGAGTCAAAACACAGAAATGGCGACTTTCCTCCGGGATCGGTAAGCTAGCTTGTTTGCTAACATGGCTAACGTTAGCTGTCAGTTATAAACTCCTCTGTGTTACTTGTTGGACATGCTGTAGACTGTTGGTCACTTGCGTATCGGCAGTGAGCCTGGCATCCCAGCGGCTGGAGTTGTTTTTCTGCCGTTGCAACTACAACCTAGACACACGTGATGTTGCTGTTCTGTCCGTGTTCCATATTCAACCTTTAATTCAACTTTCAGGTTAGCATTGTTTCCCCTGAAAGAGGCAAGTTTTACACGTTGATAAAGTAAGGGCTCTGTTATGTCAACTCAGTTATAACTTCTTACTTTGCTGCATTATCCTAGAACTTAATTCAACATGTTACACTAATGATGAAGTGCTCACTGTTACAACTCATAACTCCAGTCCAAGTTGTTCCAATCCTACAGTAATCTGTAATAAGCTTTATAATTAATGTATTCAAGAAGATACTCTGGTGAGATCATAATGCTAAAGTATGCAAGAACCAGTTTGAGACAGTGGTGGGCGGTTCGATACAAATATCGATAATAATACCAACGTTGGTATCGATATCTTGTGATACCAGAGCAGTTATATCAATGCTTCAATGTTAGTCTTGAAAACTATCAGAATCTTCATAAATACAGAGAATAATGTGTTTTCTGATGGATCTGGTTCACCTTGGTATCTATATGCCAAAAATCAGCTTTTCGGTATTGATATTGGTATCGAAGATAATAGTCCTTTTTTTACTTGGTATCAATTCAATACCAAATCTCACGGTATCACACACCCCTAGTCTGACATAGAACAGCAGCATGGGATGTCAGTAAATAATGCTTGCTTTATCTCAGACATTTGAAAAATTTTAGTATATAGTGGCGAGTTTATCTCCTTGTGCTGTCCTTCACACTCCTGGTGCCAACTTTAAGATTCAAACTCAACAGAATTTTTCAACAACTTTCTCTAAATGTGAACATAGCAGAGGCAGTAAACACATAATTCAAATTTATAGGATAACAATCATAAAAGCTTAAATTCCTGCTCATTTTGGATTTCTCATAAGCCTTTGTTAAAATTGAAAATAGCCCCACCTCCTTTGTTGTTCATGTTAGCTTTAACTTTAGGACATAAGTTCAATCATTGATGATGACCTGAATGACAGTCAAGACAATTTACAAGTATAAGTTAAACATTTTTGTGTCCCAAACTCATAATACTCAAAGTATTAGGTGGAGCTAAAGGAATAAAATGAGTGGATATAACTTAAAGGGGTTATTTGTTTTTACAGTGTTGAGAATATAAGTGGTAGTGCTCTGTGGCACCAGGTCACGTTCTATTCCCACATCATCATATACATATACCGTACATAGATGGGTTTCCCGTTCCCCGTGCAACCCAGGGGCAAAAACCTGTTTTTTGTACTGCAGTCTACGGCCAAACATGCACTCATATCATTAATAAAAATGTAAAGTAACCTGACGAAACAAACAGAGATCGTTGTGTTTTAAATTATATTGAATAAATCTGTATTTTGATGATGAATAAAAAAATACAGACACAGCGTTGCTGTTTTGTGTTTCTATCACGATTACACTAACTTGGCAAGGGAGTCATCACCCAGAAACGGCATTTTTCTTGTTAAAACATGGGTATTACTCGTGTTGGACCTCATTCGAAATTTCCCTGAAAAACATGAGTTAGAAAGCGGCTTAAACTTTCGTTTAGACTCTTTGTTAAAACCAAAATAGGCCACAACAGTCTGCGGTCTGCAGCAGGTTCTGCTCCGTGTCGTCTTCACCACCTCGCAACTCTCACTTGTTTGGGATTAAACCAGGCAAAGACGACATCATCACTACGTTTGTAAAGGAGGTGATTCCAACCGTTAGGGACTCACCTGCATTGCTGTCGGCGAGTCACGCTGCTTGTGTAACGTAATGCTTTTGTTGTGTGTGAAATCCTGATAAATAGACAGACTAGCTAACTGCTAACAAGCTAAGAGTATAGACTCAAACACCATCTGATTTACGACCCTGTATTTCGTATTAAATCTCCGGGATGCGCTGTTCAATGTTTTTGTAAATGGCTCCAAAATCAGTTTATTCTTCTTTTTTATTTTCTTGTCTGAGCAGAGGACGAGTGTCACACACAGCTGCAGTGTTGTGATGCAGCCGATCGCGGCAGTGATGCAGGTATTAGTACCAGTCTCCCGACGACAACACGGGAATAATTTCTGCCACCGAGGTGGTTTAATCCGACATGGTGACCACGGTGAAAGACTGAAAAAATCATGTAGTCTGAACTAGGGCTGGGACGATTCGTCGACGTAACCGATTACGTCGACGTAAAAAATACGTCGACGCAAAATATGCGTACCGATGCGTCGTCAGACCAAAACAAAAATGGCGGCGCCGTGCGACTTCAGACTAAAACAAAGATGGCGGTGCGATCTCCGCGAGTGGCTCTTCCAAGTTTCCAAATTGTAAGGCAGTGAAGGCCCACACTCGTTTATCGAAGGTATAACTATATATTAGGGATGGCGAATCCGAAGCCTAATGAGACATGAGACAACTTCCGTGAGATGGACGCCATGTCTTCAGACACGTCAGGCCTGTTTGAGACAGTCAGCATGAAGCACGAGCTCCATCTGCTGGCCGTGGGTGGAACTGCAGCTGATGCCCGGAGCTGTCTGGTCTCTGACTGAATATAATTAAAGTCACGTTCTCAACCTCATATTAGTGTTTCATCTGTTGGTAATAGTATTGTGTAATCACTTCTGGGATAAATAAAGCATTTTTAATTTCATTTCCAAGTGATTGGCACCCGTATTAAGCATTAACAGAGTAAAGATGAAGATGCACTTTTTCTGGAAGCTAGACCCATGTTCAATATAATGTTCAACTCTGAATGTTTACTTATCTTCATTATCTTTTGTTGGGAAATAATATCTGTCTCAGCTTAAATCCTCCAAGTTTACATGATCATATTATTTCAATAATGACTTTTTATTATTATTTTCATGTAAATGAAAGAATTAAAAGCCTGTTTTTCAGTCCGCTGTGTTTTCAACATAAATTTTACATTCTGTTGGTTCATGAAAAACTCCATGACAGGCTGCTGCTCCCACTGCCTTTTTATTCATGCTCTTTTTTACATTTTAGATATCTATATCAGCATATATAAATTGCTGTCTGTCAATTTATGAGGAGATAATCGAATCGAATCGAGTCGAATCGAGCTAAAAAAGTGAATCGTTAGATTAATCGATGCATCGAAAAAATAATCGATAGATTAATCGTTTAAAAAATAATCGTTTAACACAGCCCTAGTCTGAACCTGTATAAGTTACCTGAGAGGGTTTTCTGTAGACAGTCACTCCTACTGTCCTGTTATCACCATTTTCAACTGTTTACATCCATTAATGTTTTGATTTTTGCAACAGAACAAATACCAGGACTCAAACATTACATTTCCCCGACACTTTCACGTCATATCATGACCTAATCTGCATTAAAAGTCGAGTCTTGCATGTAAACACACGTCTTCTCAAAGTTCAATAATGCTTTTCCTGTGTTTTCTTGCCCCCTGGTTGCGCACGCATCCTATCTGAAACGTTGCTCAGAAACCCATCTATAAACACATGTGCTTATGTTTTATGACGGTAGATTTGCTGAAGCTCACACTTGCTGAAAACTCCATGTTCTGGACTCATTTCAGGGAATTATTATGGAAAGTACTACGGGAACTTCAAGAAAAATTGTTGAGTTTTAAAAAAAAAAGGAGGGAATATTTGCACAAGTTGAAAATCTTTATCTTTATTTTTCCCTAGAAACATCTCTTCCTTCCTCTCAATATGAAGGTGCTGAGATTCAGTCCTGCTTTATATCTGCTAGAAGCAGGAAAAACACACGTGATGGCTGCAAATTCAGACACATAGTGTTCCCTCTGTGTTTAGAGGGAAGGCAGCTTCCCACAACCTTTACATTCATGCTGCTGATATTTTGCCTTTAAACAAATATCCTGAAATTCCAATCAGGTATGTCATATGTTTGGATTTATTACATTCATGTTTAAGTTGAAATTCACAAGAAATGTAGCTACTACTGTGTAAAGGGAATATTGTGGTTAAAAAGCAGCTTCATAAAACAGTACTTTTAATCTAAAAGTGTGCAATACTTAACTTCTGACTGTCATTAAATACTAGGGCTGGGAAAAAAATCAATACACTGAAATATTGCGATATTTTTATATGCTGATATCATATCGATATGTATAAATGTGGTATCGATCTATTTTACTAATGCAATCTCGCGAGATTTCGTTGTTCAGTCAAGAAATCTTGCGGGTTTTCGTGAAATCTCGCGAGATTTCATTGGTAAAATAGATCAATACTGCATTTTTTAATTCTCTATATGAAATCTGCATATGAAAATATCGCTTTATTTCACAGTATCGATTTTTTTCCCCAGCCCTAAATACCGATACCAATCCAATATTACTGTCGAATGAATGAACCGTATACATTGCCATGTGAGTGAAGGCATCAGGCATCACATAAACATTTGGCCTTGTTAAAAAAAAAGTACTGATGAACACAAACATAAATGTACTAAATATCATTTACAAACAAATACGGTGTACATTAGCAGCAAAAAGAAATAAACAACACTCCTCTGTTCTACGTGATGATGTGACCGGCATTGCAAACATAGAATTGAGGTGACTAAATGGCTATAACTGTATTGCTGTATATGATATTTATTTTTTTAAAAATAAAGAAGAAATGACTGGATCGGAATGTTGGATCGGCCTCATTCATCTCTAGTAAATGGTGCATCTCTAGTGATTAATCACAAATAATGGCAGAAAATCGTAAAATTAATTGTCATTTTTTTTAAAAATTACGGTTGCTCTATTGATAATTTAGTAGCGATAGTCAAAATTAAGAGTAAAAGGATCACAAACACTAATGTTTGGCCTTACATACTCAAGCCAAATGCTAGAGTTGGCTTGAATAGGTTGATTCCCACAGATCCATAAAAAGAAACATTATAATCACTGAAAAATTAGCTTTACTAAATGGTAGCGCGCAGGGAGCTAAAGAGTTAACCAAAACCAAGTCTAAATGAGGTTATACAATACTTACTTCAAAGCTCTGCAGAGGAATGACAATCAGCCCTGCAAATTTAGGTTTGTTAATGTACCTGTGATGTTAGACATGTTAAAGTTTCATCCACTTATCCACAATACCAAGGAACAAAGAAATGCAATGCATTTTTTTCTATTTTTAACCTCACATGAGCAGCAAAAACAGTCATGGATTTCATTCTTCCGCTGATTTTAAAGATGTTTCTCCTAAGCAGCATGCCTCCAAGTGAAAGGGGCATAAATCATGTTAAGAGCCCTCTAAATCACGCGGGGTGTTCAGTGAGCAGCATACATTTATTTGCTTATTCAGTCTTTTTATAATAATGACTGAAACAGCAACTATGGCAGCAAACACAGATCATTGCCTTTATTGGACATTCTGCTAATTTCACCATCAGTTACTTGTTTCCTCTCTATGAGAAAATGGCTAAATGTGCCCATAATAATTACCCATAAGTGGTATATTTGATTAAATTCACACCACACTCTAAATATATTCAGTTAAAGGTCATAAATGCAGCAAACCCTCTCATTTGGACATTTAAAGCATGGATGGATGAACAAAACCCAGTTGGTGTGAGGCGTATGTGAGTGCAGCTATAACTGGACTGTGTTAAATGCTTTGCCGTGGAGGAGAGAGATGTATAATATGGGACTGTAGCTCGTTTCCAAACCTCTGGAAGTATTTTATATGGTTTGCTGTTGTTAATGTCAGAGTTTTTTTTCTCAGATACTCCAAAAAAAAAAAAAGAAAAAAAAAAAAGAAGTGATATAGACACGTTAAATACAGGAATAAATGTGCTAACACCTGTTGATATTACTCTAGGCTAATGTTTCTAAGATGGGGGGAAAATGTACCTCCCGGGGTACCTGGAGATACTCCAGGGGGTACATAAGAAAAAAAATAGTGTGATAACTTTTTTTTTTTTTTTATCTTTTGTAATAAGCTGACCTGACATCAGTTTGTATTTTGAGTAGAATATTTCCAGGTGGTCAGGAACACTACCCATGTGGAAATGTACATGTATGTACATTTAAAATAACTTGTAGATCTTGAAAAGTTACTGTGATTATTATATGAAATACCTGGAATCAAATACTTCTTTATTTTGTGGATCTGTTGTGATCTGTAAGTTGTAATGCATGTTAAATTAGTAAATATGTGTTATATTCAAATAAATTAAACATGTAAATAAAATAGGAAATAAAATACAAATATAATAAGTGGAAAAATGTCTTGATAAAAGATATCAGTTAGAAATATGTATGTAGAAAAAATACATTTAATACATAGAGATTTTTCAAATTTAAGGAACATAAAATGTATCTATTTAATCAATATATTTTACACAAAAGACTTAAAAAAATCGTAAATTTAGATATTTTTTAAAATATAAATACTATTAAAAAATAAGGGCATTATCTGAGTTTACATATAATAAAACTATCAAATAAAATAATCAAAACTAAAATATGAAAAAAATGAAATAAAATCATGTAAATGTGTAACTGAAGCAAATCATTGTTAAACTTTCCTCATTTTCCTCCACAAATTTCAGGCTCTTAATGTTTTCTAAAGGGATAATCAATTAAAGGCAGCATTTAGATAATATTCTTTACACCAAAAAAGGTTTTTAAAATTAAGAGTTTTCATTATTTATGTTATCGTGCTGTTATATTTTCTGGTCCACCTCACTGGGGATCAGATTGTGTTAATTCCAGCCCCTGAACTAAATTGTCTTTTATCACACCTTGTTTTGGGGATACTTGGTTGAAAAATGATCCACAGGAGTACAACGCTGAAAAGTTTGAGAACCATTTCTCTAAGCAGAATGAACATTACAAATGGTTACTGAGATAAAACATTACCCTTCTGCCGCATGGCTATTTCATGCTCAAGGTGTGAAGGAACTACAGTGTCACCAGTAACAAAGTGGCTTTGCTTGTTTTTGCTACTTTCCACATTCAGTTAGTTCCACGTCTTTGAGTTGCTCTGCATTAGCTGGCTGCCAGCTCTGCATCAGTTGCAGCTGCTGTTCTCTGCTCTAATGTGAACAGCAGCAGGAGGATTGACGACTCAAGTCATCATAGAAATCTCACAAGGCCAAACACCATCTCAGGGTAAATTGCTAATGATAGGTTGTTTTCCACAAATCAAGTTACCACATCGGCTCAAATTAAGTATATCTGGAATAAAGGTACATTTTCAGGTGACAGATTATTCTTTATACCCTTAAATTTGATGCAATGTGATGATCCTCGACCTGGATTTGTGAGCTATGGGATCACCATTAATTCCAGAATCTCATTCTGATACGTCTGTCCATCTCTCAGATGCCAGTATCTGTGACATATCAGGCATCAGAGGACATTTTGGAACATTTTTGGGGGCACCCATAAATTGAACTGCGTTACTCATTCCACAAATCCAGGATCTTACAAGTTATGTCTCATTGTAAAAGTCACTGGTCAAGCTCTACTACAATATACTATATAATAGAAAATTTGTATAATTAAGTCACTGAGGAAACACAAATGTAATTATTAAGTTCTTGTTTAAGCCCACTTCTATCACAGATGCTCATCAAATCATCCAATCAAATTTTATTTATACAGCACTTTTCACAACAAAGACCAGCACAAAGTGCTTTCCGTAAGAAAAATTAAATACCTAATCATACCTTAATACTAAGGGTGTGACAATACTGTACACTCAACTCACAAGACAAGATAATTTAGAAAACTGTAATGACAAAATAACTCCCACCTTTAACTCCCACCTCTGGGAGAGCTTCAACCATGTTCCGAGGGAGGTGGGGGACATCGAGTCGGAATGGGCTATGTTCCGCACCTCTATTGCTGAGGCTGCAAGTCGGAGCTGTGGCCGTAAGGTTGTCAGTGCCTGTTGTGGCGGTAACCCCCGAACTCACTGGTGGACACCAGCAGTAAGGGATGCCTTCAAGCTGAAGAGTCCTACCGGGCCTTCCTGGCCTGTGGGACTCCTGAGGCAGCTGACAGGTATCGGCGGGCCAAGCGGAGCGCGGCTCTGGCGGTCGCTGAGGCAAAAACTCGGACATGGGAGGAGTTCGGTGAGGCCATGGAGAACGACTTCCGGACGGCTTCGAGGCGTTTCTGGTCCACCATCCGGCGGCTCAGGAGGGGGAAGCAGTGCACCGTCAACACTGTGTACAGTGGGGATGGTGGGCTGCTGACCTCGACTCGGGACGTCGTGGGCCGGTGGAAGGAATACTTCGAAGACCTCCTCAATTCCACCAACACGTCTTCCGAGGAGGAAGCAGAGTTTGGGGACTCAGGGGTGGACTCTCCTGTCACGGGGGCTGAGGTCGCCGAGGTAGTCAAAAAGCTCCTCGGTGGCCGGGCCCCTGGGGTGGATGAGATCCGCCCGGAGTTTCTTAAGGCTCTGGCTGTCTTGGCTGACACGCCTCTGCAGCATCGCGTGGACATCGGGGGCAGTGCCTCTGGACTGGCAGACTGGGGTGGTGGTCCCCCTCTTCAAAAAGGGGGATCGGAGGGTGTATTCCAACTTTAGGGGGATCACACTTCTCAGCCTCCCTGGTAAAGTCTATTCAGGGGTACTGGAGAGGAGGGTCCGTCGGATAGTCGAACCTCGGATTGAGGAGGAGCAGTGTGGTTTTCGTCCTGGTCGTGGAACAGTGGACCAGCTCTACACCCTCTTCGGGATCCTGGAGGGGGCATGGGAGTTCGCCCAACCAGTCTACATGTGCTTTGTGGACTTGGAGAAGGCGTTCGATCGTGTCCCCCGGGGATTCCTGTGGGGGGTGCTCCGGGAGTACGGGGTGCCGGACCCCCTTATTCGAGCTGTTCGGTCCCTGTACGACCGGTGCCAGAGCTTGGTCCGCATTTCCGGCTGTAGGTCGGATCCATTCCCGGTGAGAGTTGGACTCCGCCAAGGCTGCCCTTTGTCGCCGATCCTGTTCATAACCTTTATGGACAGGATTTCTAGGCGCAGCCGAGGTGTTGAGGGGATCCGGTTTGGTGGCCTCAGGATCGGGTCTCTGCTGTTTGCAGATGATGTGGTTCTGTTGGCGTCATCGGGCCGTGATGTCCAGCTCTCGCTGGGGCGATTTGCAGCCGAGTGTGACGCGGCCGGGATGAGAATCAGCACCTCCAAATCCGAGACCATGGTCCTCGCCCGGAAAAGGGTGGAGTGTCCTCTCCGGGTCGGGAGTGAGGTCCTGCCCCAGGTGGAGGAGTTTAAGTATCTCGGGGTCTTGTTCAGGAGTGAGGGAAAAATGGAGCGGGAGATGGACAGACGGATCGGTGGGGCGTCTGCAGTGATGCAGACTTGATTTACCGTGGTTTACCGGTCCATCTACGTTCCTACCCTCACCTATGGCCATGAGCTGTGGGTCATGACCGAAAGAACGAGATCACGGGTACAAGCGGCCGAAATGAGTTTCCTCCGCAGGGTGGCCGGGCTCTCCCTTAGAGATAGGGTGAGGAGCTCGGTCATCCGGGAGGGACTCAAAGTAGAGCCGCTGCTCCTCCGTATAGAGAGGAGCCAGATGAGGTGGCTCAGGCATCTGGTCAGGATGCCTCCTGGACGCCTCCCTGGTGAGGTGTTCCGGGCACGTCCCACCGGGACCAGACCCCGGGGGAGACCCAGGACACGCTGGAGAGACTACGTCTCCCGGCTGGCCTGGGAACGCCTCGGGATCCCCCCGGATGAGCTGGCGGCTGTGGCCGGGAAGTCTGGGCTTCCCTGCTTAGGCAGCTGCCCCCGCGACCCGATCCCAGATAAGCGGAAGAAGACGGTACGGTACGGTACGGTAATGACAAAATATGGCTTGAAAAAAAACGACGTCCGACGTATAACAGTCACAAAACAATGCAGATGCATTTAGAAATATTTTATAAGTTGCATCCACTGAAGTATGAGCTTTCACAGTTGAACTCCTTTCCACAAAAAGAATTAAATATTTCTTCTTCTTTTAAATAAAAAAAACCGCAACCAATGAACCCTGTCACTATTGTCAAAAAAGTGCAAACAGAGACTGTTTTGGTTTTCAATTAACAGTCGACAACACGCCAGAGTACTTTTAACTTTCTTTTGTACTCACTTTTCATTAACAGGCATTAATATCTGTCAGTAAGCCAGGGTGAGGTCAGGCAGTGGATCTTTGAGTGTTTCATTTTAAGTTTGGTTCATAGAACAGAGGTGCATATTCTGCTGCAGCTGGGAGAAGAGACGCTGCTTCAGCTCCTAAAGGCCGATATTGATGACACATACATACCTAATCATGACATCAAAACTATTAACGAAGCCAAAAAGACTTTTTAAGCTTAAAACTGGGATTTTCAACTTCTATACCTCCAATCTTAAAAATTCCAACCGTAGGTGGTAGCTAGTGTCTAAAATAAGAAGCAGCAGCCTTCTTTCCCCAATCACAATATGAGTAAAACAATATGTTATTGGAGTAAGTCGTCATTGTATTGGACTCATCGGAATAAAGTAATAATTTATTGGTCCGATAACTATCCTCCTGATAATTATTGTATGCTCCTAATTTAATGTCACAAACACAAAAAGTTGCAGATTTTTTAAACCCAACTATAGTTTCTTGCATGCAAAAACATCCCATGAGGTTGTTTGTTGGAGGAAAACAGTTTGTTTACAATATTTTAGAGAAAGTAATCCATAAACTGATGTCTCAGCCATTTAGGAACTGTAGAAATGTGTCTATCATATTGTTGACGGGCCATTGTTTACATTCAGTAGTTAGTTGTTTTAAAAGAGATCTTATACAAATCTCACAATTGTCGGAGACAATAAAGTTGAGGACAGTTTGTTTCACACTTCGCAACTTTCGATTTAATTTCCTCTGCTCACTTTCCAGTTTTCTCATTGTTTGATTTGGGTGTAAAAACTATATGATAAAGGTTAAAAAAGAAACAACTATATAATACTGAAGTCTTTATGGTCTGCTTTATGTTTTCAACATCATAAATGTTGGTTAAAGATGCTGAAAACTGACATTTTTTTCTTCCATGCAAAGTTGTCCTGATAAATGAGAGGCATGTCGCTCCTTTGGAGTAAGAAAAGATTGGCTGAACAGCTAATTGTGAGCTGAAAACATTCATTGTAGATATTTTAAGTATTTAAATACCTATAAATATTCTTGTAAAACATTAAAATATCTCATTTTGCATGGAACTTCGCAGAGATATTGCACATTAGAGTGACTGTAAATGCTCTCTTATTGGGTTTAACTGGTTGAATTTCATGTGGGTGACAGTGTGACTCATGAGGCCAAGGACGATGACTGTCGCAATGCTCAAGTCAAACTGAGCACAGCATGTCCAGGGTTCCCTTAAAACTGGGTCTCGAGACGATGACTCACAAGGTGGAGAGAGGACATGAGGGTACAACATCACTTTGACTTGTCTCGTCATAACATCCCCTCACACGAGTACATTATAGAAATGGTGACAATGCTGCAGTATATGGCACAGGCACTGGATGCACCATTGTGACACAATGAGATCAGCCTGTGTAAAACAGAATAGAGCTCCGGGTCATGGACGGGGCTTTTCTAAACTTAGATAACTTGCTTAGAACAATGGTACAACACTGAGCTGAAGCATTACAAACGTAATAATGAAAGAGGAAGAAAAAACAAATCAATGGGATTTATATTGAAGCCAGCCTCTGGCAGCGTGCTGCACATCACCACAGTCGTCTCACCATTCATAAACATGCTGCAATATGATTAACAACTGAATAAGCTTGTGTCTCTTGGCAAATTTAAAATAAAAATGAATTCCATGGCAGATGCAATAAAAAAAATCCTTTTGCTTTCGTTGGATTTGACAGTTTTGTGAGTCTGCTTCATAAAAGACAGTTTTTTAAAATGTATTTATTCATCATTTTTCTTGAAAATGTGCAAGTTTGATTGTATTTTATTCACATGAAACAAGACAAAGTTTTTAGCATTAAGACTTCCTGATCACTCCCCACAAGCACACAACAAGGTCAGCACAGCAGAGATTGGGGGCAGTGAAATCCCTGCAGGGGAGCTTGGACTCAGGTGGAATTGGTTGGTGGTGCTTAGAAAATGCTAAATGACCAACAGTGGCACTGACAGCAGTAGCGGGAAATGATTTGCAACGGCCACAGCAGAATTTAATGCGAGACCCCCATGAATCTTTATTTAAGAGATGTAACTCCAGAGAATAATGATTAAACAGTTGGAATAAAGACTTATTTAAAAATTGTGTTAGTGATGCACCACTCATTTGCAAGCTGAGGATAATAAATATTGCAGAAATCCGAGATTTGGCTCAACGCTCTGTGGCTGTCTGATTCTCCTCTTCATGATGCTCCATACACTTTTTAGTTGGAGACAAGTGGACTCCAGGGGCCAGTTGGCCAATTAAGCACACACGATGGGCCGGATTTATTGAGATCCAAATTTGCGTGTAGTAATTTGCCCGTGCAATCTGGAATTTTGTGCGAGGGGCTGAACCATAGTTTGCGAGTGATTTACTAAGAATGAAGGTGCAAATGACAGCAGGTGCAAACGTGCTGGAAACACCCCTACATTAATTAGCTTTTGCGTGTTTCGAGGTTTGTAGTGTGGCGAATTGCAAAAGACGACAGCGCAAAAAGAAATATGACGCCAAATGAGGATGGAGATATTAGGAGGATGGAATGAACAAAAATAATTTAAAATAAGTATGATAAATATAAAAAAATAATACATGTATCTGTGCAAAGCCTCAAAAGTGGCCAATTAATGAGGACATGGATCAGGAGTTGCTGAACAAATGAAAGCGTCTGCAGCTTCGACATGGTCTCTATTACGCAGGAGTTGCACACTTTGGTACAATGCCAACGGCTTCAGAGCTCACGCTGCCAGGTGATGTGATCTGTCCAGCTGCTAAAATCCAAGTTAAACGTGACATTGGCAAAAAGGGGAAATAAAAAGACACAATTAATGCAGCTTTAGTTCTCATTTAGCTGCACAGTGGCTGCAAACTTTCATTTATCTAGAATATTTTACACCCATGTTAAATAGTGGTCTGCTGTATTGCTTTTTATTGAATTAACAATGAGAATATGCTGCCCTCACTGCTCATGAAAAATGATTTCAAATCAGATCTGTGCGTGTCCAGGATCGTCCCTCTCAGAAGTTGCAGCCTTTTGTGCACAAAGCTTCAAGTTTGCACCTGCTTCTCAGACGTACTAAAATAGATGCAAAAATCCAGCAAGGCAACGCATCTCACGGTTGATAAATCACCTTGCGAGTGCTAAATAAATATATTTACATTTTCTTCTCCTATTCCACGCATGTAAACACCCCATATTGCATATTCATTGCAGAAAAAGTACTAAATAGATAAGAGGCGCTATTTAGCACGTTTTAAAGACCGAACCCTTTTAGCACGCTTTTAATAGATCAGTTTGTACATTTTTTTGCATGTGTAGTGAGATAGCTCACGTTTTTATACGCACAAACCTTTGATAGATCCGGCCCAATGTGTGTGTGAAGCCATGTTAGAAGCTGTGCAGAATGAGGTCATGTGTTGCTGCTGAAATAACCATGGAAGTCCAAGGAACAGATATCACCTTCATGGTGCCTTCAGCCTCTCCAAAATACAAAAGATACAATTTGCCTCTGCATGTATTCTTTCTTAATCACACTGATGCTTCCATACATATGCAGGTAGGTCGGAGTGAAAGGCAAAACATATTATTTTAGGAAAATTTTCTATATTTATCAATCTCAATCCTTGTGTCTGTGTACTGATGTCCTTTTTAGCCACATTTTCTTTGGAGTTTTATTTATCAGCAGCTGCGTTTCCATTACACCTAGAATTTTGCAAAACCTAAATATCGCAATAAAAAACTGATATTGAAAACACTTAAATTTACAAAAAAAAAAAAAAAAAAAAAAAAAACTCAAATATCGCAAAATAGTTTATGCTCTCATGACACATTTTTTTTTAGGCGTTTTGATAGAGCAGTACACATTTACACGTGGGGGCAAAAAACAGTTTTCACTTCTTAGTGACAGCGGGGAAAGAAAGTATTGAACATGTCAACATTTTTCTCCAAAAATATATTTCTATGAGGGCTATTGACATGAAATTTTCACCAGATGTCGGCAACAACCCAAGTAATGCACAGATACAAAGAAATCTCAAAATTTATGTCCATAAATTACATTATGTCTAATATGGTGAAATGACACAGGGAAAAAGTATTGAATATGCTTACTGAAATTTATTTAACTCTTAGAGCAAAAACCTTTGTTGGTGATTCGAGCCTCCAGACGCCTCCTGTATGGAGAAACCAGTGGAATACGTTGCTCAGGTGTGATTTTGGTCCATTCTTTCACACAAACTGCCTTCAAATCTTCAAGGTTCCGGGGATCTCTTCTGTGAACTTAGATCTTCAGTTCGTTCCTAAGATTTTCAACTAGATTCAATTAACTGGGCCATTCTAGCAGCTTTATGTTCGCTTTCTTAAACCAGTTGAGTGTTTCCTTGGCTGTGTGTTGGGATGGTTGTCTTGCTGAAAGATCCAGCCTCTTTTCATCTTCAGCAGCTGGCAGCAGATTCTGGTCCACCATGTCTCTCTACTTTTCTGCAATCATTCTTCCTTCAGTGAAATGAAGTCAGCCAGTACCACATGCTGAAAAACAGCCTCCACCATGATGTTTCCACCTCCAAACTTCACTGTTGCTATGGTGTTTTGGGGGTCAAGTGCAGTGACATTTTTCCTCCAAACATGTTATGACATCCAAAAAGTTCAATTTTGGTCTCATCTGACCAGACTATGTTTACCAGAATGTCATGGGTTTGTCCAGATGTTGTGTTGCAAACTTCAAACCAGCATCAACATGCGTTTTCTTCAGAAATGGAGTCTTGCGTGGTGTGCATGCATTAAGGCAGGGGTGTCCAGCTCCAGTCCTCAAGGGCCACAATCGTGCAGGTTTTCCATGTCTCCCTTCTTCAACACACACCTGACTCAATTCATAGGGTTTTAGATTCATTTCATTTCAGTCAGCTGTGCTGGTGCAAGGAGGAATGGAAAACCGTCAGGACACTGTCCCTTGAGGACTGACTTTGGACACCACTGCATTAAGGCCATGGTGGTTGAGTGCATTACTTCTTGTTTTCTCTGAAACAACTGCACTGACTCCTCTGTCTGAAATCTTGCGAGGAGCACCTCGACCCAATGGTGCTAACTGGAACTTTCAGAAGTTTAGAAATGCACCTGGAACCAATGCCTTCAGTGTGTTTGCAATAATAAGGTTGTGTAGGTCTTTAGACAGCTCTTTGCTTTTACCCATCATGCAATGCTTCTTGTCTGACACCTTGGTGATGAGAAACCTTTTTAAAGGCATCAGTCAGGACTCAACCAGCTAATATTACTTTGCACTGATAGGGGACAGGATTACTTTCTAAATACTGACAGACTCCAGCTGCTTTCTTGACTTTCCAGATCTTTTTGCCCCTCCATTTCTTCATGTGTTCAATATTTATTTCCTGTCATTTCAGTTTATTACACATAACTAAATGTTAGAATTTCTTTGTATGTGTGCATTACTTGGGTTGTTGCCGACATCTGGTGAAAATTTCATGTCACTAGCTCTAATAGAAATATACTTTTGGAGAAAAATGTTGACATGTTCAATCCTTTTTTCCCCGCTGTATGATGTTCATGATCACTTAAAAGAGTTAACTTTGGAATTGGAGTGACCAGGGAAATTTTTAAATTCACATATATACCTGAACATTTCTTTGCACAGCAACAAACTGGGTAACAAAAAAAGCTTTTCCAAGGATCTTTTGAGCCCATGAGGCCATCCTGGTAACAGTGGCATGATGGCTTCTCTAGCAGTTCTGTCTGAGAGCTTAAAGGTGATTTCTTGCTTTTTAGTCCATTTTAGAAAACTTCCTAACTTTTCTAGAAATGAAGTTTGTACCTAGCAGAGCATGGTTCCCTCTGTCAAAGTTCATGTTGGTTCATTAGCCTTTGTTTTCTTTTGCAGAGCTTACACTCACCTATCTGACCTTTCGAGTAAACTTTCCAAAACAGTGTGCACGGCCAAAAGACCGACTCAATCTAACGTTCTCGAAAGCACAAACAGAAGTGCACAGATGTATGTCCAGCGAAGCTGCTCGGTACCAACGCCGTCTGAAGAGCTGTCAAACTTGTAAAGATGTGAAGCTTACAGATATAAAAAAAACAAGTCCTGAGGGAGACATCTGATGTACTGAGAGGAAGGTGCTCCAGCTATCAGATTCAAAACACATGCTGTTGAACAACTGTGCTTTGTTCTGCAACAATTCATTTAAGAAACCAATTTTAAGGGCTGCTGGAAATGAACGCTGCACAGCGGTATATCTTGTCAGCTATTCATGGAGCCCCATTGCCAACATGATCCTGGCCCCACTACACAGCATGAATATGGATAGGTGGTTGGATAACAGGATTTTAAGGTTTCCGTGAGCCCACATAGAATATATAAAAGATATAGTCTTAATTTCAGTGCTTTTCACTCAGCAGTCTAAATCTGAACTAATCTTCAATGCACGACAGTGCCAGCTAAAATTAATCTGGACAGGAATCAGGCCTATGCACAACACACACCAACTTCCTCAGTTTTTTACAGTAAAGTTCTCTCCGGTAACACACTCGAACTCGAGCCACGCAAACCAACAGGCCTTCAAATACTGTAATGTCTCATGCATTGACCTGGTGGTGGTGGTGATTTACTGGAGTACAGAAAGACATTTCACAAGTTTCCCATGTTCAGATAAATATAAATTGCAGGTTTATCTGATGAGCATGAGCTTATTGCTTTGTAATACTTACAAATATAGTATGATGACAGAAGAAAGATTTGCCTGTCAAAACAAGTAGAAACTTCTGAGAAATCCATTCACTTGTCCTGTCTTCTCAGAATTGTTTTTAATGTGGTTAAATCTCACCCATCTGGTCTCATCTGCTCAAATATGCGAGCTGCTCTATGCATCAAATGGTTAGAAACAAGAAATGAATCCACTCCATCTCAGTTTGATCCATTTTGGGTCCACTTAAGCTGAGATTTGATTTACCAAATGTTTAGATGGCAAATCTTTCAGAAAACCTCTTCGAAATAATCCTGTGTCTCCATATGTGATCAGTAATCCACATTATAGAATAGTAAGGGGAGCACAAGGTGAGTAATGTCTTAATGAGATTAGCCCTGAGGTCACTGAGTCTTTAAAGGAGACTTAGTATCCGGATAACAGGGGTTGCCATGCCAGCAGGAGAAAGAAGATAAATCTTTACTCTGAAATGAAAATCATCAGCATCTGCTGCAATATGCATGAACAACCGGCTCCATGATGTTCAACACATCCATTTTTCTCACATTCACTGACTGCAAAAGCTGTTTCTCCCTTTGTTATTCTTTTTTCCCCTCAGTTCAGAATTAAACAATTTACACCATAAAGTCTTGCTTTTTATCTACATAGGAAAAACACATCTGCATAATGTGTTCACAGCTAAATCTGTCTGTGCATGGGGACATTACGATATATATTTATGTTAATGTCAACAGGGGCCCCCTTCAAACTTGCCTCCTCTAGTGCCTGAGCCAACCTGAGAGTGAGTGGCAGCGTTCAGAGAATAAAAACCTCTTTTCAACTTGGTGTTACAACAAAGCAGTAAATCAAAGAAACAACTAAATTATTAACTTTCACACAATAAAACATGTCCACATATTTTTATGACCCCACAGAAGGGAGCAACATGCAGGTGAATATTGTGTGAAAGTCTCTTCTCTGTTCTGCTGACAGCCTGAATGTATGTCTAGAGGCTTTGAGATAATCTGAGGAATGGCCGCCGTTTCCCTGCAGTGCTCGCAGAAAGATTCGGTGCTGGTCATGCGTTCCTGGAGCTGGAAATGTAATGAGCTCTGCAAGGTTAACTGCACAGCTGAATAAGGTTTAACAGCAAATCGTACCCAGGTCATTGCAAGATTTTTGTATCAACACAAGAGTAAGAGTCTGGACATTTCTCTGCAGCCACCGTGTTGGAGTTTGCTAAATGCATGTCTATATAATGCAGCGGGTTGCTGCCACATGGGGGCTGGAAAAGAAAATATGTGGAACAATCCAAACCAGCCTGTGTGCACCTGTGGGTCATAAAGGCCGCGGGACTGCAAAGGTTATCAAATGAAGACCCCAGAGGTATTACCAGCCACATTTCCACAATAGGAACATTTTTTATTTACCTCAGATTTTAAATAACCTCACCACATTTCCACTGACATTACCCTGGTAAAACACTGCCTCAACCTAAAACTTTCCCTGAAAAAAAGACCTAGTTGGAGAGTAGGACTTTTTCTATTTCAGACTGACTAGTGAGACATGCTGGCAGGATTTGGAACTTCATTTAAGTTGGTGTCCCAGCTGCAAACATATTTATTCTACTACCCTTTAATACAATCCGGGCTCAGCTTGGGAAAATGGGGTGGCAACTTGAATGAGAAATTTGAATGAGAAAAAGTGACTTATTATCTAAAAAAAAAGAAAAAAGAAAAAGAAACTTGAAAAGGCAAGACAAGAGTAAATCAAATTCTCAGATACACATAAAACTAGCATGTGATAACAGTTCAAATTTTCACAACAAACAGCTCAAAATCCGAACCGGCCCACCGGAGCTTCTTCACAGCCGTGACAGAAAAGTCAACTAAGTTCACAATTCAGAAAAACAAGACAAAGACCTCAAATGGCAAGTTGCTCTAAACAACTAAAGCTGCCCTCAATAATTGTCTGCAGCAACATTTAGGTCAACTGCAGGCAGGCAACGGCACAACCAGCCACCTGAAAAGGGAACAGACAGCCGACCAATCACCTGGTTGCAACCAAACACAGAAATCTAAAAGTCTGAGGCCGTCTCACTTTTACAAATTCAACTCTGCATTTTGATCGTTTGAAAAAGATATTTAGCGTGACTTAAAGTCGACTTGAAACAATAGATTATCCGACAAGAATGTAGGACACACTCGGTCTGGCCAATACATCAAGATTTTCAAATGTGTCGACTTTTTCACACACAACATAGCCTGAGGGGATATTGTTTATATTGAGCTTGTATATGGCTTGTTTTGAGTTAAAATCCCAGCAGCAGAGCTGCTGTGTTCCGGATTAGCATAAACTTCCCAGAAATTAGCAGTGAGGTGGAAACCAGGATTTAATTTATCCTGGTAAATAAGTTAAAACTCCTGGAACTGTTTGTGGAAAACATCCTACTGTTATGGATGAGACGCTCAGCTACAACACAGCTTCCCGCTGAGAAACAGTTGCAATTTGCTGCTGATATAATACGTTTCTAACCCTTCTATCTCTTTATGTACTATGTTTTATGTGATGTGACAGTTGAGTGTCTGTCTGCTGCAAGCCAAATTGCCCTTTCAAGGGACAAATCAATAAAGAGAAGTGAAGTGAAGAAATCAGTTGTTTAACAAGCTCCAATAAGCTGAAGATTCTCAGCTAGATACTAACGTCAAGCAACAATTATGGAGTCATGATGAGGCGATTTCACTGGTCACACTCTTTCTGACATACACTGTGACCTGCTCTTGCGATAAACAGTATCATTATAATAGACTAAACCTGGCAAACACCAGTAGTCATTCCACCATTGCTCAGGGTGACATTTCTGTACATGTGTAATTAGAACAGATGAGAAACAGACTTTTTTTTTTAACAATATGGAGGAAATCTGGAAGGACCTGCACATTCCTGGTTGTTGGAACAACAGTGGGAAACTTTAATTGTGGTAATAAGTGAATGAGAAGATCACAGAAATTTATTTCAATAAGATTTCTGCTGTCTGTGACAAAAGTGGACGGTGTTGCTGCTCTGACCAATGATGTTCGTATTGGGGAGGAACACCGGACACACAGACAGCAGAGGAGGAATAATATGCTATCATGGCAGAGAAAACATGGATTTTATTTCCAACAACAAAAACAAGGTAAATTTTGGAGAGCACTCAATAATCTGACACTATATTTCATGTATTCATGCTGCCAAAAATGACGCACTGCATAGCGTTATTACAGTATGCTAGCTAATGCTAACAGAGACAGCTGTGGTGTTGCTGAGAGTTAGTGACGAATCTGGGAATTATTGGGTAATATAACATTATTTGCTCTGATCAAGCTCAGGTCTTAACAAAGACCACAGGCATAAGAAGCTATGAAATCCAAACATTAACTTCCTCTTTTAAGTCCATCTCTAGCAACACTACATCCATCATTCTTTTTCTTCTTACCCTCCCAGGCTTGTAATTTTCCACATCCCTCAAAATCCACACCTCTAATGGGGCAGCGTGGTCTGACACCATACCACCATGATGGCTTCATCAGTGGTTATTTTCTTAATTTTCATTAAGCTATTAATCCAGTCAAAAAAAACTCTCAATCATCGTTTATTTGATTAATTCCCTCCTGAAATATTTAGATACCTTAACTGTCTTTATACTCTCATCTTGTGCCATCATCCAACCACAGCTTGCCTGCTGTGAGCTCAAAGCTTCCTGTGTTACAATTTTAAACTTTTTTAGGGGGGTAATTTAAAAATTCTTCTAACTGGTATGTGAGACACTAAAATGATGAATTCACCAGGTGTTGGAACATCTCAGTGTTCCATATAATTTATATTATTATATTTCTGAACCTAAAATAACTGATCAAGGCCGGCTGCCATTTCCTGCTGTTCCCACGGAGACAAAGAGGACTATTTCACACAAAGCTGCAGTAAAGCGAGCACTTGATGCAACAAGTAGCAAAACACAAGTCAAAAGGTTCTGCTGGACAGGTATGTGTACTTTGTCCAATCTGAGAGCCAACATTACATATGATAACGCAGCATCCAGACGCCATCACTTTAGTTTCTGTATTGTTATTTGTGCAGTGAAGAATAACATTAGCATTAAAGGAATAGTGCACCCACAGAAAGATGTAACTTTGTTTTTCACTTACCCTCATGGTGAGCAAGACTCTGGAGCACTTTTTTTAATATGTCAAATGCAGCCGGCGATCAGGAAGGCTTCTTGTTTTCCCCCAACTTTCATATAATGGAGTTCGATTATGCCCGAGCCAAAAAGGTCCATAAAAGTCCACAAAAGCTTGTCAATATTCCTCCATACTGCTCGTCCAATGTAATCCAAGTGTCCTGAGTGGGTAGCGTCCAGAATTTACTCGAAACGACATCATTTAGTATATTTTTAGAGCCTAAACAGTTGTACATCTTACTTTCACAAAGTGCGCTTATGCGCGTTCACGAAACTACGGAAACCTCGGCGTTCAGAACCTACTTAGCCAATAATACAAGCGTAGAAGAAGAAATTCGCTGTTTACATTATGCTAAGAGCAACTGAGCTGCAGACAAACCGGGACAACGAAAGAGGGGTTGGATATTGATTTAAAACAAAGAAAGAAAGAAAAAGAGAACGCGCGATCTCATCTGCTGTGCCTTCCATAGTTTCATGACCGCACGTCGGCGTGCTGGCAGGAGATGCGATGTAGAACTGTTTAGGCTCTAAAAATATACTAAATGGAATAGTTTCCAGTAAATTATGGATGCTACCCACTCAGGACACTTGGATTACATTGGACAAGCAGTATGGAGGAATATTGATAAGCTTTTGTGGACTTTTATGGACCTCTTTGGCTCGGACACAATTGAACTCCATAATATGAAAGTTGGGAGAAAACGAGAAGTTATCCTGATCGCCGGCTCCATTTGAAATATCAAAAAAGTGCTCCAGAGTCTTGCTCACCATGAGTGTAAGTAGAAAATAAAGTTACATCATTCTGTGGGTGTACTATTCCTTTAATGCTCCTCTGTCTTTACCTTCACTTTCACACAGCAAGTGTCAGGGGAAGAGGGGAGTGTCAGAAGTAAGGTGGGGGGGGGCGGGGTGTTACTTTAGAGGAAAGCAGGAGTTTGTGATGTGCAACATGCAAGATCGGTGTGAATACCTTTAATTTGCACAGGGAAACCTTATTTAATTTCAAGTTCTACACTTTTCCCACTTGGCCGTCACAACTTTATACAAAGGGGCCGTCCACACGGCGCCGAACTACAGCAAAACCACCAAAAAATTTAAGAAATCTGCCCTATCATCCTCACGAAACCAGGGATTAGCCTCCTGAAATCGGTCATGTCTGAAACCGGGTCCCAAGGTGGAAAGGTTTGAAACCTCGACCGGGTTGTGTTTCATGGGGACGGCGCAACCACACAAGAATGGAGGGTGGGGTGAAGTGACATCAGTGTGTCAACGCGCGTAGGTCTCATTCACAAAAACAATAAAGTTCATTGAAAAAAAATTCACAACAGCAATGGCGTTGGTGAGCGACTGTTTTCAACCGTGTAAAAAACTTTAGCGTTTGCCTCGTAAATCCTCAGCCATCTTTACCTTTCTGCTCTTCCTTTGTTGATTTCCAGCGACACGGTGAGTCCATAGGTGCGCAGACTACGTAGGCCACGGAGTGTGCTACGTAGTCCGCACACTCCAAAGCAGCCTCCTGAAACGGTAGCTGCTGAAATGGGACATCCTAGCAGATGAGAATTACCCATAGTGCTCCACTCTCGTTGTGTAGTAACTGCAAACTCCACAGCTGTCTAGTTACGGCTTTCTTTCCGCTTTTTCCCTCAGCTACGTTATTAGAAAAAAAAGAGAATGAATGTGGAATATGGAATACATTTTATTACTTTTCATTTATATGTCATTACCGGAACGTGGACACCCCACTAACCCCTTGTTAAACCATGAATAATATCAAACAGAGTGGATTTTCTGAGGCACAAGCTTTTTTTTCTTTCTTTCTTTTTCTCTTTCTTTCTTTTCTTTCTTTCTTTCTTTCTTTCTTTCTTTCTTTCTTTCTTTCTTTCTTTCTTTCTTTCTTTCTTTCTTTCTTTCTTTCTTTCTTTCTTTCTTTATGCTTACCTGCATATTTCTAAATTTTCCACAGAGATTATCTGTTGTTTCTTACCAGTAAACACTTCATTTAACACTTAAAAATCCATGAATATAACCTAATTACACTCTTAGCTCTGCAGCTTCCCTCCCATCTTCTGCAGGATGAAACAAAATACCTAACTTTGCCTGTTTTATTAATTTTTACAATATTTCTCATCACTTAAAAAAATGTAAAGTAGAATTGTAAAAAAGATCTGTGAAAAAAGAAAGTCTCCTATCCTTTTGTTTTAATATTTCCCTTTCTTTGAGCCCAGTCATGATGATTAACTTTGTGTTTACATCGCTTTGTAACTATAATTTATTGTATATTGTGCGCTAAATATCTTATTTTCCTTCATTGTATTTTAACCCTTTTGTAGGTTTATTGTTCAAACCTTTCAGTGCGTTTATTCTTGATGTAACCGTACAGTATTGTATAAAACTCCTTGTTACTTCCCTCACGAGAGTTTGTACATTCTGCTTATGTAAATAAAGTTGTTGTTTTTTTTAAATCTTGTGTGCAATGAATTCTGGGATAGGCGAGGCCACGAAGGATACATGCAATGTATCCTTTGTTTCAGGCCAAACGGAGTGCGGGTTTGGAGGCTGGATTCGGAGGATCCTCCAGACATTTTTGAAACGGGACAGGACTTGGCGCGCTGCCGTGATGTATGCAGCCGACGAATCCGCACTTTGCAGTCTGCAGACTTCAACATGAGACACACCCTATATTTGCCCATGTGCTGTGTCTTGTTCTAGGTTTGGAGTGTCACACTTTAAGCATCATAGCACCACTCACAGCCTTGTAGGATGTACTACAGCGGTTTCATGGGGATGGTGAAACCTTTCCCCGGATTTCTGCGATCCGTTTCACACCTGAACCACCTTCAGCTCTGTGTGGACTAGGCCTAACACTCATCATACTTGGAGGATGTCAGGATGTGTGACACATTACATTTACCTGCCACCGACAGATTGATACACGATATTGCCAAAAGTATTTGCTCACCCATTCAAATTATGGGAATCAGGTGTTCCAATCACTTCCATGGCCACAGGTGTATAAAATGAAGCAGCTCGGCATGCAGACTGTTTTTACAAACATTTGTGAAAGAATGTGTCGCTCTCAGGAGCTCAGTGAATTCCAGCGTGGAACTGTGATCGGATGCCACCTGTGCAACAAGTCCAGTCATGAAATTTCTTCGCTCCAAAATATTCCACAGTCAACTGTCAGCTGTATTATAAGAAAATGGAAGTGTTTGGGAACGACTGCAATTCAGCCATGAAGTGGCAAACCACAAAAACTGATGGAGTGGGGTCAGTGGATGCTGAAGCGCATAGTGCGAAGAGGTCACCAACTTTCTGCAGAGTCAATCACTACAGACTTTCAAACTTCATGTGGCCTTCAGATCAGCTCAAGAACAGCACGCAGAGAGCTTCATGGAATGGGTTTCCATGGTGGAGCAGCCACATCCATCCATACATCACCAGGTGCAATGCAAAGCGTAGGATGCAGTGGTGTAAAGCAGCCGCCACTGGACTCTAGAGCAGTGGAGGCGTTCTCTGAAGTGATAAATCGTGCTTCTCTATCTGGCAACCTGATGGAGGAGTCTGGGTTTGGTGGTTGCCAGGAGAACAGCACTTGTCTGACTGCATTGTGCCAAGTGTAAAGTTTGCTGGAGGGGGGATTATGGTGTGGGGTTGTTTTTTAGGAGCTGGGCTTTGTCCCTTAGTTCCAGTGAAAGGAACTCTGAATGCTTCAGCATACCAAGACATTTTGGACAATTTCATGCTCCCAACTTTGTAGGAACAGTTTGGAGCTGGTCCCTTCCTCTTCCAACATGACTGTGCACCAGTGCACAAAGCAGGTCTATAAAGACCTGGATGCCGAGTCTGGTGTGGATGAACTTAACTGCCTGTCCAGATTCCTGAATTCAACCTGGCATAACACCTTTGGGATGAATAAGAGCAGAGACAGAGAGCCAGGCCTTCTAGTCCAACATCAGTGTGACCTCACAAATGTGCTTCTGGAAGAATAATCAAAATTTCTTATAAACACACTCCCAAACCTTGTGGACAGCCTTCCCAGAAGAGTTGAAGCTGTTCTAGCTGCAAAGGAGGACCAACGTCATATTGGAATAGTGGATTAGGAATGGGATGTCACTTAAGCTCATATGTGCGTCACTATGTTGGAAAGTCATGTGAATCCTAACAGAGTTAAATATCAACATGTGTTAATCTCTTTACGCTATTTTTCTGCCTCCTGTTTGAAATGACATACCCAAAATGAATGAAGTATATTTTCAAAACTGCAAGGGCTGTGTTTTATCTTGGTCTCAGAGAAAGTTGAGACATGTGAGATTACTACAGAAAGATGAGGCATAACAGGAACAGAGTAAATTTACTTCAAACCCAGTAGAAAATGTAAATGTTTTTCCCCTCCTTAACAAAAAACATGTAACCTGAAGTAAAATAAGAATGAAAACCAGACATATTGCAGCCTTATCTATTTCGTAATTAGTAGTTATGTCTGATAAGTAACTGTACAAAAGCAGATGTCAAAAAAGTGAAAGTTTTCTAAACTTTGTAAGAGAGTTGTTACACAGATAAATATCTCTCTAAGCAGCTAATGTCAAAAGTACCTAACTGCAGTTACAATAGCCAATAAGGACGCCGCCATATATCCAATCCATACAAAAAGTCTCCAGTGGAAGTTAGTTAAACGCCACTAAGCGTATTTATCTGCGGCTTGCAAACTGATGCGTTTGGTGTTGTCGGGTGGTTAGGGTTAGGTAAGGGTCAGGGGTAGGGTCAAATTTTAGTAAGTTACATGAAGAACAAACTTCCGATTAGGACTTCCGGCGTGGATGGATATATGGCAACGTCTCGTGACTGCAGTTGGGTCCCTCTCGCTAATGTTGATGATGGACACCTCTATCAATGGTCAAAGTCAGGAGAATGGAGGGATGGCCCCACATTCACCGTAGAAACAGCATGAGGATCCAGAAAGAAGCGAAGCTAAAGATAGTATATCATAAAAAATACTTTACTATGAAACCTCCTTCATCTCCATGGAAACAATCAGGACCTTCACGATTAATTTTTTTTTAAAAAAGGCAGTCACATAAACTGCTTTATTCATAATTACATGAATACAGAAATAAATATTCTTTATTAAATAAATATCCCAAATAAACCAATTATTTTAAAATAATTTAAAAAAAACCTCTTAATAGTTAATTATTTAATAAATTTATACTTTTTATTTATTTAATGATACTTTTATTTATTTATTGACACTTAAGTATCTTATCGTGCTTTCAATTTGCGATGGCATTTTAAAACATGTAAAACTTTTATTTTGTAGTACCAGATTTACATATTTCATTAAACATTTTTTTTGTAGTGCCACTTTTATTTGATTTTTACACATTTTACGCCCTGTTGAACAATCAAAACAAGTGGTTCCAGTCCAGAGTCGTATCTGGAAATAACTGTGTTGACGAGGTTTGGACTTAATAGTGTTTAATGAGCACCATGGAAGACGTTGGTAAAGTCAGCAACTATCAAGGCTGTGTAGGTTTCTGCAACGTTTATCCAAAGTTGCCGGAATGTCGCAATAAAAAATTTTCTAAACCTTCAATGACACTTACAGATAACCTCGGGGCAACGCTTCCCAAATCTTCATTTCCCTTACCTGCACCGCGGTCCATCACAGCTCCTGATGCCAGCAAAAAGTCACTGATCTGGAAGCATCATCTCTTCAGGATTTAGAGTAATTGGTTATTACTCCATGACCCTGAAGTGGATATAAGAAAAATAGAGTCTTTTAGCTGAGTTTCTTTGGTATGCTGCTTGTAAAGTGTATCTGTACTACAGTTATCTCACGCTGCTGCCTGTACAGGGAGCTCTCAGCAAGAAGGAGTTAACCATAAGAAAGCTCCCTGAAACATCAGGAAAGTTATCTGACACGTGCAGAAAATCAGATTACAGCTGACAGTGGAAACTAAATAAATAATCGTTTTGCATCCTTGTTTGTTAACTGCCAGATGAGGACACTGTCAACATTAAGTCATAATGAAAATGTATTGATGCAAGTCTCATCTTGCCAGCTATATAACAGAAAAAAAAGAAAGACTAAGACCCCAGAGACAGCAGATCCATAGGATGAGGGGGTTTATTCCATCCTGGCGGTGACCGCTCCGGATAAAGCTCATCGAATGCTCACCAGTCAAAGTCAATTAGTGTGATGACACGCAGGAACACGGTCCATTAGCATCTCCGTTTTCACTGCGTGAAAGGTTGCTACTTTATTTAGCTTACCATTGATTAAATGTAGTATTCCACCCAGTCTCAACTCCCACCATCCAATATTACAATCAGTAATTAATCAACTGATGAACTCCTTGATTTAAGCCTCTGGAGATGAAGTTGCATAATAATGTAATCATTCATTAGGTGACATTTATATAAAATTCTAAAAAAGAAGAAAAAAAAAGAAAAATCTGTGTAAACAAACCAAATTAATTTATTCTAAGTTGGTAAAATATAAAGATATGACTCAGAGATTAGGCCATGAATCTGGAAAATACATCTTCAGACCTGAGTATTTACAAGGTCCCACTGAGGTAGCAGGTGTGTTTGACACAAAGCAGCACAGCACTGAGTTGATGTGACGCAAGAGTTACTGTACTATCACTGGGAGAGAAGTAATGCTCCTGAGGTTCATGTTTTCTGCTTCTTTTCCTCCTTTTCTTCCCACCTTTCTGGAAGCATGAGCTAAAAACAGAAATATTCTTAATAAGAGTGCGATTCTCGATGAAACAGGTATTTCTGCTTGATCAGCCAGAGCTGTGAGCTCACTCACACTATAGTAAAATGTGTTGGGCTTTTTTTTGTACAGCAGCCCCCGAGGTCAACAGAAGTTTAGGTCAACCATCAAACTGGCGGCAGCAGAAACAACTTGCACCGCCGAAGGCTGCACCGCGTCTAATGGCCCGATATCCTGGGGGCAGTAAGAAAGTATGTCGTATAAGTTCCCATTGACATTTTCTCCACCAATCAGTCGCCAGTTATTTCATCAGCGATGCTGTCTGGTTTAAGCAACCAACTGATTCCTTATATAATTTGTATTGAGTATTTTTGCTCTGTTCTTGTTTTATCTTTCCTAGATCTGGAAAATAATGTAAATAATCATACCATCATCAGAGGCCATTGAAAGCAGGAAGAAACTCCTGAAGAAATAAAACAGTTTAATGGAATATATCAGAGAAATATTTGGAAGTCATGAAACAGGAAGAACTGCTTTGGCTGCACGGATGGTGAATATCCTCATTAGGCAGTCTACATTGGAAAACACTGCAGCAGACACACCGCCACTCTGAAAGAACTGTGTTTTCCAGCATAATGTGGGGCACAATAAGAGATGGGATGACCGGAGAGGCAGCCAGCTTCATGCTGCACAAGGTTTTTTTATTCTGGTTTCTTTCCACAGACCAAAAACATTAATGGGTGTTTCTAACCAGGGATGGGAATATTGACACCCTGGAGTTGATACTTCTATGCCAGCCAGACAAAATATCAGATTCAATACTTTTGAATTCTGTACAGATACAAAACATGTCATTTGTTTTCACTTCTGGGAGTATTAAGTAATAAAATTGTATGTGAAAGCAGCCTGATTCTATCAGATTCCAGCTTCTGTGTGACATGATGGTGGTAGCCAATCAGATGTCATGATGATGCTTCTACTGTTAGTGTGATGATGATGTTTTGTTGTTTTTCAGTGGTTTAAAGCAACCTTTACCGATCTTGCATTTCAGAAAGCACAGCAAGATTATTTGAATATAAACAGTCCCGCCTCACTCCTAAGACACACCCCTTCATTCCCTCCACCTCCCAATGCAGAAGCAAAGGTCTGACAGGCAGGTCCGTTGGACAATCCTAGAGGTGCACCCCACTTCAAGGATTGGTTGGAGTTTTCATTGAATATTTAGAGATTGGAATAATATTTTATTTTGATTAATGGTGGGTCTGTCTTGTATTTCAGAGTTCCATTACCTCATTCATAGCATTTTACCCTGTTAGAAAAATAGTGTAAGAATGCAACATCGGTAAAGGTTGCTTTAATGCAGGGTACTGCACATTATGTTTCAGTAAATCTATTATATTACTGTTACATTTTATTTCTGAACATTTTCCACTGAATGAATTTAAATAATCATAACCTGTACTTTAAGGATAACTTCCTTTTTTTTCAACCTGGACCTTATATCTAGGAGTTTATACGTGCATTTACTCACCGGTTAAATTTCTATATCTATGATCCTTCAGAAGACATTACATTTAGTTGCCTTTCGGAGTACATCCATATAACGCAAGAGACAAGGCAGTATTTCTATATAAGGCATTATCTGCATCAAAAACTCCTTCATTACATCAATGCTTTAAGTAGAATGAACGAACAAACTAAGACTATTGTCCTGTGAGTTCAGAATTAACTCTCTGTTAGTTATTGGGAGGTTTTCTCCACATTCTGCAGGCTGCAGAAAGAATAAAAAAAAGAAAAGGAAACTTTAAGGACAAGAATTTTATTAAAATGAAAAAAAAAAGGGAGAAAAAAAAGGGAGAAAGGAAAATAAAAGAATATAATTCTAAACTGTGTTTCTGCTGATGTGTAATCGCTAAGCTGTTATATTTTATTTTCTTAGAATTAATCATTTATGTCTACTTGCTGGGTGGTGCATATATGGAGGCTGCCATATTTGTGCCACCATTTTTACTACGGTGTCCCTGAATGGACAAAAAAATTGTGTGAAGTAAGAACCCACTGAACTTTAAAACTGCTGTACCAGCTTTGTTTATGGGAGTTAGAGACTGTTTGGGATAAGTTGTGCCTTGAAAGACATAAAAAGTAGTTACTCATAGTACTGTCATAGCTACACCTGAGACCACTGGATCCACTCACAGATAAAGACATATTTATGTCTGGGAGAATTTTGGCCACTAACAGCCACCATACATTCACTACAGTGCTTACAATATGAAGTCATTTGTAAAAAAAAAAAAAAAAAAATCCCTTCTTGCAATACCCATCTTTACCACTAGACAGTAATTCTTACATACTGTACATTAAGGTAACCCTTTATAATGAGATGTTGTATAATCTTACACTTTTTTTCATTAACAGGGTAATCAATGCTATGAATTATTGTTTTAATGGAACATTCTGAAATACAAGACAGTTCCCACTTTTAATCTATATAAAATATTATTCCAATCTGTAAATGTTCAATGTAAACTCCAACCATGTGATTTTCTTTAAAGGACAAAAGTATCGGTAATTCATTGATGAGTGAATGAATTGGTAATTCATTCATCTCATCATTGGCTTCAATTTCATTGTTTACTAACCTCCACATTCTGTTATGAAGTTATGTGGTTTAGCACTTGATCGAGTCATCTCATCTGAAATTACAAGTTATTTTCACAACAGGGAAATGATGCTTACATAATCGAGGAGTGATGAAAATTATGCTGTAAAGTAGGTGAGAGGTCTTTTTAAGCCTCATTATTGATCCCATAAAAACATCGATGGAGGTGGCCAAACTGCTGCTTTATTTTGTCTTGATCAAACTTTAAATAAATGTATCTGCTTCTTGGTTGAATGACCGTGCAACTGGGCATCTCACTGGTTACTCACTGGACATACTTGGCTAAAAAATAAGAAACATTTTAAAAACAAACACTTGTTTGTGTCCTACTGTAAATGAACTCATCCACAGATAGTCACAACAAATATGGGTCAGTGTCATTATCAGAGCAACCAAAAGCCGTCCCAGGCAGAACGAGGTCAGATGGGAACACTGTTTTAGAGGCCGCTCTGCCAAGCCACTCAAAATAGAGAAAAAAATAAATAAATAAAACCTTGACACAAAAGCCAAATCCCTGCCCCCTCTTCAGACCAGCCCACATGTCTGACGTGTCTATTATATTTTACTCAGCGCTGATGTGGTCTGGTTTTCCTTAAACTGGCTATAGCAGCTCTAACTGGACTATAGCTGCACCGTAGTCTGGTGGTCTGCATTGTATTCTATGTGGAGTTTGCATGCTGTTTTTTTCTGAGTTCCTCCATGACGTGCATGTGAAATCAATAAGTGATTTCTAAATTCACTCTAGGAGTGTAAGCGTTTATATAAGTATAGCATGGTTACTCGTGTTGTTTGCATTTGAGTTGGACCTGTGATGGTCTGGAGGTTTTCCCGGGGTGCACCCTGACTCTCGGCTAAAAGCAACTGAGATTAGCTCCAGATCCTCAAGGGCCCTCATTTGGATGCAGCAGGTTTAAAAAGTGGATGGGTAACCGAACTCACATGCACCATTTGATCCCCCAAAAATGCACCGTTTTGTTTGTGACAACACTTCAAAGATCTCATTGTTCTATATTTTCCCAGCAGAGCACTTCAGGACTCTCGGGCTGCAGGTTTACTTTTAGTTAAGGATGTGCGATTTTTGGCTAACATATGCAGATATTTTACATCTCATTTGGCTGATAGATAATATCAATATTAGAGCTGAAAATGATGTCATATTCATCCCTGTGCAAAATTAGAAAAATGCTTCTGCTGCAGTTGCTGCAGATCCAGTAGTTGCCAAAGATGTCAAAATGTTGGAAGATGGGTGGATGTAGTTCATGACAGAAAAACAAAAAAAAGAAACCAGCATTCCGTGGTTGGTCTCACAACAGGGTCCGTTATGTATTAGTTAATTATATAAGTCGATATCAGCTGATATCAATATTCAGTTTTATGAGGTATATCGGCCTGTACCAATATCGGGCTGACAGTATCATGCATCTCTACCTTTCATTCCTCGAGTCAATCTTACCTAAACCTCCAGTGATCAGCCCCATCTCTGTGGAGCCAGCTGCTAGTTTGTGTTCAGGAACCAACACTCTTTACCTTTAAGAGTAGGGTTAAAATTTTCCATTTAAACAAAGTTTAGGGTCTTTTTTGACCCATAAACTGAAAATATACATGCTTTTAATTAAGCGTATGCATGCGTCTGATGGCTGCATAGTGTATTTTTCATTTGTTTAAAGCATTGTTCGTGCACAATCTTAGAAATTAATGCTGCAATATGTGACTAACCACTAGGGACAATGTCAGGACCAATTTGACAGCAGGTTATGCACCAGGATCAGCATCAGTAAAAATTAGGATGCACGATAACCTTTTTTAAAAACCGAAATAAAATATATCAAATATATAAAAAATATCAATAACCAATAAATTTCAGCTCCTAAAAGCCGGTACCGATAACTAATAACCGATAACACATATACATTCCTAATCATGACATCAATACTTAACAAAACCAAAAAGACTTTTCACTCTTTAAATGAAGAAATGTTTGACTTGTTTCCAGTGAAAAACTATCAGCAAGCCTCTCAAACATTTTCTAAAAGATATAGACTATTTAATATCTCAAATGCACATAAACTTAAATAAGGTGCATTGCTTACTGAAAAAAAGGCTCTGTGAACGGATGCAGACACATGCACCTTGCAAACTGAAAAAATGCAATCAAGTTTAAAAAAACAGAAAATGATGCAAAGTTAGATTCAAACATTCATTGTATGTTAACACAATCTGAAAATGACGGACAGATTAGACATGGGAGCATTTTTAAACAACAACAAATCCTGTCTCACAATGTGAGCAGAGCACTATTGTGCTGACAAAAATAATATGCTATCGGGGCAAGTTGTCATGATATCGGACTTATTGGAATGATATAATAATTTCCTGTTATCGGCCTGATAATTATCGTGCACCCTTGGAAAAATAATGGAAAACTTCGAAACAAGACATGGCATGATTGGTTTAACATCTATTTTTTCTGCTGTGATCTCAACATTAAAAAAAACCCACTCATCTAAAGAGAAGATTCTTAGCTCTGCAAATATTTGTAGGAATCGGTTTATATGAACACAGATGTGATCACATAATGGATTTGTTTTAATCAAATGGGAAATAGACTGCAATGAATCTGACTGCATCTCTAAGGGCCTGATTTACAAAGACTCCAAATTGGAGTCTAATGTTTTTGCCTCGCAAAAAAAATAGTGTGCGCTGTCATTTTAGCGTTTGCGGGTGATCTACAAAGATTACACGCGCAATCTGTAACAGGCGCAAACAGCAGGATTTAAATGAGGATTTAGCGTGCGCTCCGCTGCGCCACGGAAAGTTCAGAAGAGCGAGTGGTAAACGCAAAATGAAATTAATCCTGATAGAGAGATGTTAGTTTAGAGATATAATGAGGCAAATAAAAAACAGAATATAAGATAAATATGAAGAGTTCATTTGCAAAAAAAGACAAACGCCATTTAGAAAAACGGAGTTAACTTTGCAAATAAACTCTTCATTTACTTTTTGAATATTTTCAGAAAATCAAGCTCATATGAAGTAGGGTTTTAATGATGTAAAATGGAGATAGGACGTTTGTACCCGACAGCAACAAAAGCAGTTAACTCCGTTTTTCCACAGTGGCGTTTGTCTGTTTTTGCAAATGAACTCCTCATAATACTATAAATAAAAATAATGCAGCAGGTTTCTCTGTGGATCGTAAGAAGAGGCCAGTTTAAGGACGTGGATAAGGACACGCTGGTAAAGATGATCTGATATTACGCGCACAGACTGCGCGCTCCTTTGGCACAATGCCAGGCGCGGGACCTGCATTGCCCCCCACCCCATGCAAAACTCAGTAAAAAAATAGTATCATTAGTTTGTGCGACGTTACTGGTTATTTTTCACTGAGTTTTTGTGGGTGGGGGGCCAACTTCACGCAGGAAAGCAACCTCAGAGCAGCAGCAGTTGCTGGGGTGTGGAGGAGCAGGAGATGATTTTAATTTAAAAATATGCCATTGGCAAAAAGTAAAAGAAAATAAAAAGACATAATTAATGTCAGCTTTAACTACCATGATGCTGCAACTGCAGATGTTCTGGTTCATGTCTAGAATAACTCGTGTTTAACAGTGATGTTGATTGTTATTTAACTAAATAATGAAAACTTGACGTGTCGCCTGAACACATGATGAGAAATGATTCTGACCCGATGTCTGCAGTCCTGTGTGCAGCATCTTTCAGCCATCAGTGCGTAAAGCGGCCAGTTATACCTGCTTTTCAGACGTGCTAAATTACACGCAATCTTTTGCCCCCGCTTTCCGTTGAACAGTTGATAGATCACATTGCGCGTGTTAAACTGAGGTTTTGCATAGTCTCCTCCCAATATTTTGCGCCTTCTGGCAGAAACGCCCAGTTTTGCATATTCATCTGCAGCAGATGCGCAAAATGGACAGCGGCACCATTTTGCCCCTTGACAGGCGCAAACCTCCTTTTGCCCTGCTTTGTAAATCAGCTCTGGCGGATTATTGCGTGCGTAATGAAGATAGCGCCTGTTTTAACAAGCGCAAACCTTTCGTAAATCGGGCCCTAAGTGTCTTGCAATGATGCTTTTTTGTTTGTTGTGATTGGTACTTGATGTAAAAACCTACACATCTTGTGTTTCTTTGCTGTTGATGGCTAACAACATTTACATCTTTAAGTGTGTGTTTTCTCATTTTTGCGGTAACTTGAACTACCTGTGCTCACCTTTTGTAATTAAACGGTTATCTTTGCTGTGTAGTCTATACCGCCTCAAAGAAAGCTCTATCCTGCAGTGGCCTGTGACTGCAACTGTGAGCAAACAAAATAAAACTGTGGAGGAGAGTTTTCCACCAGGACTTTACATCTAGCTGTGGTTTGTGAAGTTTCTTGCTTGCAGAAAGTCCAGAAGCAACACAAGGTGACACGGAAATTGCATTGTGCCTGACTGAGAGGATTTTCTTTGCTAAGTCTACTTATACTCACCTTAGAATAAACAACTTGTTCTTCCAGGGTATGACAAACAGTCTTGGCACGTTCTAGCTTACTCACAAGCAGAAAAAAACTTGGCATCCTAATATTATCTGTAGAAGTATTTGCAATTTGGCTAAAGTAAATAGTGAAAGTCTTTAAATCAGCCAAATGAAAATAATGTCATTACACAGAAGGATTCCTGAGTTGTAAATACAAGACAATATCTGCTTTGACTGAGGCCAAAAATGAACAAATTCATGCAGTGAGTTTATTTCTAGAGGATAATCACGTCATGATGTCAATAAATCCAATTTAATTTAAGATTCATCATCGACAGAGAGGGAGAATAAATATCAGATATCCTTGAAATGTTAGTGAGAAATTTTAGCAGAGAAATCTTCACTTGGGGTTTTTAGCACTGTTTGACATTTATTTAACATGTATATTGCATATACACACATACATATATATGTGCACACACACACACACACACACCCATACATACATACACACACATGTTTTATATATGTATAAACAATACTTTGGTTTTTTTATATGACTTTTTCACTAACTACCCCACAGCGATGGCAGTTATCTCAACTAGTTACACCAATCCGACTGCTCCATCCCTGTTGTTAGAGACGCTTGTCAGAGCGACCCATAGACCTTCTCCCTGCTGCCATGGAAACCAGCTAAAAAAAAAGCAGCCTGACCTGATGTTAATATGATTTGACAGGCAAGAATGTGCGTGCATATGTGTGTGTGAGTGTGGGTGGGTGTGTTATTGAGAGTATATACTTTTCTTGTGCGCGTTTTCAGCAACAGTCGCTTTAGCATGTTTGCGTGTGCATGCGCGTCTGTGTTTGTATGTAAAGCTCATTAACTCCTCAATGCGCCATTGCTATGCTTCTTAGCTGAGACTTAAAACAAAAATGAGAGAGTGGTGGCAGCCCTTGGTCCCCACGCTCAGCCACAAGGTTAGAAGGTTTGTGAATATGCAGCAATTACATCTCTGCTGTTGCAAAAGATTAAACAGAAAGACCCTACAGTGCTAGCAAAAAAAAAAAAAAGAAAACCCAGCCCTGATACACATCTATAATGGACTAATAATATTGTGGATCAATAACTTCATATTTATTTATTAGCTGGCAGTGAGGACACATAACAGGACAATTTAAGAATAAATCCTGAGATTAGTTTAATAACTGGTCATTATGTCAATTTCTAATTAAAAAAATTGAATTTCAATATTTTCCAGGCTGCTGTACTGAGTGGGTTATTCAAACTCGGCTCCTTGCACCTCTTTGGATTCAGGAAACGCCCCATTCTGATAAACAAATCCCCCTCCCCCATCACTGTTCTGCTAAAGCAACACACATTCACTAATCCTGGGGAGTAAAATTCTGTTTGCTCTCTGTCTGACTCTGAAACAAACACACTAATTTCACTGAAAGTTGGAGCTTTTTACAGGCTAGCACCAATTGCCACCGCAAATAAACAATGTTTTTTTCAGTTGGATTTCTTTTAATCATTACTATGCACAGTTAAAAGAGCCCTGAGTATGAGGATTATGACCTGGTTGGAAAACTGCCACAATTCCCCTTTAACCAGTACTGGTTATCCCATATTTTCTAGTTAGGTTATCCTGGCAAAGCTGACATCTGTCACAGTGAAGTGGAGGCAACTGTAAAAGTAAAGGCTGCAGGCAGGTGTGGAAAAGACCGAAGACTTGCAGAGAAAGCTACCCAGCTGGGGGGGGGGGGGGGGGGGACCAGATACATGCAGAAGCTGATTCCAAGTTTTCAAATAGTAAATGCCACATTCAGTGGCGGCTGGTGACAAAAAATTTGGATGGTGCAATTTATTTTTCTCTGTGAGTAGAGACAATGGTGGGAGGCTTTTTCTGGCATCCTTTATTATCTGTATCATTACTACTGAAAAAACTGTACTTCATATTTCTGATGACTTTTTACACTGTATGCAGAGCAGCTAAATTTCACAGTGGTATGCACGATGATGATAACGGTTATTATGATTCTAATTCTGATTATGAAACCTCAGATCTATTCTCAGTCACTTGCCTGTTGTAGGATTGTCTAAGCTTTTTAGTCCTCCTTATTTTTCCAACTGAACTCTGTGTGAAAGAATTTTACTTAAACAACCAATATGTCACAACAACTTCTCTTGCAAATGTCATTTTCTCCTCAAGTTTGTCTGCTGGCATCAGTTTATCATCCTTTAAGAGCTGTTTTCATGCACCAGGCAGGCTGAATTTATTGTCCAGCACATTGTATACACAAGACAACTCAAAGTGCTTTACATGAAGTATTACATTCAGTACAGCAAGTTGGAAAAAGTAGAATTACAGCCAACTAAACATAATAGAAATTAAATAGAAAAAAAAGTTAAAATAGACACGTCAGCAAGAAAGACATCATCGCCACCATTAATGCACAAATGCAAGCATATATATCCCCCCCCAAAAAAACTTTTGCAACTTAATTAAAAGCTGAGGCAAATTAAAACATTTTAGGACTTGACTTTTTAAGACTCAAGGTTTTCTTGTAGTTTCTCCAGATCTACAGTGTATCCAGCGAGAATCAAAACTGAATGTTCAGTTTTTAGTCAAACATCCAAATCCTCTTCTGCTGATTAGTGAAAAACTCTTGCAACGAGCTTATTTCTGAATTTAATTTGTAATGAATTAACATAATTATAATGAATAATATTTTAAACTAATTTCATATGCTTTCCTTGAAGAAAAAAAAAACTGCATTTTTTGTTCAAACGTTTTCACAAATGCTGCCCCAAATCAACATTTTGGGACACAAAACAGCAAAAGAAAATACCACAAACTCCAGGAGGGACTGGAAGCAGTGGTTAGATAGAAACCATTCCATCAATCTACACCACTTTCTGCAAGACTTGCAGTGTAACAGACATCAATGTCATCGAGAAATACAGATCCAATGGGCTTTTTGCACAACCGCTTCTGATCATAAGCCAGCTCCTTTGTCTCCTATCTTTAATTATTGGATGATTTGATTAATCCAGGTGTGCCTGACCTCAGTAACCATGACGACATGATTACTGATCCAGACACACCTGGATTAATCAGTTTGTTCAAGAATGAAAGACAAAAGGCAAAGGAGCTGGCTTAAGTTCAGGAAGTAGTGGAGATGTGCATAAGACCCATTATTACCTCCACCAAGGAGTTAATGTAATGGCAGGCTTTTGTCTGTCCATTCACTCATCTTTTAGCAAAATAACTCCAAAAGAAACAGATTTGGATGAAATTTTGAGGGAATGTTGATAATAGCACAAAGAAGAATCCATTTAATTCTGGTGTGGATCCGGATCACTGTTTGGATCCAGGAATTTTTTTAAGGATTGTGTGTGAGATATGGCCACATGTGTAAGCAACTTGCACGAGATCTCTGCTCATCGTATAAGGCCATGAAACGGTGGGGCAGTGTTTAGCTCCACTGCTTGAGCAGCCGCCCCATGTTCAGAGCAAGCTGAAGAACTCTGCTGGAGAACAGTGAGGCTACGTCCTGGTTGACCAAAAATTGTAGTTCTTTCTTCATCCGCTAGGGGCTCCAAAACAGAGCAAATCCAAACAGACTCCCATGATTAAAAAGGCCAACTTCACAGATGAAATAAACATGTTTACAGAAGAAATAAACACATTTACAGCCTGGTTCAAAATCATTTTAGGTTTAATAGGGGGGGGGGGGGGGGGGGGATCCTTTTAGATGTTATTCAATCTTGAAATTACACATAATTAGGGGTGTGTCCTTTTGATTGACAGACGGTATACGCATTTAGCCGTGGAAGCTAGCTTAGTCTGCTTGCTCCCAGGAAGACCTCAGCATGTTGCAGAGTTGCACAACGGCAGTTTTTAGCCAGTTAACAGCAAGTCTGAGCATGTCTTACGGTGTGTTAAGACCAAACGCGATTTGGGCGTCAAAATCGCGCCCGACGCCCAAAGTTGGACGCTGGGTCACTAAAAAGTCAGACGCTTAATTTCCAGCGTCTTGACGCCCCTGAAGTGCAGCGAGAGATGTCCAGCCAAGCCGCGCTCTACGCGCCTCGGGAGGAGCCCCTCCTTTTCCTTTTTCCTTTCACTGCTCTGTCTGCACCATGGCAGGTGCAGGAGAGAGAGCGCCTCGGCTTTATGTGATAAATAAAGCAGGGAACGTCGTCGTCAGGCGTCTCTGCTCTCTGTCTGGTCCACCAGATGATTTCAGGTGTTCTGAGTGTGATGAGTTTCACCGTTTACGCCAGGAGCTGCGCTGGCGAAGGGGCGCTTTCAGCCGTCTGATCTGGCCCAGTTTAACAACCCGCTGTCCCGATGCAGGGCAGCAGCCCATTACATCCCATCGGCACAGCAGGTCATCAAACCGCCGTTCAGAAACCGGCACCGGACACAGATCACAGTTTATCCTCCTCTGTCTTCAGAGAGAGAGGAGGTTCCCCTGGTTCTTCTGGGTGTTTCCCCTCCTGTCAGAATATGTGTGTTTGCATCATGACTCGCTCTGATTGGTCGACGCCCCACGTCAAGACGCCAAAGTTCAGATTTTCCAACTCCAGCGTCTTACGCCCTAGACACGCGTCAAACGCTCATAATCTCAAAACTCGACGCACGAACCTGAAAGATGCACCCCACCCGAGGCGCGAAACGCACCGCAGGGTTTTTGCCGCCTCCCCAACGCGTCGGCCATTGACTTTGCTTGTAAACCTGACGCCCTTGACGCCCAAATCGCGCTTGGTCTGAACACACGGTTACCTTTAAGTAGGAAAGTAAGTAAGTAATCTTTATTTGTATAGCACAGACAGGGGTCACAAAGTGCTACACATGACAACACATAACAATACAAGTAAAAACAAGTAAAATTATATAAATAAATGAATAAAATGATAAGCTATGTGCTTTGAAAAGCCTGTGTAAACAGCCGAGGTTTTAGCTGCTTTTTAAAAGTGTCCACAGTTACCTGTAAACCGCCTCTCCTCGTTTGTTCCTGTTCACTTCAGATTTGCTCACTTGACATTTAGCTTAGCTGTCAATCATTTGCCCCGCGGCTTGGAGCGGCTTTGCCTTTGGCCATTTTCGTATTTTCCAGGAGTGACAACGCACGCGACAGGGCAAGATGGCAACAGTGGGAAATGACCAATTGGCTTCACTTTCAGATCTTAAGACGTGACCGGGTATCACGTCCATTTTTATTTATTTTTTTTACAGTCTTTGGTTCAGAGGCTATAGTTCCCCAGTGCAGCCGGCCTAGGTTTTCTTCCCGGTCTGGGACCCTTTGCTGCAGGCACCCCCCCCCCCCAATCTCACTCCATTTTGAAGTTGCTCTGACAATGTTTTCCACCTAAGAGGGGATTCTCATGTTGATTTTTTTTTTTAAAATAAATAAAAAACAATACATGTTTATAGTTGTGCACTGGATAGATATGACAGGAAGATTTCACTGCATACTCACTTTCAAATGAGTAGGAGCTCACAGGTATGTTAAGAAAAAAAAAACCTTGTTCATTACTTGTATGATTGTTTCATATCGTCTAAATCAAATTCAGATTGTGACTGATTTTTAGATACACATATCTACTGGATCAATATAATATTGTATTGTGATCAAACCCCTAATAAAGGCTACTAGAGCCAAAAAATCCTTTAAAAAAATAAAACTATAAAATGGTGGTGGGGAATGAGCTCCGGGTAGAGGTCTGCATTCTGAGTGCTTTTCTAATTAAGATTTGACTCCAGCTTTTTTTTTTTTTTATAGTTTGCACTTTCTTGTGAGATTTTAGTTTAAAAAAGGTTAAAAACCTCCTCTAATGTTGATGCAGTCTTCCAGTGAGAAAAAATAATATTTCAAGTTTTGATAATATAATCATTTAATAATATATTAGGGGGTGGTGGCGGGGGAGAGGCAGGGTTGATCCCTTCATCTCTCTTGTATAAACATGAGGGCACTTTTTCAACTTGTACCAAATTAAAATTTGTTTGTCTGAATGAACACTGAGTCCCATTAAACTGCAACTCTGCACAAACCTGCAGATAAACAAGACATTTTTGTGCATAATGCAACACATTATATGATTTAGCATTTGTTTCCAAAAATATAAACAAATTGGCATCTATTAATAAGTTATAGCAATACAACTTTAAATCATGCATTCAGTTATACAAATTATTTTGAAATATTATCAAAATATTATGTAGCCTTTTAGAGAAAATTATGTTAACCCAAACTGTCTGATAGTTTTATCTAAAACAAAAAAACTTTATATTCTAAAACCATTTACTTTTCAGTGTTTGAGTCATTTAGAGGCCACATTTAATGATAATTTTCCAGTTTTCAATATTTATGAAGAAAAAAACAGTGTAGTCTTGAAAATGCTGACGTGACAAATCGCCTTACATGTTTTTGCATCAGGTCATAAATATGAAGACTTATTTTTAGATGAGACAGTGGTCCAATATCGGGGAGTACGTCTGGAATTCAAAACAATCTACATATTAGAAATTTATCTTAAATTCTGAGAGAAATTACGTTTTTAACCGGAGTTATGAATCAGTTTCAGACCTAACTTTTAAACAATCTGGCATCAGCACTGACAGATTTTTCTCATGAAAAGCAGCAGTCAAGGCAGCATTTCTGTGCAGTCTTACAGGAACACCGTGGGAAGGGAACAGCGCAGGTACAGAGACAGACAAACTGTATCATTTCATACAGCAAGACAATTAGGGAGTGTCTAATGACAGGGGTGACAAAGAGAAAACAGGTGAAAAACAATCAGAAAACTAAACATAGGTTGTAGAAAGCAAATGGAAAGAGTCAACAAAACTAAATGAGAATCCAAAAACCAAAAGACAAAGCTCCTTTACTTATTTTCACCTTAAGATTTTGTACCCGTAGCAACAGGTAATGATCTCTTCCTTCAAACTAACTGCTGCCATAGCAATACTTCATACTGAATTTAGCATGGCATCCTCTAAAAGCTGCAGCGGAAACCTGGTTAGGCGATTAAATTCAGCAAGAAATCAGGTTTCTGAGCTAAATTCTCGCCGTCTTGTCTGGGATTTTCTCCCTTATCCCTATTAAGGAAGTTAGTTCTTTTCTCTCCCTGTTACTTCAATAGAAAACACACTACAGCTGAGACATAAAAACAAGGTCACACTGATACTTGCAGGAGAGGCTGTGACCGTAAACATGGTCAGCAATTACCCATCCAGCTCCGCATCAATGCTGCGTTGTTTTGTTTCGGTCGTGACCCTGCCTGTTCCCTATTCAAGCTGCAATTTAGTAAATTAAAAGGTGATCAGGGAGATTAGACTAAATGCAGACTGCCACGTCCTGTTTGCTACACTAACTCCACATGAGCCTCTCAGACAGCCTAAAGCTTTTTTCATTCAATGTTGTTTATGTTTACCAGCGGCTGCCATGAAAACAACATTCCAGCATCTCTGCATCCTAAAGAAAGTATTTCTTGCATATTCCCAAACATAACTCAGAAGAGAAAAATACACACTTGCAGGGATTACATCATGGAGACTCGAGCAACACTTAATGGTGCGTTCCAGGTGTTTCGTAATTCTAAGCACCTGAGAGTTGGTGGCATTGTCATCATGTAGTTTCCATTCCAGCTGCACTAATTAAAAAAAAAAATAGATGTCTCCAAAGTTGCCAATTTCTGAGCAACTGCAGAACAATCTAGAAAAATCACAGACATTGTAATAGTATCACCATGACAATACCAGACAATTTCAGTGTGTGTGTGTTTGATGGCACATATTCACATAATGGTTTTAAGAGACCTTCTTTAGAGCGTAAACATCAATAACCCTGTTTACACACACACTAGAAATGTAATGGATAGAAAATATATTATAAAGACGTTTAATAAAAACAACACTGGAACTGGGTGCAGCCATCTTTAAATTAGATTCTCATGGTCATCTGCAAGTTATGGTGCATTCAGTTGAATTTTCTGAGCTACCAGTTGGAAATATGAGACTTGGAAAGCTGAGGTAGATTCACCAGCCAGCACTATGACCGCTTCCCAGAGCAAGTCTGACAGGGGCTATATTCATCCACGTTCTTGTCTGAGTGTGTATAAATCAGTGTTAAACATAGTTCTTTACAACTTCTACCTGTAGACTAATTCTGTTAAGTGTGACCATGTGAAGAGTTTATTTGCAAAAACACTTACTCCGTTTTTTTCTAAATGGTGTTTGTCAGTTTTTGCAGATGAACTCTTCATGTTTAAAACAAAAAATAATGCAAGATTTGTAAGTTTTACTGACAACGATTAAAACAGTGGCTAAAGTGGTTAGCATGTTCAACAAATGACCGTAGATCCCTGGCTACAACCTGCTACTTTTATCATGTATATATATATAAATATATATATATATATATATTTATATATATATATATATATATATATATATATATATATATATATATATATATATATATATATATACTGTATATACAGTTGTGTGAAAAAGTATTTGCCCTTTCCTGATTTCTTTTTTCTTTTTGTCTTTTTTTTTTTTTTCATTTTTGCATTTTTGTAACACTTGAATGTTTCAGATCATCAAACAGATTAAAAAAATAGCAAAAGTTAACTCGAGTAAACACATAATGCAGTTGTTCAATGAAGATTTTTATTAGTAAAGGGGTAAAAAATCCAAACCTACATGGCCCTGTGTGAAAAAGTGAAAAACCTTATAACTGGTTGGGCCATCCTTAGCGGCAACAACTGCAACTAAGCGTTTGCGATAACTGACAATCACTGCGTTTACATGCAGCCAATAACTCTTTCATAACCGGAATATTAGCAATAACCCGGTTGCACACAGCCATGCGCATACACTGGCAAAAACCTGAATATTCTCATTTTAGGGTTTTTAAAAACCTGAATACTACCCCTGGGTTACTCCTTTTCTTACTGGAATATTTGGTCATGTAAACGCTTATTGGAATATTGCCACTGAAAGGAATATTTAATTGTGTTCTATCTGCAAGGATTCTTGGTCTTTTGACTACAGGGAGTATTTTGTACCAGCGATCAGACAGTGCTCTCCACAGCTTGCTAGTTTACAGTATATATGGCAACACACATCCCAAGAGGAGCTGGTATGTTAACAGTGGCCACGTTTACATGGAGACTTTTTTCTTTTTGGGATGAAAATAATTTTGATGGGGGATTTTGGGGAGGTGGTTAAAAGGGGAAAAAAAAAATTGGGAGTTGGGATGAAGAAGGGGAAAAATTAAATAAAAAAAATTCGTCTGGGAAGGGGGGAAAGAGGAAAGGAAAAAACGTAATATATAAAAGGGGGGGGGGTAAAAAAAGGGGGACGGGAGAGGGGGTGTGGGTTTTGGGGGGGGGAAAGGAGGGGGAGGGGGACCTCATGGGGTCCGAAAGGGAAAAAAAAGAGGGAAAGGGGAGGGAGAGGGAGTGAGAGAAAAAAAAAAATTTTCGCGGGGCAGGGGAATAAGGTGGTCAAAGGCAACTGGTAAAGGGGGGGAAAAATAAAAGTTTTAAGTTGAAGAATGAGAAGGAGGGGGGGAGGGGGGGAAACACAAAATTTTTAAATAAAGGTTGTATAAAAGATCCCGGGGGGGGGGGGGGGAAGAATCAAACTAGGAAAAAAAAGGAAAAAAAATTGGTGGGGGGGGGCTTTTAAAAGGGAAGGGGGGGAAAAGGAGGATTATTATTACGAAAAGAGAGTTAAAAAGAAGGAAGAGGGGGAATTGGGGTGAAGAAAAAGAAGAGTTACTTTGCGGGGCTCCATCACTCATCTGGCAAAGTTTGATAAAGGCGTGACAGGAAAATTCCCTGACTCCAGCCAGAGCCAATTAACTTCATCATTACAACCGTTCCCACCAGTCCTGACTGCGCACCTTCATCTGTCCGGGGGGCTCTGCTGGAAACGGGAAGCGTGGATGTGCACAGCTGCAGCTCCAAGCTGCATTTCCAGCACACATTCTCTCTTTCTATGACCCGTCAAGTAGCTACTGCTGGTGGGTCAGTACCAGCAAAGCAGCGCAGGAAAAGGACTGCTGTCGGCTCCGGACTGCAGTCAAGCCCGCTGCCTCTCGCGGATCCGCGGTCAAGCCAACTGGCGTTATTTTGGCTGTAACTCTGAAACTTGGCTGGCTTAACCGCAGTGGCTCCGGATGGTTCATTACCCCCCATCATCATGACGTTTTCCGTGTTGGGGGGTCTTGCCGGGGCCGCATATAAATGGGCTTGCCTTACCTTGTCAGATACTGGACTATTGACCTGAACCCGGGGGGGGGGGGGGGGGGGGGCCGCGGGGCGCCCGCGGGGCCGGGGGGGGCCGGCCCGGGGGGGGGGGGGGGGCGGGGGGGGGGGGGGAGCAGACATGGCCTTCCACAGAAGCCCTGGACCTGAGCAACGCAGCAAAACAGTCCCCAGATCATAACACTGCCCCCACCAGACTTGAACAGTAGGCACTATGATGTTGCTTTTCTGAAATGCCGGTTCTTTTCCGGCCAGACCCCGGCCGGGGGTTTCCTAAAGCGAGTGGAACCCTGCCATGCGGCCATTTTTGCCCAGTTCTTAGTAATGCGTTGGAAGTCCTGAACCTGACCTTAATTGTAGTAGGTGGGCCTGCAGTTCTTGGATGTTGTTCTGGGGGTGGGGGGCGGCGGCGGGGGCGGGGGTGGTACTGGGTTGCTGGAGTCCCAAAGCTTTAGAAATGGCTTTGTACTCCAGACTGAAGGTCCAAATGTGTTTTTATTTGTTCCTGAATTTCTTTGGATGGGTGTTTGGATGGGCTCTCCTTTGTAGGAGGTCCTTAGTGTTTGTGAGAAGGTGGGGTAAGGTGAGGTGGGTAGAGAAGGCTAGCTAAGATGTGATACAAGCTTAGAAGTTGGCGGTGTGAACTGATTCACGTCAGGTCAGGGTGTTGCATTTGGCTGGGCTTTGTGTTTATTTTTTTTACCTGCTTGATGATGGTCCGATCATTTGACACAACTGTGCTCGGTGCTTGTGTTTTTCTATTTTGTTGTTGTGTGTGAAATCATGTGTTGTTTGTTTTGATGTGGATGTCGTTGCGGTCGCTGTTGGTTTGAATTTCCTTTTCCGTGAAAATTTTTGCCTTTGTGTGGTGTTCTTTGGTTGTTTTTGTTGAATTTTGGAATGGTTGGTGCTGTGTTTTTGTTGCTTTTTTCGAAAAATCTTTATGAGTTGGTGAAAATTTTTTGCCTGTGGTGCCTGGCATGAGAGTAAAATCGGGCGCGGGGTTGGAATTTGTGCGTTGTTCGGTCTGGCGAGGAATGGAATGTAAGTGGTTATGGAACATGAATTGATTAGTTTTATGTGAAATCTTTTTCTTTTTGTTTTCTTTGTTCCCCTGTTGTTTGCTGTAGATGTGTTTCAGATGAAATATTAGTTAATATAAATATATGCTGGCCCAAAAAAGTCACAATAAAGGTTTTTTTTTGTTGGGAATGTTTGATTCGGGTTCGCTGGCGTTTCATGCTTCGCAATGTCACAAGATTTTCTTCCATCCAGTGTTGCACTAACATCTTGCATCGATGATGGTACAGTCTGATCGCTGCGCACAGCCTTCTGCAGCACATCCCATAAAATTCTCAATAGGGTCAGTCCTGATGGCCAATCCATGTGTGAAAATGATCTCTGCTACATCCCAAAGCCTGGCATACACAATTTGTGCCCGATGAATTCTGGCGTTGGCATCTTGGAATCTGGCCGCCATAGAGAAGAAAAGTCCATTGATGGAATAACTGGTTGTTCAGTATACAGTATTAGGTATCAGCTGAGAATTTTTACTGGTCTACCTAAAATCAGTTAAAAGGTGGCTCATTAGAGCTCTGCTGCCCGAGTCTCACTAGACCAGAAAAGTGGGCCCATCAGTCATTTGGGTCTTTCACTGGCTGCCGGTCCATAGAGAATAGACTTTAAGTTCTGCTGTTGGTCTATAAAACTCTGAATGGTTTAGGCCCAAAAATACATCAGTAAATGGACTGTACTTATATAGCGCTTTTCCAGTCATACTAACCGCACAAAGCACTTTACACTACATATCACATTCACCCAGTCACACACACAATCATACACCCATTCATACCCCGATAGGCACATCGGGAGGCAACTTGGGGTTCACTGTCTTGCCCAAGGACACTTCGGTTGAAAGACGAGCTCCCGATCAGAAATAGAGAGTCGCAAGAAAATCAAACCTGTTTGATATTTCAGTCGTGGCTCACGAGTGAATCACACGTTGAAGCGGCACCACGACCAGACTAAGAACTCTTTCCCTGGAGATTTTCACATTTTGCATGCCTGAAACAAAAACGGAAGTAAACTGGAGGCAGCATGGCGACCCGGCTTGTCATTTGGATGGAGTTCTTGTTGTAAAACCAACAGACCGTACAGCCCACATCTGGTCAGCCAATTCCTCGTCCATGCACGGTGTCATCACCTCTTCTTTTTGGCGAATTCTTCACAAAGAAGAACGCAGATCACCAAGGCAGCGCAGTTTTTTGGTGATAGCATACTGATGCTGCCGCTGTAGTTTTTATTGTCACCTTCTTCTTGTACTACTAGCTGTATCTACTGCGTTGCATGTCGGGATTGTTCAAGACCCTGACCTGTCTTTGAGGACGTACAGTGTGAGTAGTCAGATCACATCCCAGCGTCGGTTCATTCCGTGTGAGGACATACATCGCAAGCTGTGAACTTTTGAATTTGACTGATTTGCACAATTTGAGTTGGGGCTGCAAGCAATGATTGAAAATATCGCACAGGCTTAAGTGTGTCATATTGGAGCTCACATGGTCATCAGTATTAACAAATGTGGATCAGTTTTAATTGTATATGCTGATAAAGTTTGCAAGTTCTTGGGCTGAAAAGATCTGTGTGCGCCACTAATGACGAGCAAATACTGGAGGTCTATACCCAGAGTTTAGCTTCACTGTGGCTATTATTTCAGAGGGCAATAAACTGTATTGTATGTCAGATATTCAGCTAAAAGTTGGATGACTTGGCTCAAACTTTGGGAGCTCATTATGAATCCTGTCCTGGCCTTTGTTTAAACGGTAGCAAGTAAAGTTTTCCTTGTGTTATTCTTGCAGTGGTGGCTGTGAATGCTCCATAGTAAGATTAATGTAATGTACACTAGATGATTGCCTAGGTTATTGACCTGAGCCTGTGTGGAAACCCAATTAGACCACTCTGCACATCACTGATAGCTTCCAAGAGTGCCGAAAAGCAGGTTAGCACAGGAAATGATATTATACGCTGGCTATTGCAACGCTCCACCAAATCAGTCTTGTAACTTCAAGGTACAGCTGAGTATTTTATCAAAAAAACATTTTTCATGGCATAAAGCTTTCTTCAGCACACACAGTTTGAAGCTTTGATCCATTTTCTCTTTGCTCATGTTTTCCTCCATTTATTTACAAACTATAATATTTCTTTTATTTTCCTTGTTGCAGTCAAAGTGCTTTTTTTATCTATAAAAAAAAGCTGAGCATCATATTAGACTGCAGCAGGAGTTAATCAGAAATGCTGCATGGTGCTCGAAGATGACATGCTGTATAAGCAGGGTGGAAAATAACCATCAGCCTCTGGCCACCACACAAAATGCCGGCAGTTTGGGCAGAAACTGGGTCTTGCATCAATCAGACACTTTAGAAGGCAACTGAGCCTCATCTAAAAGCATTTTTGATGAGACAAAGCTTAAAGTTGTGAACGCGGGCAGCCAGTAATTGATATCATTAGTTAACGGCCAACCAGAATCTTTAGTTTACAGCAAACATAACAGGGTCATCCCTTTGTTGGACATAAGGAGATTGTGTTTGTAAAACAAGGACAGAAGTCAACTCCGCCGGCTAAGCTGACCAGAGCTGAATCACAGGTCAACTGTAAAGTAACGTAAGGCCGCCGAGAGCTGATCTCACATGGTAGGTCTGCTTGGAGTTATGTGACAGACTCCCCTGCGGGGGCTTAGTTGGTGTCACAGTGCCGCCTGTGAGTGTTACTTATCTGTCCGGAAGCATAAAGAAGCCCTGCTGGATCCCATCGCTTTGGTTCTTTTCTACAGCGCTGACCACCCTTTTTTCTGAAACATCCTCTAATCCAATTCTTTTCTTTTTTTTAAAAAAAAGCTTCTTAGGGAGGAAGAGCAGAGAAGTACTTGCTGAAATTTCACCAACTTTGAAAAGCAGAACGTAACTTTCTGACCTTAAAACTCTGCTCTGGACTTGTTTGACGGCAAGGTGACATCTATTATGTGGGTTTCTGGTGCTGCCAGCGACATCTTGAGCCTGAGAAACCACACTATACAACTTTTCCTCCCAGGATGTTGTGTGATGTTGTGGCAGGGCGTCATTTTATGCAGCGCATGACACAGAAATATATAAATACACAGCATGACTGATTGAGCAAGGAAACACAACAAAACATTACCTGAGGAAGAGAGGAAATGACTGAGAGAGAGAGAAATAAGTGAGATAATGCCTGGATCAGACTACATAATTTTTTTCATTGTTCGCGACGGTCAATATGTCAGATCAACAGTGTGTCATAAGATCTGACGGTGTCTTGTTACTCGCCAGTGGTCACACTACAGAATGGCACCAGACAACCATCTGATCATCGCGTGGCGTCGCAAGAGACGGCACGAGACGGGGAGGCGGGGCATGCAGCTGTCAATCAGTCATGGCAACAGACACACTGTGGGTGATGGTGGCTGTCCTCTGCTGCGAAAAGCCCCCCCCAAAAAACAAAATAAGAAGACGGTGGACTCGTCCCTGGGTGGCTTTCTTTGATCCTGTTGTGGTATTCTTTTGAGGACACATCAAAGAGGCACGGAAACTGATGCCACAGCTCCACAAATCTCTCCTCTGTTCCACTGCTCCACCGGAGAGTGGGTGTGTCTCTCTCCCTTTTCGCCATTGTTGTTTGTGTACTGGCGCTACTGGGCGGTCTCTGGTTATTGGTGGAAGCGAAGACAACGCTGTCCTATTGGTCGATATGTAGGAACACTTGTCACAATAAGCGGACAAACCCAGAAAATTCTGAAACACCGGCCTTTCTGCGTTGTGATCATGAAGCCTTGCAGACGCTAAATTGCCAGTTGCTGATTATGTCACACCACACGAAGCAAAGACGCAGCATTCTGCGACCCGACAACTCAGAATCAGGCACAACAGTGAGCGACTGTCTGCGACGTCTCTGTCGGGCCAAAATCGAGTAGTCTGACCCAGGCTTTACTGATTGGGGAGAGAGCACGTAGGATGCAGATGGATGCTGGACTAGCCGTCGATAGGGACTGAATAATAATAATTATTATTATTATTATTATTGTTTAACTGGGTTTTTCTTTGGCATTAAGTTGTGTATTTTCTATGTTAATGTCTGCAGTGAATAAGGGAAGTTCTTTACATCCATGCATTTTATGCCTATGTGATCCACGAAGCACTGAGGTCCCTCGCAAACCTTATGGTCTGGTACTATATGTCCTTTTATAGACATAAAACCTGGTCGTTCTTATTATACAAAGCTACGGTACTCTTACTCTTTCTACTACATTATGTTATTCCACAACATACAAGAAGTTGTTGCCTTCACCCTCCCAAACTATTCTTTTGACCCATCCAAAGCTCATTTTAACCGGGTAAAAAGGGCATTTACCCGTCCTGCTGCTTCTGTTTAGAATCAAGAGCTTAATGTAAGGTTGCCCTTAGATTTGACGTGTTATGCAGTGTGCTGTTGACTTCGTGAGAGAGCAACTACCCATCTTTGCCAAGACACTCACCAAAACAAGAGACTTTAGATTTTAAGTTACTCTCCAAGTTAGATAAAGGTTAAATAAAATGAAAAAAGTCATTCAAAACAGGAGTACACTGTGACTGATTTCTTGTGTCTTGGGTCTCAGATACCCTCTCTGTGGTCTGATTGACCTTTTTTATATCTCTATGCATGGTTGAGTTTCTGTCATCGTATTTCTAATCCACCACATTAACGTCATAAAATTTAAGTCTCAAAAACAAAAGAGTAGCTCCACTAATTACAATTTCTACCAATTTCATTCCTGGACATACAAAAAAGCATTGTAAATAGGGGAATCAGCTTTTTTTAGCAGAATCAGACTTCATGTTCAGCCTCATCGTTTTCTAGACAAATAAATCCTGCAGCAGCAGGATCAGACCTCCCCGGATTCCTGCTAAGTTCTTACTTGATAGCCTATTTTTCCTCGCTGCTGTGCACCTTGTTTTCTCCTGCGAATCCCTTTCAGAACTGCTTTTTGAGTTTAATAATCCTACTTTATTATTATTATTCATTTTGGGATGATTCGGCCCGAGTATTTGAACAAGACTTGGCAGAAAATTTCTACAACTAGCTTCACCCTGGATATTAAAAAGAAAATGTCTTCGATAGAAAACTGGTTTAAAAGGGGTTTTAATGCTGTGTTTAAGAGCTTGGTTAGTGCCGTTTATGTTCACCCTCACTACCCAGTTTATGAGCCTTACTGCAGCTTCTGACTGGGACTGATTGTTACACACATCTCAGTGATCCCCAGAAATTTCATATGAAATCGAGCAGACTTGGTTTCCCATGTAAACTGTGTCCCTTCAGACTGCAATGATGTGACCTGTTCTAGTGCACTTTTACAGGCATGTCAGTCAAATGTGTTTTATTTTGCTGCTCCACACAGGACATAAAGAGCAGTAGAAGGCTGCCGAGAGCCAAAAGTAGTGAGCCAGCACTTCCTGTTTTTCTTTTCTTTTGGTTGAGAACAAGTTAACATCAGACATGAAATATGACAAACTCAGAATATCCTCCACTTCACCTCTGCAGTATGGAGTTTCACACATTCCTTCTGAGGCTGTGCTTTTGGTTTGAAGTGCTGACACTTGAAGTAGGCTGTTGTGTCCTCTCTACTCGTTGCCTCTTATCGAAGACATGCAGGCAGCTTCCTCACACAGCAGACTTGACCAACGCTTCTAACCTGTTTCCACAGAATAGGTGTTTTCAATACTTCACTGCGATGCAAAAGCAATTAGTCCTCTCTGTGTATGAGTGTGTTTGTTCTTCATGTTGCAACAACTGTGGGATAAAGAAAGACAGGATGCTAACTTGTTTGCAAACTAAACAAACATTAAGTTTACAGAAAGCATGTTGACAGCAAATGTTACTGTTAGGTTGGGAAGTTTGGTAGACTGGTTCAAATGTCCTCACTAAGATGGCTGAAAATACAATCAGTCAACTTATTTATTTATCCTAGAGATGCACCGATCCAATACCCGGGTTGGATATCAGATGAATGAGGCCGATCCAGCATTCCGATCCAGTCATTTCTGTTTTCATTAATATCATAATAAATGTACACTTTTATTTGTTTATAAACAATAATAAAAAGTACATTTACATCTTTGTTAAAGGAATAGTACACCCAGCGAATGATGTGACTTCATTTTCTACTCATCCTCATGCTGAGCAAGACTCCGGAGCACTTTTTTAATATTTCAAATGCAGCCGGTGATTGGCCAGCTTTTCGTTTTCCCCCCAACTTTCACATAATGGAGTTCACTGGCGACTGAACCAAAACGGTCCATAAAAGTCCACAAAAACTTGGCAATATTCCTCCATACTGCTCGTCCAATGTAATCCAAGTGTCATGAGTGGGTAGCGTCCAATATTTACTGGAAACACCATCATTTAGTATGTTCTTATAGCCTAAACAGTAGAACACTGCAGTTTCTATTTACACGTTTGTGTGAGTTCACGACTCTACGGAAGCCGCAACATTCAGCGCCTACTCTGCCAACATGCAAGCGTAGAAGGAGAAATTGCTGTTTACATGGTGCTAAGAGCAAACGAGCGGAGGACAAACCGGGACAAACACAAGAGAGGTTGGCTATTGATTTAAAACAAACAAAGAAAAAGAGAATGTGCTATCTCGTCTGCCGCGGCTTCCGTAGTGTCATGAACTCGCATGGGCGCGCTTCGCAGCAGCTAGATGTAGTGCTATTGAAGCTTTAAAAATATACTGAATGATGTCATTTCCAGTAAATTATGGATGTCACCCACTCAGGACACTTGGATTACATTGGACGAGCAGTATGGAGGAATATTGCCAAGTTTTTGTGGACTTTTATGGACCTTTTTGGTTCAGTCGCCAGCGAACTCCATTATATGAAAGTCGGGGGAAAATGAAAACCTGTCCGATCTCCGGCTGCATTTGAGATATTAAAAAAGCGCTCCACATGAGGGTGTGTAGAAAATGAAGGCACATCATTTTGTGGGTGTACTATTCCTTTAAAGCAACCCTTACTGATCTTGCATTTCAGAAAGCACAGCAGAATCATTTGAAAATTAATAGTCCCGCCTCACTCCAAAGATCCCCCCCCCCATTCCCTCCACCTCCCAGTGCGGGAGCAAAGGTCTGACAGGCAGGTCCCTCGGTCAATCCTAGGTGTGGGCCCCACTGCAAAGACTGGTTGGAGTTTTCATTGAAAATTTAGAGATTGGGATAATATTTTATTTTGACTAATGTTGGGTTTGTCTTGTATTTCAGTTTCTTTACCTCATTCATTTACCCTATTAAAAAATAGTGCAACAATGCAACATTGGTAAAGGTCGCTTTAAATTGTTACCTTTTTTTTTAGGGTGTGATAGTATGTGGGGGGCTAGAACGGTTTAGGGGTTGTTTTGAACGAGCCTATTGTAAGGGGCGGGATGTTGGGTTTCCGGAGACACGTTGCTTTTTTGATTGGCTCACTGGCGTGGGAATTGTAGTGCGGTCGGAGTTGTAAAGGTACTGCTGAAATGGGAGTTAGATAGTGGTCGTTAGACAAGCAGTTTAGAAAATAAATAAATTAGGTTGAGTTGTGGCCAGTGTTGAGGTTTGTTTAAATCATTTGTGAAAACGCGCTGAGAGAGTCTACTAGCTCATACAGAGCTGAATCAGAAGGGAGGGGAGGGGGGAGCGGACGGTGATAAACGTTGGAGAGAGAGAGGGGGGCTGTTTCTTGATAGTGTGCTTTATTGGAGAATTAAATTACGTAGAATGATAGAATACGTAGAATGATAAGTGCTGTCTGATTAATGTTCGAGAGAGAGAAAAAGCTGACAGACCATAAACAGGAACTTTGATTCTCACTCTGGACATTCACATGGCCTCATCAGTGCACAACAGATCATATTATACACCCAAAACCCCAGAAAAGTGAAATTTGATGTCATGGCACCTTTAACAAGGCTTCATGTTTATGTCAAGCTTGATGCCTTCACTCACATGGCAAGGTATACGGTTCATTCGTTCAACAGAAGCAACGGGTTGGTATCGGGTAGCGGCCGATATGCTCAGCCCTGGCATCGGTATCCGATTGCATTGGAAAAAAATAGATCGGTGCATCTCCTCTAACTTATCCTATAAAGTCTGGGGATTTGCTCTGTGGATATAAACGCCATTCGAGCCGAGTAATATTAACAATCTGAATTCAGACAGATCTCAGTCCGGGAAGACAAATAATCAACAGGACTTGCTTCGGAGCGAACGGGAGCAGCACATAAAAACTCTGACACAAACTCTGTGGGACATTAGCGAAGCCACACAGTTAAACCAAGACTCCAGAAGCAGGAAGAAAGTTACTGATGCTGCGTTTTTAGGAGACCTGAGTTCCAAGTGGGAGGAGCGAGTGGGTCCGCTGAAAACGCAGAGATCCCCCTAAATTCAGATTATTAATATTCCTCGGCTTGCATGGCACTCATGTCTACAGCGCAAAGCCCAAGACTTTATAGGATAAAAGAAAACTGTCTGGAACTCAGTGGAGCTCCTGAGACCCTGCGTGTACATACAAGGACATTACATTTTTACTTCTCTCCACCATATGCCTCATTCCACAAAATTCAGACCTGTTGTCCTTAAAAGTGGACACTTTTAGCTTCCACCTAGTGGTTGCATTCATCACAATGCACTACTCTGTGAAGCCACAAGAGGGTGCACATATTAGTGAAAAGCTGCAAGTGCACTTTTCAGAAGAAAAGTAAAAAATCTAACAAATAACAGTGAGGTTTGTACTAAAATGTGTATATTTGAAGAAAATAATGTCTATAATATGATGTGGTATGCATATTTCAAAAATATGTATGATGTACTTCACAAAACAAAATGTCATGTACTCGTATGAGGATATTGGGACGAACTTTACAATAGATTACTACACATGTAGAGTAAAAGAAAGTACACCTTGGGATCACCAACTCCAGACCTGAGTCAGTGTGCGGAAGGTTTTCAATGTCACCCTGTGCCAACACACCTGACCCAAATTAATGAGTCCATGTGCAGAATTTCATGTTGGATCCATTTAATTTGACTCAGGTGTTTTGGAGCATGAAAATGTTGAAAACGTTACGGACACTGGCCCAAGAGGTCCGGAGTAGTTCTGTGCATTAATTTTTAAATGTTAAAATAATATTAGATATTAGTTTGTCCAGTAAACCTATACTGGATCATCAACGCCCTCTAAAAGCTGCCTAGTGGCAAATTTGTAAAACTGCTCGGAGTACGTACATCATCATCATCATCAGAGATGATGGAAAGGTGGCGTAGAAAGGTGATTTGACATCAGACCAAGTTTGATGCCGCCATCTGTTCACGCTGAACAGTCTGAAGTCATCTGCAGCAGTGGCCCAACAGAGATGAACAACATGAGAGTATCATGTGACCATGTTGTATAGTAGTACATGCTCGTACATGCTGCTGGGCGATGTTGACTTGGTAGACAGGGTGATGAGTTCCCACTGAATGAATGTCCAAACTAAGTGGACAATTCAGATTATGATTCTCTTCTTGGACCTTGCTAATCTAGCAGCTGCTTCTTGTGTCGCCAAAACAACATTGAACGTTTTACACCAGGACTTGAATTCTGCATGATGGTGTCTCAGGTCATTTTGGTGTAACAGTAATGGTGCAACTCAAGAACAGGAAATGGACCATAAAAACAAAAACAAACAAAAAAAAACTTTTATACCACAGTGTGCACAATATTGAAAATACTCGGAGTAAAAAAAAAAGAAGAAAATCGGCTAACAAGAATCCTGGGGGTAGGTAAAACAAAAAAAGAAGAAAAAAGGAAAAGAAAAAAAGAAAAAAAAAACAAAGGGGGAAAAGAAATTCTCATAAAGAAAAGAAAAAATAAAAAAAGGAGAGGAATTTGAAAAAAACCTTCTGTTATTCTTAATTTGGATATTGAGATGTCTCCATTACATTCCCTTCTCAATCTGAATCATCGAATGCGGTGTAATGTAAAGGGCTGTGCAGGAACGTCTGGTGTGTGTCTGTGTGTGTGTGTGTGTGTGTGTGTGTGTGGGGGGGGGGGGGTTATATTTTCTTCAACTGCAATCACAACATGATTGTTCTATTACATTTTACACTTAGTGTTGGTCATTTTGTGGAAGTAAACAGGAGTTTCTTTTATTGTTCCACTTTGTAGTTTTATCTACTAACATTGACCCGCTGTCCACTTATGAGGACATATTATTTCTCAGAAAGTACTTATTGTACCAAAACAAAAATCATTTATACAGTTATTATGCCCATACTGTCTTCAAATATCATGAAAGAAATAAAAATGCACAAATAGGTAAAACTCGGGTCTCAATAAAAAAAGGATGACAGAGTTGCATTGTTCTCCCCCACTTTCCTGAACGGATGTGGAGTGTTGGGGGGCATATTCGATTTTGGGGTGCATATCTATGGGAGTCTATGGGGATTTGCTCTGCTTTGAAGCCAACCCCCAGCGGATGAGGAGTGAACTACAATTTAGAATTTTTTGTTACTTCCAGGGCTTCACTTTGCCTCCTTGGCAGCACCAGAAGCAGTTGTGTCAAACGCTGATCCTCATAGGCCACAGTTCTGCTGGTTTTAGATGTTTCCCTGCTTCAACACACCTGTTGTACAGAACTACCAAGCTGTTGGAGCCATTTCATTTAAATCAAATGAGTTGAAGGAAAACATCTTAAACCTGCTGGACAGCAGCCCTTGAGGACTGGAGTTTGACATCCCTGACCTAAAGGCGGCTTTTTCTCTTAATTGGTGATCTGGATCAACACCAAAATTTAATCAGTTCTTCTAGGGTTGCTCGCTAATGGAAAAAGTCACTATCACGATTATTTTGGTTAATATTGAAATTACAATAATTCAAACGATTATTTTTTAGCTACACGTTGCATTTATTTAGCATTTCTCTCTCTGTCAAAAACACTTTGCTTTTGATAATTTACGCAAAACGTTGGAATTGAAAAAAAAAAGTAGGCTATAAATATATACCTTACAGCTGTTTTGTAATTAATAAATATTAGATGAATAAAATAAATATACTCTGAATATGAAATAAGGCATAGAAAAACATCAATGTATTTCTCTATATTTGAAGAATAAAATAATTTATTTTTATCTAAAAAAAATTAATATATAAAAACTCGAAACTAAACTTTAAGCTTTAGTGCAATGCTACAACATTCCAAATCTAACATTTTTGTTAATGACACCCAACAAATTGCATGGCTGAGAAGCCACTAAAATTAGTTTTGACTTCAGAATAACTTTCAGAAATTGTGTAAAAAAATGGCAAATAAATCAATTCAACTTGATTATATGAGTTTGGAGATTGTTTGACATTAAAATTGAAATCACAATCAAATTTCAATTAATTGCACAGCCCTAAGTTCTTCCTCTTACTATTATAAACATTCCCTGCATATTTCATCCAAATCTGGTCAGTACTTTGAGTTATTTTGCTAACAGACGAACAGACAGACAAACCCCTGTGATTACATTACCTCCTTGGCAGAGGTAATAACAGTGTAGTGACATGCATCATTTTCATTGGAGGATATATTTACCTAATCTTAAGACCTGACGAGGACCAGATGATCTTTTTATTATGACCTGATACACGACTCTTCCCACACTAATGGGTAGAAACAGTATGGAATTAAAAGAGGATAGGCTTCCTCTTTACATGCCTGTAGGAGTTAAATCCTTCATGCCTGGCACAAACTTCTGCAAACCTCTCACTAACCTGGTAGGATGAAACATTAGCAAACCTAGAAAACATGTTCCACACTGGTTCAAATTTGAGAAAGCAGAGAAAACAACCCACAGTTATGGACTCCTTTCAATGCAGCCGGCGCTCTGAACAATGGCTGGTGTCCTGCCAGGCTGCCTTGTGAGCTGACATACCCAGTACCACCTACTGGCATTCCAGGAGGAGACGAGTGGTAATTTCTGACTCAGTTAATAATAGAAGAGGAAGCATTCTGATCTCAAACTCTCATATCAGCAGCCACAAATCAGCACTCCATGTTTGATGCAAGTACCCCACTTTCAGCCCCAAGTTAACGCCGTCTCTCGCGGTACATTTATTACATAATTACTGTGGAACTCTGAGGTAGTCACACTCTAGATGGCTTGTAGAACATTTAGAAAATACTGTGAATGCACATCATTTAAATCATATTTTCCTCTCAAGAAGCAAATCCTTATTTAGGGGATATTCAGAGCCACAGCTGATGCTGATTTCTATCCTGTAGCATTGGCATGATGTCAAACTTATCGGTGATGCCAAGTAGGACAGCGTTAAACCTGTGTCAAACAGCATTTGCTGTTTATTTTTAGCATATTCTTAATATGACGACCAGATGGTTGCTACACACAGCTCTAGACAATGACTGGTAAATGTCACCGAGCTGAATGATCACGGGAAAGTGTGTGGGAAAAAAAACCACCATGAAAAAAAAAAAGTGTATGCCTCTGTACCAATGAACCAGATACATCTGTGGTGAAGATTGGACTGATACAGGTAGGTCAGTTTTCAGTACAGTTAGAATAAAAGCATTGCAGATTATCGCTTGTATCAGAAATGTATGCATTCCCCCATCTCGCCTGGTTGTGCATTATTTAGAGTGATTGCTGTGAAATCAGAGCGATTAAAACAGATTTGAATTAATCTATTATCGGCATTGATGTTTGCTCATGGGCTTTAACGACCATGTTGTTGATGAGGAGTCACCAGCCTTGCTGCACCGACACATGGCAGCACAGTGCCATCACCTGGCTGACTGAGTGTAGGCTGCACAGCATGAGGGGACACTGGGATTGTGGCATTAGTAGGATATATTTCTTTTATTTTTAGTCATTTTTTTTTTACGTAAACTCCCAGGTCAAAAGTTTGGACACACTTTCCTATTACATTTAATGGGAAATGTGTCCAAACTTGACTGATACTGTATATGAAAACCTGGAAAATTAAACTAAACATGCAGATGTTTAGTTCAATGTTCATTGACTCACAAACAAATATATCTAAAACCCCATAATGACAAATTCTGCATTTCAATAGAAAAGGTTTCTTTACATCATAAATCTCCCTGTTCCCATGTGTCTCTGTCTTCTAAGTTAAAGCTCCACAAAGGAACATCAGTCTTGAACGGTCGAGTTCAGCTGAAGACTAAAGCGCTGTTACTCATTGAAAAGGTTCCTCACAAAGACCTTCTTTTAGACGTGTGTCTGTCAGCTGACTCGATTTTCCAGGAAGCCAATCCATCCTCACGCAGAAAGTAGCCTGGTTCATTAGACGTTGAACAATCTTTGCTACACAGCCTTTACTGCTATTTTTGGGCTTCATACTGTATAACAGTAGACTAAAGAGGCTCCTGTTTCGTCTTAATGAAATTATGTTTGTGTATGCCTGAAAGATTCTATTAATTTAAGCTAAGTGAATTGAAATGAAATATGCACTTGTTTGACCTTTTTGAAACGTGAGGTCCCCCAGGTGCAACTCATTAGCAGATGGTAGCAAACTGTGCCAAAACGGCCATTCTGGAGACCTCACCTGAACTATCTGCACCAAAACCTCTATCATTTTGTTCTGCTCCACTTTGATGCGGCATTTCCATGATTTTCTTTAAACAAAATTAAATAAATATATCTAAAATTTCAACAAAGTACAATTGTGATTTGCAGGTGTTTCCATTGAAGGGCGTTTCACGCATTTGCTATAATTCTTGTAAAATCTCCATCTCCATTTTTACAACAACCCTCTCCAACTCACCTGAATCAAATGGCTAATTCCCTCATGCACAGGTCATTCAGCTCTGCAGAGGCCCACTTAAATCAGGTGTGTTGGAGACGGGATTCAACCAAAATGTGCAGGATAGTAGCTGTCGAGAACTGGACTTGGGCACCCCGGATTTAGAGATACAAAACATTTTGCATTTTGGAGAAGCTACTTCAGTTGCCACTGCTTTTCAAAGCCCTTCTCCCTCATTTCCTTTTATAATTCCTTGTAAAACCTTGCAATCAAGGTTGGCGGTTACAATTTTTTCTTTAATTAAATGTAAAAAGATTCCCATCTCCTCAGCCGTCCACACAAACCGCACCATCTGTACTAAATATATACTTTATTAATCCCAATTCATTCTCTGCATTTTAACCCATCTCAGGCTGAACCTGAGGGCCGTGGGCTGCTGTGTAGGGGACTCGAGCCAGGGTCTGCTGCGCCGAGGCCCTGCGCCGGGCTCTCCACCCCCACGTCACATCTGGTGATGTGCACTTCTATGATATCATTTTATTTGAACACATCTGAAAAACCACCTCATGAGAGCATAAAAACTTTTTTAGCAATATTTGAAAGTTTTTTTTTTTCAAAATGTAGGTGATTCCATCACCAGTTTTTTATTGCAATATTTGAGTTTTGTGCAATTCTGGGGGTAATAGAAATGCAGCTAGTGATTACCTTTGCAGAGATTTAGTTATCTCAAATAGAAACTCATATTTATCTTGAAAGAGGTTTTTTTTTTTTACACACTTTAACAAATCTCACAAGTATTCCCTTTACTATGACTCCAAAAGTATTCAGACAGACCTTGTGGCTGCAGAAATGCACTAATTTAATAATGGGTATGAAATTTTCAGGTTTAGAAACCAGACACGTGGCTGGAGGGTACTTACATTTTTCAGTCTCAGCTTGTTTCTCAGGCTTCAAGTTGGGTCGTATGTAGACGGCATCACTGCATACTCTCCTTGAGCCATTCAGTTACACTTACTGATTTCCCTTTAGGCTCACAGCCATACTACAGAGGACCATTATCAGTTTCCTCATAATAACTGCACACTTATAGTGACACACTGTAAGAGCCTTTGGTGGTAATTTGGGCCTTAAGAGGCTGTAATTACAGCTTTTCTTCAATATGTCCACGGTCAGTTAATGTGAGAACTTGTCATTTAACGTCATATTAAATGGTGAGTTATTTTAAAAGATCTGTGATTCATCCAAGAGGGAAAGAGAGCTGCTGCATTTAACCTGGATAGACATCTGTAATATGCTTCAACTTATCCTCATTTTCTTTAACTTCATGTCTATTTTCAAAGGAAAATATTGTGCTTCCCACTCTACAGCATTAATAATAGGCTGTAGTTAATCAGAAAATAAGGGAGAAACTAACTAAACTGTGATGTCAAGGTTAAAGGAATTGTACACCCACAAAATGATGTGCCTTCATTTTCTACTCACCCTCATGCTGAGCAAGACTGTGGGGCACTTTTTTAATATCTCAAATGCAGCCGGAGATTGGACAGGTTTTCTTTTTCCCCCGACTTTCATATAATGGAGTTCGCTGGCGACTGAACCAAAAAGGTCCATAAAAGTCCACAAAAATTGACAATATTCCTCCATACTGCTCGTCCAATGTAATCCAAGTGTCCTGAGTGGGTAGCGTCCAAATTTACTAGAAACAGCATTTTTTATAGCTTCAATAGCACTACATCTAGCTGCTGCGAAGCGCGCCCATGCGAGTTCACGACACTACGGAAGCCGCGGCAGACGAGATCGCGCGTTCTCTTTTTCTTTATTTATTTGTTTTAAATCAATATCCAATCCCTCTTGTGTTTGTCCCGGTTTGTCCTCAGCTCGTTTGCTCCTAGCACAATGTAAACAGCAAATTTCTTCTTCTACACTTGCATGTTGGCAGAGTAGGTGCTGAACGTGTTGTGAACGCTCACAAACATGCAAATAGAAACCGCAATGTTCTCCTGTTTAGGTTATAGAAATATACTAAATTATGTTGTTTTGAGTAAATTATGGACGCTACCCACTCAGGACACTTGGATTACATTGGACGAGCAGCATGGAAGAATAATGACAAGTTTTTGTGGACTTTTATGGACCTTTTTCGTTCAGTCGCCGGTGAACTCCATTATATAAGAGATAGGGGAAAACAAAAAACCTGTCCGATCTCCGGCTGCATTTGAGATATTAAAAAAGTGCTCCACAGTCTTTCTCAGCATGAGGGTGAGTAGAAAATATAGGCACATCATTCTGTGGGTGTACTATTCCTTTAAGGCAAAGTCCAGCCCTACATTTTATCGTATTGTACCTGTGCTATTTAGTCAAAGTTGATTGTCTTAATGTGGCAGGACGAAGGAGGGCCCGGGCGGGATGCGATCCCCAGACCCCCGCGTGAGAGTCATGCGCACCACCCAGTCAGCCAAAGGGATATCCCCTTGGCCAAGTAGCCAGGGCACATGATCACGTGGAGGCATAGTGACGGGACCGTCAACTGCCACATTAAAATAAGCATTTAAAAGTCACTGTGATAAGGTGCATATGTTGCCTCTCTGGGAACTAAATAATCATTCAGGTAAACTGACTTTGGTCAGATTTTCCATAAAGGGGACCAACGAACTCAAAAACAAATCAAAAACTGCCACCATCTCATTAAAAAATAGAAAGGAATTTCTGAAAGTCAGTCAGCCATGGGTTCCCACGTTGAGTTCAGTTTTAGGAGTTACAGCGTATTTATATCTTCATGTGGTAGACAAAAATGTGACTAGGCACAAACTTATGGGAACTTTCTGTGGGTACAAAATTATCTTTAAGGTTAAGACTGGGTTTAAGGATTAGAGGTTAGGCATTCATCTGTGATGGTTATGGTAAGGGTAAGAGCCCCCATGGTCATAAAAACAAGACATGCCTGTAAGTGTATGAATACGCTGGAAACTGCATGTTATAGTGTATCTTATTGAACAACTGATTATGAACTTGTTTTCTAATGGGTTTTTGTGTGTTTTTCTATTTCACTCTTGCAGGTGCAACCAATGCTGTGATGTGTTGCATTGGATAATTTTCATCTTTCTCTATCAAGTAAACAAATTGCAATCCTAATGCAACATTCTTCGCACATAAAATGGCCTTGTTGGATTTCCCCCCCCCCCAGTTTTATGATGATGTTTTAAAGACGCTTTTACTTTACAGAGCAACACATAGAGTCTCTTCAGTTAGTTTGTTCAACTGAGAAAACTGGAAGAACAAGTCCTTAAAACTTGCAGGGTGAGATTTAATGGCTAATTTGCATGCACTGTTCCTGAGAGATGAGAAAGTAATCCAATCTTCAGGAGAAGTTAGTACAAGCTAGGTGGTAAAGGGGGACAAGCTGCTTCATATATTTTGTTCTTGGAAGGACCTGACATATCTCATTGTGGCTATAAATGCCACAAAGTCATTATGTAAGCGGTCATGTTTGATCCAAAAATGTTAAACTGGGCCACAAGTGAGGTCAATTTTTGAGGGATTTTATGGTATCGCACCAAAATATAAATGAAAAAAATCTACAGCTTTCATTTCTGGGGCAACTGCTGATGAATTTTGTGTATATTTTCCAAATTTATTATTCAAAGTTTCAGGGATGATGATCCAATATAATTTTGTGAACAACATTTTTTACTTTCTTTGGCTCCTGACTGTGTATATGTGAACAACATGAGTATATTTGCCTTTACTTAAGCAACATTTCTTGTTACCCTACGTTTTATGTGACACATACAGCACACTTTACAAACAAAGCTTTTCCAAAGTGCTGCACATATTCATAAACTAAAAAGAACTCTAGGTCTGTAAAGCTCTGAACGGTTTAAGCCCAAAATACATCAGTGACCTCTTGACCCAGTATGAACCTACTAGACCGCTCGGGTCATCTGGATCCGGTCTTTTATCAGTTCCCAGAGTCAGAACCAGACAGGAGAGGCTGCATTCAGCTTCTATGCTCCACATGTCTGGAACAAACTCCCAGAAAGTCTCAGATCAGCTGAAACACTTAGTTTATATATTTACAGTTTAAAGACCCACCTGTTTTCAGCTGCATTTAAATAGATTTTATTAAAAAGTTAAAATCTGCACGGCTATGTGCTCTCTCTTTTGTTTTTGTTTTTGAATTTTTTAAATCATGCTTCTATTCTTTTGTTCTTTTAAAGGTTTCTTTTCTTTTGCTGTAATGCTTTTAATGTTTTATGTGAAGTACTTTGAATTGCCCTGTACATGAAATGCTCTATAGAAATGAACTTGCCTTACCTCTACAAAATTCAAATGACTAATCAATTGATCTACAAAATACATCTAAAGACTTCCGCAATCGTCTGTAGTTATTATGTATTGTGTTATGGTATTTATATTGCACTTTTTAAAAAAATGCCCCAAGTGTTGCACTAACTTTCTGGTATACAGCAACATGTGATTACCAATTCAATGTAACATAAAGAAAACATTGAAAAGAGGTCAATGTTTGCCAAACACATGGCAAAGTATGTGAATACTTGTTTTCAAATAAGTTTAAGTATTTTAGCTTCAGGGAAAATGTTAATCATAATCAATTTGTCTTATGATTCCACACTAAAGTGATGCTTACAACACACCAATCAGATGCGTCCGAGCTCGACACCGACCAATCAGGAGCGGAGGGGTGTTACCAGCTTTATTCTGCGCCGGAGCGTGCGTGTGATCAACAATAAACAGCGATCATACAGCGGATGGCTGACGGATCAGGATAAATAAATAAAAAACAACATCGGTAAGACCCCAACTAATAAAGATATTTGCCTGACTTCGTGTTTGTTAAGGAATATAATGTTTTATGGCGTATTTACATCGCATGGATTGCTCTAGAGAGCAATGGTTGGCTTGTGCGATTTAATTAGACGTCACACGAACCTTTTTACTCGGACAATTAGTTAGTCTGATATTGTAGTAAACACGCTGTAAGACAAATGCAGCTTTTCGAAATGAGAATGAAGTCGTTTTAGCCGTTTTCCTCGGGTCGGTACGTTGTGTTCCACGCTAGCCCCAGCTGCTCAGCATCATGGCGGCCGGAGCTGTGTGCTCCATAAGCGTGCAGACGCACAACACACCTAATTTAGCAGCGATGCATCTTTAATTCATATGTTGCGCTCACTACACATCCATCGACATGATACGTCGTTATTACCTTTTACCGACGTAACCGTCCACAGCTGCTGTGGCCTACCGTACAGCAGGCCTGGAAAGTGTTGTCTGGGTACACGCTGGAAAAAGAATAATCAGGCATAATCCAGACATGAATAGGCTGACTTACGAGCATTAGGAAAAACGGTACATTTAGTGGAAGTAGAAGTATTTAAACCGATTACCTGCATTAAAATAGCACCATTGAAAATAAATAAATAGATAAATAAATGCTGCATCACAAGTAAAGGTCCCGCAAGTAGGCCTTAAGCCCCCCCAAAATTTACACGTAATAAAATAAAGTACTTACAAGAGTATAAAGTACTTTCATGTTAATATTGTTGGTGAATTAATGTGTTAGTTTTTCTGTAATTTTTCAGGAATTTAAGCCCTCCCCCTTTCCACCCTTTAGGTAGTTTGACATAACAACAAAGCATGATATTTCGCTGACTAATCAGGCTTAGCATGTTTACACTTAAACTAAACCACATATTTCAGTATATTTACGTAGAAAAAAGGTTTAAAACTATATAAACATTGTGATTTTAATGTTGAATTGATTTACATGTTAACTTTCATATTATAATTATTTGTATTTTACTCCCATTATCTGTACATAAAGCATATTTGAGTAACGTAAAGTTCTCTATAAATAAAACGTTTTATTACTGTTACATTTTCCCCTGAAGTAGGGGTGAAGAAGGTTTTAAATTAAAAAAAAAAAAAAAAAAAAAAAAAAAAAAAAACAAAGGAAAAAAAAAAACCCCCAAGTTGATTTAAAATAAGTTTTGTTGCTTATATTTCAGTCCAGGTTATTCATGAATAACCAGCAGTAAGAACATAAAGTTTTTTAAGACTACTTTCAAATATGTTTAATTCTAATAAGTCCACAAAGTAACCAAGCAGCACCTTTAAACAGCATGTAAAGTAATAAAAAGTACAGATATATAAGAATTAAAGTAAAATATATGTTTTTGTGTTACAAAAAAAATCCTATCTTCACCAGCTGCAGCTTCTTTTCCTGGGAAACATTTCCTGGGAATGTGTCCAAGCCTAATTTTACATCCAAATGGCTGTGCGGCATGTTATTAGTCAGCTTGTTGTGCTGCACGTTGTGGCAGTTTCCTCTTTACTCCATGTTATCGTTTCTGTGGCCTACAGATAGCTGCAGTCATGGGCAAGTCCCAGTCACATTTGATGAAACACAAAGATGAGAGTCAGGACGCCCTGACGACTGCTGGCGAGTACAAAGACGGTCAGTCGGAGGAGGATGGAAAGAATGGAGACGTATCTCAGTTCCCTTACGTGGAGTTTACCGGACGGGACAGCGTTACGTGCCCGACCTGCCAGGGCACCGGCAGAATCCCACGAGGTAAAAACGTTCTCCCACGCTCTAAATGAAGATCAGAGCTGCAGTTTCTGTAAAAAACACCATATTTAGGAGTAAATGTGCTGTATTTGCAGCCAACAGGTGCAGATTGTTACGTGTCAGACAAAGATGATTACAAAACTTGAGCTTTTGGTTTATGCCTCATTTCTGCCAGTTTCAGTTCTGTCAGTTTCAGTGGGGTATGTTTGCGGTTTATCAAAGGGGAAGTTAAGTCTATTTTAATCAGACTTTAGTCTTTATTTTAAAAGAACTTGGAGGAGTTGCTAGAATAAAGTTATTTCTGTTTGCCAGAATCGATATTTAGCCAACTTTTCAGGTATTTGAATGATCGTCAGCATTTACTTGAACAATATAAAGAAGAGAAGCTGCAAGATGAAATTAAGCAAATTATAACTGACTCCAGTCAATGTTCAGCATTTTTTTTCTTAACATCTCAGTAGTTGTCATATTTAGTTGTCCTCCGTGTCTCAGTCCTCCAGAGGTAGTCTGTCAAAGCTTTGTGAAACGGGGCCGTCGGAGTTTGAAGTGCAGACATGAACCATTTGTTGGTGTGGCTCCATTCCATTCCTCTCACAGCTGCCGCTTTTCATTCACGTTAGACCATTGTGTCCCTGCAACAGCTCATCGGCCATGTGATTCCTGAGTGAGACTTCAGCAGAGATCATAATGTTGTCAGACATGCGTAACGATGATCAGATCCAAATAAAAGCTCTTTTCATTTGACATACTGCTTGCTCCATTATATCAAATTGCAGCTGTCAAGTAGTTGTTCGTGACATTCAAGAGTTGTTTTTGCTTACAAATGAATAACAGTCAGCTGTATTCAATATTTTTGTTTGCTTTTTAAATTTTTTTTATGAACACAGCATTTGTTTTTTATTGTTTTTAGGAGCTATGGACCTCTTCCTGAGAAGTGTTTTTTTTTAATAAAGTATAAATTGAACTAAATATTATGAGATGAAGATGCGTTCAGGTGCAAATGTACCTGACTAACCAAACAGTTCTGTGTGCTGCGCAATCAGATCTTAAAATAAAAAGCTGTAGGAATGGAAAACTATTTCTCCAGTAGTAACAGGACTTATTTTTTTTCCTCTCCCCTTTAAAAAAAAAAATCATTCAACAGGTCAAGAAAACCAGCTCGTGGCTCTGATTCCATACAGCGACCAAAGGCTCAGGCCAAGCAGGACGTGAGTCTGCACTCTGCTCTTTTTATAGATTAACCCAGTTAGCTTGTGCCTGATGAAACAAAGTGAGCACAGTGGCAGGATGGTCTTTGAAGGCATCAGCTGGTTTCAGGGTCTCACTTCTCTTTTCTCTCTCCTCCAGAAAGCTCTATGTCACCATTTCTGTGGCTCTTTGCCTGCTGCTGTCCGGCCTGGCAGTGTTCTTCCTATTCCCTCGCTCCATTGATGTTTCCTATGTGGGAGTAAAGTCTGCCTACGTCTCCTACGACCAGGATAAGCGAATCGTCTATCTCAACATTACGGTAAATGTGGAGAAAACTAGACAAGGCTTCACAGAAAATGCAATCCGTATTTTTATTTTGATACTGTCTCATAATATCAGATAAAAAGGGTGATTACAACAGTAAATGCATCAAGAATTATCACCCAACTGTAATCTGTTTTTTTGTTTGTTTTGTGTTTTAATCACTTCTTGTCACTGATCTCATTAGTTTTTGGCAGAAGAAACACATTTTTAGTTCAGAGAATTCCACTCAGGGGACAGCAAATCAGGACTTTAGCTGGTTTGTAAAATGTCCCAAATGTGAAACTACTTTCCATCAGTGTTCATCGTTTTTTGTGACGAGAAATGACGAGAAAAGCAAAAGTTTCCACTTGGATATGTTTGTAAAGCTCATGCATTTCATCCTTTTCTCTCCAGAACACGCTGAACATCACCAATAATAACTACTACGCCATATCTGTGACCAACATCACAGCACAAGTTCAGTTCTCCAAGACGGTGATAGGCAAGGCCAAGTTCAACAACAGCACGGTGATCATACCGCTGGATGAGCGGCAGGTGGGGGCTTCACACTGCACCAACAGCTGCAATCACAAGACTCAGGAGCTGCACAGGGACGTTTTATTCTCTACTATAAAGGATCCTTCACATAAAGGTTGCTGTCATGGGTTAGGTGTTTGGAAAACAACATTTCTCCTTTAGGATGCAAGAACAAAGAAGGTGCTCTTTAGTTACATTCACACAAAAAACGAAAATGTGACTGAGCGGGCAAATACAGAAATGACATGTTTGAACTTTTACCACTTTTATATAATAGGTTTGTGAATAATAAGGCTGTTGTGCATTTTCAGCGAGATATTATTCTAGTGCTCTCTTAGTAATTCATTTCAAACTATGTGAAGCAGCCTGATCTGCAAATCTTCAAAACAAAAGCAAATAGCCTCCCTCAAGAGGGTGTCTGTCCAATTAGATTCCTAATTTTGGTGCAGAAAGCGTCACATGTGAAGTAATACCTTCATGTGATTAACTTACACACCTCGTCAACCCTTAATGTTCAACGTGGGAAAATGGATTTCTTACAGATGGAGGAAAACGTCAGTGCAGCATTCGGAAAGGTTCATTTTAGCAACTTTCACATCCAATTTTGGAAATATAAAGAAATTAAATTACTAGAACAGAATGATGCTGATCATGCAAAAACGAGATGCCAGCTCATTCTTCTTCCTGTGCTAACTTAGTCATGTCAGCCATGTTTCAAGATCTGTTAGCTATGCTTGCACTCTGTAGAAAATGACTGGTTGTAAGTTTTTCATTTAGAAAGTTCAAAACAAAGAAATGAGTTTGGATGGAAAGTTGTAAGTTTATTAGTCTGCTCGCTGCTTCAGTGCTCTCACTACTAAGACCCAATCTCATCTCTCTTTTTTACCCCTATCCCTTGTCATTTAAGACAAAACCACAGGGGTAGGACTGAAAGTTGATCCCTACAAATTGGGACACACCTTCAACAATCACATACAGTATGGGCCAAAAGTTTAGACACACTCTCATTAAAAGAAAGACAAAATTCACAACAGTAATTCAATTAACAAGAAACTGAAAAAGGTAATAATGATTAAAAATGTACTAAAGTATTATTTAGTAAAATAAAATGTTGATTTTGAAATTTGGTTTTAAAAAACAATTTAAAAAAAACTGTCCCAGACAAATTCGAGCACCTTGCTCATGAACAGTGGACCAAAATACCTGTCAACAGGTGCAGAAGTCTGATTGGACGTTGCAGATAACTTGAGTGCAGTGATTGCCTCAAAGTGTTGCTCAATGAAATTTTAGTTCAGGAGCCCCATCATGCTTGTTTACTTGTTTCATTTTTTGTTTATTTGTAAACAAAAGGTATTTCTGTTGAACTACAATTCAAAATAGATGTCAATTTTTTGTAAATTTTTTTCATTTATTGTTACTTTTGTCAATTTCAACCTATTTTACTGACCGCTGATGTTTTCCACCTTTAATGATCATTAAAAATTTAAACCGCGAAACGAGACAATGCAATGGTTTTCACACATTTTAAAACTTTATGGAACAATTACATTTGTGGATTTTTGAGGACTGTGTAGCAGTCGTCTTGCTAGTGATTATCAAAATTTGTCTTACCAATCTGTTTTAAGTGTGCATCTGAAAACCCTTCATTTGAAGGATTATACTCCTACCACTTATCCCTACCCCACTGTCCTAACGGGACTGAGACACACCTACCCCTACATGGGAACATGCCAAACAGAGGGGAGATTGGTTCACTGCACAAGTGAAAACAACATACTCAATGCAAAGGAATGCTATCACTCTCAGTCAGAAATTAGTTTCTCTGACTCACTTGTTATCATAAAACCCAGAGGATGGAGGCACTCTGTTGCCTTTAGTGGCTGAACCAGGTATAAATGTACAAGTTTACAACAATTCCTGAAGTACAGTGGGTGTGGAAAGTGTTCAGACCCTTTTAACTTTTTGCTCTTTGTTTCACTGCAGCTATTTGCTTAAATCAAAAAAAGTTCATTTTATTTCTCATTCATGTACACTCATTTTGACAGAAAAAACAGAAATGCAGAGATTTTTGCCAATTTATTAGAAAAGAAAACCTGAAATATCACATGGTCAAAAGTATTCAGACCCTTTGCAGTGACACTCAAATTTAACTCACAGGCTGTCCATTCCTTCAGATCCTCCTTGAGATGGTTCTACTTCTTCATAGGAGTCCAGCTGTGTTTAATTAAACTGATTGGACTTGATTAGGAAAGGCACACACCTGTCTATATAAGACCTTACAGCTCACAGTGCATGTCAGAGCAAATGAGGTGGAAGGAACTGTCCAAAGAGCTCAGAGACAGGATTGTGGTGAGGCACAGATCTGGACAAGGTTAAAAAAGAATTTCTGCAGCACTAAAGGTTCCTAAGAGCACGGTGGCCTCCATAGTCCTTACATGGAAGAAGTTTGGGACGACCAGAACTCTTCCTAGACCCGGCCGTCCAGCCAAACTGAGCAGTCCTGGGAGAAGAGCCTTGGTGAGAGAGGTAAAGAAGAACCCAAAGATCACTGTGGCTGAGCTCCAGAGATGCAGTAGGAGAAGTAGGAGAAGGTTCCACAAAGTCAGCTATCACTGCAGCCTCCACCAGTCGGGGCTTTATGGCCGATGGCCTGACGGAAGCCTCTCCTCAGTGCAAGACCGAAGGTTCAACTTCCAGCAAGACAATGACCCTAAAATAACAAAGGAGTGGCTTCAGGACAACTCTGTTACCATTTTTGACTGGCCCAGCCAGAGCTCTGACTTAAACCCAATTGAGTATCTCTGGACAGACCTGAAAATGGCTGTCCACCACCATTCACCATCCAACCTGACAGAACTGGAGAGGATCTGCAAGGAAGACTCGCAGAAGATCCCAAATCTGGATGTGAAACACTTGTTTCATCATACCCAAGAAGATTAGTGGCTGTACGAGCTCAAAGCTGCTTCTACTCAGTACTGAGCAAAGGGTCCGAATACTTATGACCATGTGATATTTCAGTTTTTCTTTTTTAATAAATTTGCAAAAAATTTTACATTTCTGTTTTTTCTGTCAAGATGGGGTGCTGAGTGTACATTAATGAGAAATAAAATGAACTTTTTTGATTTTGCCAAATGGCTGCAACGAAACAAAGTGAAAAGTTTCCCACTGTATATCATAGATTTTACAGTAGTAAAAGCTTAAATGAAATGCAGGGAGTGCACAGGCAGGCAGTGATGTGCAGTGCTGGTCAGTGTCCTGGTTACCAAGTACTTTTCAAAGCAATGGGAGTCCGATCCCCTGGGAAAAGTTCCTGGAGTCTAAAGATGAGCTGAAATGCTGATCTAGTTTGTCTTTGGCTGGTTCTTGCACATCTAACACTGCAACTCTGTTGTGACCACACACAGAAAAATATTACCCAACGATTGTGAAAGATGTGTTACATCTAAAAATAGGAATATGCTTTTGTAACATCAACATTTTAGGTTTATAATATAGACAAAATGGGTGTAAACTTAAGAGCACTGTTAACATTCCCACTTTTCTCTATTAATTACACAGAATAAGATAAAATAATAATAATCCTAATAAATTAGGTCGTGTTTAATTTGCAGAAATGTGTCATTTGTCAGTGTCCACTGTAATTTTTCCTGAAATGGCTCATGAGATGTGTTTTTTACAGCTTGACTACACTGTTCCCACCATCATCGCTGATGAGATGAGTTACATGTTGTAAGTATCTTGTCAAAAATCTTCCCAAAAAGTATTTGACAAAACTTGGTCCCCATTATTTTTAAACTTAAATTGCTTATTTTTCTTCCAGTGACTACTGCACCCTGCCAACAATTAAAGTTCACAACATAGTGGTCATGATGCAGTAAGTATGTTTTAGTTCTTTCATGTTGTACTATCTGCCTAACACTTCATAAACATGGAAACATGACAGAGCATCACACCCTCCTTCACCCACACATGCTACCGAGCTGCGGGGTAAACAGACGAGTACTGTTCAGCTCAGCAGAAGCAGCCTGAGGTTGCTTTGCTTATGTTCTGCAAACAGATAGTAAATTGAGATAATCAAACAATCTCTGTGGTTTAATTAGATTTCAAAAGTCTTTATGGCCAAAGCCAGACATTTGGTTTCTGTCCAGACATCGTTCTACTGAATGCCTGTGGAAATAGAGTTGCAGCCAATACCACAAAGCCTACTTCTGCATTTCACTGCATGAATTGTGAAGGTTAGTTGCAGATTTTATTTTATTTAATGTAGTTTAAGTAAAAGTATAAATAGGAAAGCATGAAAAAATAGCAAAGTATATAATTACAAGAACAATAAAATGGGTTTAAAAAATCCTGAATGTCTGACACAATAACTCTGGAACTCTTGTTAATCAGAGAATAATTACAACCTGGTGGAGAAAAGTAACATTCTGCACCTGGGAGTTCATCCAGATCTGTAGCGTTTCGTCTAAGGCCTAGTGCTGGACAATTAATCGAATTTTGATCGTGATTTCAATTTTTCCTTCTCACGATCATAAAAACACTGTAATCGAAAGAAAAACGATTAACCTGAATTGAACAAACAGGTGGAGTTATCGGAAGCAAACTGCAGAGAGTATAGAACAGGAATGCATGTAGACTGGGCATTCATCTTTATTGCTATTATTGTTTTGATATATTATTCTTATTTTACTCCTTCTCTTGTTTCTAATTTATTTCTGGTTGTGTTTTTTAAAAACCTATATTTGAGGTTGGGTTTTGGTGGTTCAATAAACACTTTTTTTAAATCAATGAATAATCGTGTATATTAATCGTGATTTCAATATCAGTCAAAATAATCGTGATTATTTTTTCCATAATCATCCAGTCCTACTAAGGCCCTTTTCACATGGTGTGCTCGGGTTTGACCACAAATTTTGTCCATGTGAAAGCAAACGGGCCAGGCCCGGGCAGCCCAGGTCGGGAGGTAGTCCAGGACCCGGGCCACCCGCGCTCAGGCAGGGAAAAATGTGATGTGAACAAAATCCAGGCCGTGCCGGACGTGACATGTGGGCTACTTACCAAACAAGCAGCAGTGACCAAATCAAAACTCGACCCTATCAGCATGTTTATCTTTGTTGTCGTTCGTTTTCTTTTGCTTGTAATTAGTTTAACAAAAGCTAAAATGTAAAATATGAGTGTCTGGCTTGCTTTAGGGATGGACATATTTTCGATCGGATAGTCTATCGGTGATCAAAGGGGATGATAATCTTTAAAGCGATCTTTAATTAATTTACTGCCACAACATGTTAAAGAAAATTCTCTAGAACTGCGCTCTACTGTGTCGGTTACTTAAATGTCTCTAGAGCACCATGTCTGCATGCAGAGCCCTTTGATCTGCGTAGCTGAGGAGTGAATATTAAGTTCTTAATTACGTTGCATTGTCTCTTTTTCCTTCTCACTTTTCTGTGCGCTGCTGACGCAGGCTCTCTTCGTCTCCTCTGTTCTTCTTCTTGCTTGTTTATCAAACACGTCCCTGCGCCACAATTGGTGCTATATTATCTTTCTTTTTAGTCACAAAAGGAATAATTCACGCATATATTTGAACGATAACTTTATTAAATCGAGACATCAGCGTAAATGAAATACTCACTAAAACCCAAACGAAAATGTAATTTTGAGCCGCAGACACTTCTGTCTTACACAGACTAAGTAAAAAAGTGACTGCTTACAGCTGCCAACATAGTTGTCTCTTCAAGCAAGGAGCCTATAGCGGAAATTATTCACCAAGAGGAGGCTCAGGCAGATGCGCCGCAAAACAACCAGCCAAGGTTTTTTTGTTTTTTAATGATGGCGTAACTCTGCACGGCCTCTCAGGCGATCGGATCACCTATCGGCAATTGACAGTGGCCGATTTTGTATTGAAAGCAGACAAGAAATCTCTCCAAGTAACCAAACGAGTTTCCTTCCTTGTTGATAAACTAACACGTCGCTTGGCTGGTGACGTAAGGGTTTGTTGTTTCCTCGGCTGTTAGCTATCAACGAAGTTTCCTGAACACTGCCACATAGTGTTCTGGCACTGAAACTACCGAGCGTCTCCAAGCCTGGTTCAAGCATTAGCATGTGAACGCATCACAAGAATCAAAGATCCCAGGCCAGGCACGAGCCCGAGCACGGCATGTGAAAAGGCCCCAAAATCCTGCAGCAAATAACCCTTTAGGCATGAATCCTCGGGTGTACCACCTCATTGAGCTTCATCTAGCTGAGACGTTGTAAATGCTGCCATCTTTACTTCGACTCACATGAAGCCTGAACTGTCCTTTACATCCAGCACACGGTCAACCAGGAGCTCATCACCTGAGGAAGTTTCCGCAGAAGTCCGCTGTTCTCTGGGATGATTACCGCTGCTCTGCTTCCAAGCTGGAAACGAAGAAAGAAAATGTGCTGGTTAATTTTCTAGCTGTGCGCTGATCACGAAGTCGCTGCTGCAGCCGAGGACACAACTAAAAAAAAGATGAGATGAAATACTCATCAGAAATTATGAAGAACACGGATTGAGAGCCACGGCTGAACGTAATGTAAACAGAACACGGGTTAAACGGCGAATCGTCCCACAGTTCTGTGCGTGGTGATGTCGCTGTGCATTCGTCACCATGTCTGAATTACGACATCAAATAAATGACTTGCTCTACGGTGACTTCAGCCTAGATTGAAAGACAAATATTGTGCTAATACTGCAGTAATCCACCACTAATCAAATTTTACTGAATGGAATTTTGAGTTTGTGCATGATACAAGATTATCTTTATTAATTTAGCACTAAAAGCTGGTTTTCTCTTTTTTGGAAAAGGACTCGATGCACATCAAGGCAGATGGAAACGTCTCATGCAAACCAGTTCTGACTTAGCAAATGGTTACAAATGTGATTGATCACCGCAAAAGTTAGTTTATCAGTCAGGTTCCCTACTAAAACCCTGACAAACCCTTGTTTAGAGATGCCAACACAGGTGATCAAAATTAACCTGATGTGCATTTACTTTGCACCTGGATGTGAACAAGGCTGCTGTTGTGGTTATATTTTACATGGTATTTAATTTAAATCTGGGTAGCTAATGTCTTAAAATGTTTTAAATTTATCGAACATTTTGCTGTAGATATTAAAGGTTGAATATGGAACATTTTTATTAAAAGCTATATTTTAAAAAAAATATTACCTCCACAGGTCGTTTGGGGGTGTACAGAATGAAAGTACAACATTTCCCAGAAAAATTATATTTAGCCTAAAAATAATTATAAAATAAATTTTGACGGGTTCGATAATGGCATTTTATTTACGTCTATAAGCCAATACACGCCGCCATTGCAGGTTGCCAAATACGATCTCTGTGTGGAAACAATATTTCAGTCATAGTCAGGCCTGTGCAGGGAAAAACCATGGAGATGACGAGTGAAGCAGCTGCTTCAGAGCCCTGGAGATATTGTTATCTGTTTCTGAGGAGAAGTGACCTGAGAAGAGCAAAACCTGGAGTAAATTTAGGTGAAGACTTCACTAAATGGACCCACATAAACGTTTTCCACGGAGTCAAAACACTGAAATGGCGACTTTCCTCCTGGATCGGTAAGCTAGCTTGTTTGCTAACATGGCTAACGTTAGCTGTCGGTTATAAACTCCTCTGTGTTACTTGTTGGACATGTTGCAGACTGTTGGTCACTTGCGTATTGGCAGTGAGCCTGGCATCCCAGCGGCTGGAGTTGTTTTTCTGCCATTGCAACTACAACCTAGACACACGTGATGTCGCTGTTCTGTCCGTATTCCATATTCAACCTTTAAATTTTTAACCGATGTGCTTAATGCTGATGAAAAAGATCAGTGCCAGACCGTAAAGCATCTAATAGTGTGTATGTGTTTGATTATTTTAGTGTTGTTTCCGTCGTGTCAGTGAAAGTCTGCGTGATTAATAGCTGTTTTACGGTACATCGGCTACAGGCGCTGATGTCAGGGTGTGTGTCCGCAGATCAGTGTTGCTAATTTAGCGATTTTATGGCTATATTTAGCAAGTTTTCAGACCCATCTAGTGCCTTTTTGTTTTTCTCAAAAAGGCGACTAGCAGCAGATCTTGATCTTGTAGGTCTTGTAGATCTTGGCGATCTTGTAGGAAGTAATAAGTTGAGTATTCCAAAGAAATTGTTACAATATTTGGGGGTCTTAAATTTTATTTGTTGTGTTGTGTTCTTAAAAATGTCTAAAAAAGCATTAAATCTTACTTTTAAAATGGTTCAAGAACCCTGTTTTAATGAGGGTGTGAGGAATAATAATGCAAACATGAACTGAGGGTTAGGGTTAGCTTTCATTGCATCCTTCATTTGGGAGTTAAATGCAGTCTGCTAGGGCTGGGAATCACTAAAAAGCGTACAATATATTGCATAAATTTAATCCATGGTGCACCATAATATGTGACATGGGAGACATTCTGAATTTATTGACCAAAGTGAATCCATTTTAAATCAATTATCAAATATTCTCAATCAATTGCACATAAGTCACATTAATTCATGTGTAATTAGCAAAACGGTAAAACAAAGTGCACAGTGGTTCCTCCTTAAAGTTGTACTTCCGTGGTCATTTCATTAATATTTCTGTGTTCTCCATTATTATTGAATGCATTCTGCATCGTTTCTGTTTAAAAAAACCTTCTGGTATCTTTGTATCCAGCTGTATTTGTATACTAGAAGAGAGGCTTGTGGTCCAACGGCAGGCTTTTCCGGGTCCTTCTCATGAATTTCCGTCTGATTGGCTGCCTCCCGTCAGTGTATGAAGGAAGCTCTGCCCTCCGCTCTTATTTCGCTACAGACAGGAAATAGAGCCGACAAACAAGTTTGTTCCGCCATGCTAACAAACAGTTAGCTAATTAGCTTCTCAACTCCGAAGTTACAGTCGTGCCGTCTTTACTTCTAGTGTGTAGTGGAGGGTTACCTGCCTTCCAATGGACAGATAGAAACCCCACGTGGGATACGCTATTTGCAATGTTACGTAGAAGTGCAAGGCTGTTCCCGATTCGCTCTTTTCTTCGTATTGTTTCTGTGATGAGGAAGCACAGCCGACTGGGGGGAACGCAACGCTAGCAAGTCAGCATGTGTAAGTAAACAAGGGGAAACCCTCCGTATTTCAGAAGGAGCAAGTTAAACGGGTTTTCAGTGGAAGGAGGCCTTTAAAGGAACATATAAAAACATATCTGTGCATATAAAAAATAAATGTTTCAGACAATGAATGATAAGCTCAAACAATGGGTGGTCTATGAAAACCTGGACACACATTTTAATTTATACTTTCCACTGTGTGTAAAGTTTAACCTGAACCTGCAGACAGCAGATGAATATCACAACACAAAAAAATAAATAAAAATCTTGCAAGATTTTATAATAGAACGATTAAATCTCACAAGATTTTGTTAGTCAAAAATATCGATGAAGCATTTTTATAAATATGATATCGCAACATAAAATAAAGAAATATTTCAGTGTTATCGATATTTTGTCACACCCCTAGTATGGGCCTCAAATATTAGCAGGTTGCATCGCCATTGGCTGAGGCCGATGAAAAAATAGCAGGATCACCCCTAAAAACCAAAACTGTATCAATCCCTAATAAGATAAGCTTTAATAGTGGAAAAACACAGTTTTATGTATCACAGTCTGACCCAAAAACCCACAAACCAAGCATGCTCAGAGTAGTCATAGTCAGCACAAGTGGTCCTAAAAAAAGAGAGAAAATATCTCATTTTTCAGGTTTATAGCAAGTTTCAGCAAGTTAAATTTAAGACCTTATAAAGACCTTTATGAATTAAATTTAAGACCAACATAATGCATTACCAGAAACATTTAAATGATCTCAGAAATTCAAAACCTTTTATTTTTTATTAATTTAGTAAGAAAAACAATCATTGCATGAAAAAAGAAACTAAAATAATAGAGTACTCGAACTGATATCAAAACTGTACCTTCTTAACCAAAGTAACTTTCCCAACATAACACTAATATCTGTCTATATCCTGCCAACACACTGAGGCTGACGGACATGATGAGATTTTTATTAGAAAAACTGAGAAAGAAAACTTTAAAACTTAAAAACGCGTAGTTTTTATAAGTAGTCTTTTTTTTTTTTTTTTTAGTAGAGAGACAGAGCGAACCAACTTCTGATTGCTGTGTTTTATTCAGCATATTACGTGGCCAACGCTTGTCGGGATGAAAAAAAGTAAAAAATTAAGACTAGTCAAAGTCTTTTTTAGACTTTTTAAGACCCTGCAAGAACCCTGTTTTTTATGTAGATAAATTAACCAACAGCAAATGCTGATTTGGGCACGTTTAGATTGTCTGGCTCTGTTAAAGAGCTGGATTTCCTCCTCCACCTCATCATCCTCATCCACAGCTGTATAATTTGTTAACAGAGATAAGCTCCTTTAACAGCCTTGTTCCTTGTTAATATTTAGCGTTTTGTTTGCTTTTCAGGGTGACTGTGACGACAACATACTTTGGTCATGCGGAGCAGGTCTCTCAAGAGATGTATCAGTATGTGGACTGTGGCGGCAACACCACCTCACTGCATGGGCATGTGCAGATCTACAAATAAGGGAAGCTGAGACTCCTCTGGGACGTAGGTTTTTCGCAAACGAGGACAACCTCAACGTGAAAGCGCGGGAAATCGTTGCGTGGTGGCAGTGGAATCATGTGTCTCCTAAATTAGTTAAAGTGGTTCATCTGGTCTTCAATTCCCAACCACTTCATTGTTTCACAGTTTAAATATGTTTAGAAGAGACATTTTGTCGCTGATGGCTGCCAAATCAGTCGAGGTTTGGAGTCTTTTCCCCACCATGCTGCATACAGAATAAATAAATATATTCTTCTAGTTAACGGAGGGCACTCCTACATGATTAAAATACTGGAAGCAGTAGTTTTGATGCACTTTATCCTATCCTTGCCAACTGGAAGTAATAAGAATGTGTGTTAGAAGAGTGGGAATGCTGCATCTCCTGACCCCTCCTGTCCCAAACCACTTTTTACCTGAACTGTTCGAGAGGTTTGACGCAGACGTTGATTTTTTGGGCAGAGTGAAAATAAAACCACTGAGCAGTTCTCATCAACTTATTTCATTCTTCCTTTTATTTTCTTTCATAAAGCTACTGTCGTTGACGTTGTTTACTGCAATATTCATAACTGCTCTCGTCCTATTGGTTTGTTTTTTTTTTCCCCTGTGTATTTTATCGAGGAAAATCTGGCTACTTTGGAAACTTTTAAAAAGACATTTTATTAAATAATTGAAGCAGTTGTTGGAATTTAAGTCACTTTGTAAAAGGGATTATTGTGTTTATTTCAAAGGAAGCACAATGGGCTAGAAAATAAAGAAACATCTAAATGCAAATGTAAAATGTGCTGTTTTATTTTGTTATTGTTGGTGTTTTTATTTTTGCTTTTCCAAACAGTTAATTAATATTTTTTTTGGGTCTTTGGAGCAACCTTCCCTCCTTTAATGAGGTTTTCCTATTTTTGTGGGCTTTGGTATCACTTCCAATAACGTGTTTGCTGTTTTAAATCCACTCTGCACTGTGTAACTTTAACCATGAGCTAATTGCTATTTCTATTATTTTCATTATTTCTTTGGACACTTTAATCACACTAATGATATTTGGATATGTTCAAATGTTCTGAGGTTGTCTTAGTTTTTCAATAGCACATGCAGTGTTGTCATGCAGTAGGTCATAACACAAATCCTCATTAATGGTTTTACATACTTTGTCATTGATGTTAATTTGTGATCATGTAGGTATGATGCAACATTTCCTACCATTTCTACTCTGTAAATCCAGCTCTTCTTAATATGATAGTGTAGATGTGAATCATTTCTAACATCTACAGTGGTTTTGTGGTTTTCATGCATGAAGCTGAAATAAAATCATTACTTCATTCCGAGTTTCTTCTCAGCATACTTGTCGTTTTCTTTGTAAACACCAGATGGGGCCAAAAGACGTGTTTAGATTTTATTACCACCATAGCTGTCAGAAAACACTCAAAAAATGTCATTTATAAAATGAAGCTGTCGGATATTTAACCAATATTTACAAAATTAATGGAAAAATTTGTGATTTATCAAGTGAGGATGAAAAATGAAGCAAAACTGCTGAAACTCTCCTAAAGATTATTTTAAGTTTGTCTGCTCGATAATTATTGTTTACTGGCAACAAAAAATTACACATTTATGCAAAAATAATGTAAAACCAAAGATTTTTTAGTCCAGGTCTTTGCTCCTCTCACCTCCCTAGATGTATTGTGTGTCGGTGGATTAACTCTACGCATGCACTCTATACTGGAGCTGAAAGCAAACAATGTCTCCTGTGTATCCCGGTATGTTAACATCTGTTACAATCATTAAACACCAGCTCACTTCCTCTCTGGGATCCAGGTCAGTAGTCTGAACCAGAACTCTGCTGGAATACATGTAAAGACAAATATGTCAGCACCATCAGGTTTCACTTTGTCTCCAGATATTTTGCTGACGCTGACTGTCCTGCATCAAAAACCAGACAGAGATCAAATCCATCTTGTTAGTGGGTCAGTATTAGCAGATAGGAGAGTGGTGGCCAAGTGGGTAGAAAGGTTGACTTGAGGCTGGAGAACCATGTTCCCCTGAGCAAGACCCTTAACTCCCAACTGCTCCTCAGGCACCAAAATATGGCAGCCCTCAGAAGCAGCAAGCAAGTTTATTTGTACAGCACATCTGGTTCTTCTCACCTCCACCTACAAGCCCATCGTTCAGCATCAGCCAGTTATGAGGAGGACGATTAAAACCTGGTCTACTGAGGCTGAAGATGCTCTGAGAGGGTGCTTTGAGGCCACAGACTGGAATGTCCTCTGTGAACCTCATGGAGATGACATCAACACCATGACTGAGTGTGTGACAGATTACATAAACTTCTGTGTGGACAGCATCGTTCCAACAAGAACAGTGAGGTACTTCCCCAATAACAAACCCTGGATCACCAGTGACCTAAAAAAGCAACTGAGCATCAAAAAGAAAGCTTTCAGGGATGGAGACAGGGAGTTACTGAAGACCACACAAAAACAACTGAAAACAAACTAAGAAGTGCAAGGAGGACTACAGGAAGAAGTTGGAGAGCCAGGTCCAGCAGAACAATGTGAGGGATGTGTGATCGGGAATGAAGAAGATCACCAGCTTTAAGTTATAAGGGGATCAGACTAGGGATGAGTACCGAATTTGGTACTTTTATTGGTACCTACCGAACTCCGTCGGTACTACCAGGTACCGATTCACGTAAAATTAAATGGTACCATGTTTCGGTACCTAAATGCATCCTTTTAAATGTGAGGTAGTAGAAGAGTTTGTGATTTCTGTGCTGCACGTGAACGTTGCATCGCACGCATGACAGCAGCAGCAGCGGCCACGTGTTCAGTCAAAACCAGCAGCTGGTTGAAGCTTTCCTGGCTTCACTTCACTAAAACATCAAGTTCGGTACAATATTTGTGATGCAAGCGGCGGGAACGCGTCTGATCTGAGGAAGCAGCTGATTAAACACAACATTCTTCTCAAAGCTCCGTTCCCGACGCGTCTGCAGTCCGCAGCGAGAAGAGGGATTCAAGTCAGACAGCCCCTCAGCGGCTGAACAGATGTAATCGGGGGCAGATAATAACGAGCAGGGTTCACAAACTGCTGTTCAACAACTTAATACGATGTGAATATTTACTGAGTTTACCATCAACCAAGACGGTGAACCAGTTCTGGGGCGACGCGCAGGTCACACCCCCCCTCCCTCCGTCACATCATCCCAAATCTTATTAAACTCTTCATCACAGCGGAGTTTCCACACGCGAGTGCACCAGCCACATTACATCTGATAAATAATAGTCTGCATCTCTCTGAAACAGCTTGTCTGGTTTAACCAGCACCAAGTTAGTAAGCAGGAGGATTACAGCCTCCAGACCTGCGCAAAACGCCGCGACAGAATCAGTTTAGTGTTGGAGAACATTCCGTCTTTTTTCTCATGAAGTTATTCTGTCATTATTAGGCTATTACTCCTCTGAAACAAACTCCCAGAAAGTCTCAGATCAGCTGAAACACGTATAGTTTATTTAAATCCAGGTTAAAGACTCACCTGTTCTCAGCTGCATTTACATAGATTTTATTCTAAAGAAAAATCCGCACGGCTCTATGCTCTCTCTTTTTAATCTTGAATATTTTTTAATGTTAATCATTTTAAAGTCATACTTCTACTTTTTTGTTCGTAATTATTTTCCCTTTTGCAACCCGCTGTAATGCTTATGCTTTATCTAAAGCACTTTGAATATAGGCTATATGAAATGTGCTGTATGAAAAAACTTGCCTTGCCATTAAGTTTCCCTCTGTTACCAGACGCTCTGACATCATAGAGAATAAAAACAGATGGATTTTGCTTTAATATATTACATAAAAATTCTGTGTTGAGAATGACAAATCTGTTATTGCCATATAAACACACATAAAAGTACCGAAAACTGGTACCGTTTGGTACCGGTACCGATTCGCAGGTACCGAAAGTTGGTGCTGTATCAATTCAAATGTGAAAGGTACCCATTCCTAGATGTTCTTCGATAGGTTCAGTTCCCCCCCTGCCGACAACCTAACACACCACACACCCTCCATGAGCCCACAGCTTTCCTGTCCCACCTCCATTCTGTCACCCTGCAGCTCAATCATGGACCTGAACACAGCCTCATCTCCCTCCACATCAGGACATCCTGAGACCTCCTCTGCCTCCACCTCTAAACTGACTGTCTCCTGTGACCAGGTCAAGAAACAACTTGAAAAACTGAACCGGAACAAGGCTGCAGGTCCAGATGGTGTCAGTCCCAGAGTTCTCAAGACCTGCTCAGAACAACTGTGCCTGGTTCTCCAGCACCTTTTTAACACCAGCCTGAGACAGAACAGAGTTCCAGTGCTGTGGAAAACATCCTGTCTTTTTCCAGTCCCTAAAAACCAATACCAGCTGAACCAAATGACTACAGACCAGTTGCTCTGACATCTCACATCATGAAAGTCGTGGAGAGACTCTTATTGGCTCACCTCAACAAGCAAGTCAACACCTTTCAGGACCCATTACAGTTCGCATATCGTAATGGTCTTGGGGTTGAAGATGCCATCATCTTCCTGCTTCAGAGAGCCCACTCTCATCTGGACCAGTCAGGCAGCACTTTGAGGGTCATGTTCTTTGTTTTCTCAAGTACCTTTAATACTATTCTGCCTGCTTTATTATGTGAGAGAAGCTCCATAACTTCCAGATGGATCCCTCAACAGCCACCTGGATTTACGACTACCTCACAAACAGACCACAGTTTGTGAGACTGAAAGATTGTATGTCTGAGATGGTGATCAGCAGCACTGGAGCACCACAAGGAACTATACTCTCACCATTCCTCTTCACACTGTACACCTCAGACTTCCAGTACAACTCTGAGTCCTGTCATCTGCAGAAATACTCTAATGACTCTGCAGTTGTGGGGTGTATCAGTGATCCTCAGAAGATCCCCAAATCCAGATCATCCAGGTGTGAAAAACTTGTTGCATCATTCCCAAGAAGACTCATGGCTATACTAGCTCAAAAGGGTACTTCTACTTAGTACTGAGCAAAGGGTCTGAATACTTATGACCATGTGATATTTCAGTTTTTCTTTTTTAATAAATTTGCAAAAATTTCTACAATTATGTTTTTTCCTGTCAATATGGAGTGCTGAGTGTACATTAATGAGAAATAAAATGAACTTTGTTGACTTTAGCAAATGGCTGCAATGAAACAAAGTGTGAAAAGTTTAAAGGGGTCTTAATACTTTCCGTACCCACTGTATTATCATCAAACAAGTAAAGGACAAGAAAACATGTCCAGTCGTCATCTATATGGCAACTCTGAGTTGGTTCCAGCACCTCATGCCACTAAACTGGATAAACATGTCACAGGGTGAACAACCGGGTGCTGCCAGAGACTGGACTCTGCCCACTAGCTTGGTTTTTAGCATGCTTTTTATGGTGTTTGTGTGGTTTTAACCTTGTTTTTATTCCCAAGCTAGTGGGAGCTTTTAACGAACTGATTGGCAGCACCTGGGGAGAAGGACTCCTCCCCTGGCTAAATTGAAGGCTGGAAAGATAAAAGCCGGTGTGCGGACAACAGGAGGCTTGAGAGGATTGAGAGAGAGGACGGAGGAGGACTGGGTCCAGGAGGCCCAGCCGGGGGAGGACGTCGAGTCCCCCAGCTGGGGGGCTCGAGAGATGGCAGCGGTGGCGGCGGAGACACAGAAGTGCGGCGTGGAAGCTGGAGGGCAGCCGTGGACCCACAGAGAGGCCTACGGCCAGAGGAGCAGCTGCCCGGAACCTGAAGAGCAGCAGTCCCGGGTAGCCTATGGCCAGGAGGGCGGCTGCCAGTAGGAGCGGACGCCATAGACCCGGGACTGGCCCAAGACGATGAAGCCGAGAGAGACCACCGCAAGCCTTTTAGCCCTTTTAGTCCCTTTTATCATTTTTTAGTTTGCTACTTTTAGTTGGACTTTTAGGATTATTTTATTACTTTTTAGTTTAGTAGTTTTTATTAATTTTTTTATTTAATAAAGCTTTTATTTGATTTTCACCACTACCTTCTGGCGATGGTGTTCCTTTCTTTCCCCTCCTCTTGCAGTTGCTGGTTTCGGTAAAGGACCACCCCGTTACAAACATGTTTAGAAAATGGATGGACCGATTGATTAATTACTCAACTCAACTTTATTGTCAAATGTGCTACATGTTAGACATACAACACAGATGAAATTGCAGTCCTCTTAAACCCATGGTGCATAATAAAATATGAGACCATAAGATAAAAAAATATATAAAAACTATAGAAAATAAAAGTATAAAATATAGGCATCCACTCGGATAACTAGAAATCTAAACATGAAACTAAGTTTAAATACTAAAGAAGATTACAAAGGTACAGATGGAAAATGTAATGGTAAAGTTTGGCAATGTAACATTACAGTGGTCCTGATGGACAATAGTGCAAACTACTGGGTCCACTCCATTTACTGCCCGGGTGACCAAGCAGCTAGCAGGGTGAGCAGAGTTGTGACTTGCTCAGATCCGACTGTCTTTAAACTCAAGGGGGAAAAACAAATCAGAGTGGGCTAAAATGAAAATAAACTCATAAAAATGCTCCATCTGGATAAATAATGTAGATGTGTGGCCTTCATTCAAGTTTCATGGTTAAAACCCCATCACAATTATTCTTGAAACTTCTACTTATATTATGATTCTGTTCAGCTGTTATTACTTATGTCCCAGTCCAACCTTTCTAGCTGTGTTGGGACAGGGAGACATTGAAAACTTGCAGGATTGTGGCCATCGAGGACCTCAGCTGAAGGAACCACTTTAATCTTTTGTGAGCCATGTTTCAAGCCTATTTTTAAGTCAACTTTTTAGACATTGCCAGAACTGAGAATCATATTCCAGGCTGCATAACTGTGTGAAGGTGGTGGTACCGGATCTGTGGCTGGAGCTGTAATAAACATAGAGGAAGCCATTGGGGTCACAAAATGGAACGAAAGAAAGAATTTAAAGACGAACTCTATTACTTTTCATCCTTAAAAACACGCGTCTTTGACTCACTTTGATGGCAAACCAACATTTCCAGAGCCATCACAGCCCAGCAGAATAGCACAGCTGAGAAACCGGACTACACAACTTCTACATCCAAGACGCCTCCTGATGTTGCTGCCAAATTCTGCTTTACAGCGCTGCGTTGCAAGTGAGCAAATGGACATAAACACAGCAGTGGATTTGGAGTGTGCACCATGGCTGATCCAGCCAAGAATTTGCAACCATTCAAAAGATCTTGAAATACATAGCTGTAATACACACAATGCAATTGACAGTGATATTGCTCTGTTGCGCTGCATTTTAATGCTTCATATATTCATCATGAAAAATGGAAGAAAATCCTTAAAGGTGCCATGACATCAAATTTCACTTTTCTGGGGTTTTGGGTGTATAATATGATCTGTTGTGCACTGATGAGTTCATGTGAATGTCCAGAGTGAGAATCAAAGTTCCTGTTTATGGTCTGTCAGCTTTGTCTCTCTGCTCAGAAACAGTTGAATCAGACAGCAGGCTATCATTCTACGTAGTTCTATCATTCTACGTAATTTAATTGCTCCAATAAGAGCACACTATCAAGTAAACAGCGCCCCCCCTCTCTCTCTCCTAACGGTTTATGCACCGTCCGCTCCCCCCCTCCCCTCCCTGTCTGATTCAGCTTCGTGTATGGAGCTAGTAGTAACTTCTGTGCAGTCAGGTCTGGATTTTCAAACAAATGGATTTAAAAGCAAACTTCTGCAGCAACACTGAGGGAGGGGGCCACAACCTTGTCATTACCTGTAAGTTTATTTATTTTCTAAATGCTGTCTTGTCTGATAAACGTAGCTCACACTGTCTAAAGTGCCCATGTTGCTAGCAGTTAGCCTTTAGCAAACTCCGACCGCAGCTTGACCTAGATTCTCCAAATAAGGTCATAGCCAAATAAGGTGTAGCCAATCAAAATGAAGTCAACGTGGTCTCCGGGTAAAGCTGCTTATCATCACCGGACCCAACTGTATTACTGAGGAAGTGAGGTCTGGCGTTTCAAAACAATACTCCGCTGTAAAAAATGCAGTTTTTTTCTTTGGAGTATTTACATATGCAGTAATGCCAACAACATAAACTAGTTTTTAACTGCTATGTCATCACTCCTTTAAGCACAAATTTGTTTAAACTGATTTCCATATTTGTTGACCTATAAAATCATAGTATATGAAAATATGTGGTGTGTCCTAGAATAATACTCCAGCTTACCAGGCATTACTAGTTGCCTCTGGTGGTTTATCTGCCGTCCTCTTCAGGTGTATATCAATGTGTAGATGAAGATTTGGTTTTCCGACTGTGATGTTCATTGTCAAGACTTTAGGGCAGTGGTTTTCAAAAAGGGGGTCGTGGGATAATTTCAAGGGGTCGGCACATCATTGTAAAAAAAAAAAAAAAAAAGAGCCAAATTTATCAGATAAATTTGGGATTTTTACAGCTATAAAATTGACACATTATTTCAAAGAGATTAATCTGTGAAATTAACACATTGATTTTTTAATTATTGCATACATAACTAAGCCATTACTTAAATTTTTATTAAAGATCCAATTTTGTCATTCTCTCAGTGAGACGAGCTGCTTCTGGGCATGTAGGTGCCTTGTCACCCACCAAAAATTTATCCTCTTCACTTATGAAGTTTGATAGTTTTCAAGACTTGCATTTGGAATTTCTATTATTGAAGGTCCAGAAACAAAGTTACTAAAGGTGCCATTCTAAAAATCCAAATTCAGCCCTATCTCAGTGAGAAATGCAGAATTTCAGCACTTGGGTGCTTTTTCCACAGCTGTTTACCTAATCCACCAATGTCCACTTTATTCTCTTTATTAGGGGTGGGAAAGGATGTTGATACACTGAAATATCACGATATTTTCATATGCTGATATATTGATATTTAAAAACGTGGTATCGATCTATTTTATTAACGAAATCTTGAGAGATTTCATCGTTTTGTTGTGAAATTTAGCTAAATTTTGTGAAATCTCACGATATTTCGTTAGTAAACTAGATCAATATCACGTTTTTAAATATCAATATGATATCGGCATATGAAAATATTTCAGTTTATCGATATTTTTCCCACCCCTACTTTTCCTTTATGAAAATTCTGGGTTTCCTAACCTCGCTTCAAGAAGATGGCCACAGGATGACACATCAGGTGTATCATACAATTAACCACTCAGTCGTCAGGTGGGGGGTCATAAACACTAACATATGTTGTTTTGGGGGTCGTGGCTCAAAAAGTTTAAAAACCACTGCTTTAGGGGATGACGGAGAGCAAATATCTGCAAAGGTGGAATTCGTCATAAAGAGAAATCTTGAGATTTTCTGTTTTTGTCCTTCATTAATGTCATCATCAATCTGAATTTCAACTTCAACTTTCTTGAATTTCCTGCTGATTTGCTAAAAGTGTTTCAGTCTCCTCTCACGCTGGTTAACCTCTGAAAAAGAAAAAAATAAAGCATGTATATAGACTTTTATGAGCAAGTTCTTGCAAACTCTCATTTCCATCATTTCTTCAAAAACGCATAAAAAGCCTTGTTGTAAACACGACTACAATCTACTGACGTTTCTCATAAAGCTGGCAGAAGTTTGAAGAGAAAAGAAAAATAAATGATATGGAAAATGCCTTTTTTCTGTGAGCTATTACAGGGTGAGAGGCCGCTTGAGCAGACGTCCACATCCGCCTTTCATTTGGTTGTGTTATTGTCATTACAGCAGACCTTCCTCTCACCCCTCAGTTCGTATATGCCCGACTATGAGGAAATGGCTTTTCCACATGTGCTCTCCATGAACGTGCGTCTGTCTCAAATGTTGTTGGGAATCACAACAAACCAGTTCCACATATAGATGCTTCTCCTGCCTGTCACGCTCTGCTGATATTCTTTCTAGGTTATTACTATGAAGCCTTAATACTCTTTAAAATGTACTTCAACTAAATAATGGGACTGCATATCCCACTAGCTCCTTGCAAGCAAGTCTGTGTTAGTTCTAAAGCTCTGGTTATATCTGGTACTGACATGGTGATATAATCACATGTTACATGATATTTTCATTCTTATTTATTTTTCCTTGTTTCAGCAGTTTGTGGAAGAAAAACAAACAAAAAAAAGTAAAACAGATTCTAAGTCGTTCTTATGAATATTCTGTACAAAAGTCTGTCCTGGCGGGCCGAGGTAGAACATTTAATTCTTGCTTGAGCTAGCTTATATAATTAAAATCAATGTTCTGTAATGCTGTTGTCTGATAAATATTGATATTCAATCAGATGTGAAAACATTATTCAGTTTTAACCCTTCAGTGCCTGGTGTCCACGACATTGAACATCTATTGAAGGCTGTTTTCTAGTACATGTATGGGTGGGAAGTGTATCTTTGCAAATTAACCATTTCATTGGACATCAGTGACTCTTCCAATACATTACCACTCGCTATGGAATAAATAAACATATCATAAAATCCAAGTCTTATACATTCATGGTAATTACCAAGTTTGCCTCTGTGATAAACAGGGCAATAAAATGATACAACTATGTTTTATATTTATATTTTATAGATGAGACAACAAATTGTACTAGGGATGAACGATATTGGAATTTTGGCCGATATCAGGTATGCCAATATTTTAAAACTAATCTGGCCGATAACCGATGTTAATACCAATATTAAAACTGCAAAAAATAAGCAGTTATTGCAAACAGCAGTTTTGTTATCTGTTTCCGACACTTCGAAAAATAGGGATGGGCATAAATATCGATACACTGAAATATCGCAAAATTTTCTTTGCCGATAGCAAATTGATATGTAAAGGGTATCGATCTATTTTACATACAAAATCTCACAAAATTTTGTGAATTCTTGCGAGATTTCATTCGTAAAATAGATCGATACAGCATTTTTAAATGTCAATATGATATCAGCATATTAAATTTTGCAATATCTTAGTGTGTCAATATTTTTTCCCACCCCCTACTCTTTAAAAGTTTTCTTTCAGTAAAAAAGAAGTTTCGGGGTTTTTTTAGACTTTAGAAACAGCGGGCTGATCGGCTAAATATCAGGTAAATATCGGTGGGGTGGCCGATGTCCAATACTCTGTTTTAAGGCTGATATAGGCCGATACCATAGGGGGCCAATTATATTGTGCATCCCTAAATTATGCTATGAATATCTCCACAGAATAGATCAAATAAAATGAATAGAAAGTTTAATAAAACTTAAAATGCAGAAAAGTATCACTGTACATCTTTAGAAATAAAATATTGTATGTGAAAAATATGTATTTTAATAATTCATGCGTCTTGCCACTGTACTTCTGTCTCACCTTGTCTCTCCTGCCAATGCATATCAACAATGTTTATAGTACAGCTGTCCACACCTTTGTTAGTTTGCCTTGATGTCTATCATAATATTTGATTATAACCATTGAAATATTTTCATAAATGTACAAAAACATAAAGGAAACAGCATTTATTCAGTAATACACACATATAGTGAAACTGTAATTCTACTCTGTATGCTTTGATGTCAAAGTAAGTGTGTAGGAATACCTGGAATAACTAGACATGTAGTCATCAAGCTCTGAGTCTGAGTCAGGTGTGTCACAGCAGGAAACTTCAAAACCTCAAAGACACAAGCTTTTGAGACCAGGATCCATCTAGGAGGGGTGGCCAAGTCCAGTCCTTGAGAACCACAATCCAGCAACTTTTAGATGTGTCCTGTCACCAACACACCTGAATCGAATGAATGGCTCGTTACCAGGCCTCTGCAGAGCTGAATGACATGTGCATGAGGTAATTCAGGTGTGTTGGAGAAGGGATGCTACCAAAAATTGCAGGATTGTGGCTCTCGAGGACTGGATTTGGCCACCACTGACAGTACAGGGGTCACCTGCTTCAGTCCTTGATGGTGACCTTCCTGCAGCTTTGAGATATTTCCCTGCTGCAGCACTTTTTTTTTTCTTTTTTACTTGTCCTGCCTAGCATTGTAGCAAACAGAATGGTGATCTGGTTGCTTTATTGTGTTGAACAGTTTTGCTTTACCAAGGGGAGCTTTACGAACACAAGGCTCCCCTTGAAATCCTGTTTATTCATTATATTTCTTTAATTAAACATTTATTTTTAACAGCATTCCATACCATAATGCTTGGCTTGACGAGTGAAAAACAAAAGTTAACAGAAGCAATGATAGAAAGTGGAACAGAGAGAAAGTAGCGAGGAAGAGGGTGAGAGAAAGAGAGAGAGAAAGAGGAGAGAAAACATGGATCCACTTACACAGTTCACTGGTGCATCTGTACAGAAACCCCTAAACAACATTCCAAGGTCTCTGTTGGAAAACAAAACAAGTAAACCCCTACAGGACGACCTGCAGGTGGCTTAAATATCCTCAGATCATACAAACACACACAGAACTACGCAGGGAAGAGGTACAACCTAGTCAGCACAACGGGAAGCAGCGTCACAGTGTCAACATGCATGATAAAGGGTGCTCCGTGGTGATACAGTCATGCAGATGCAGCCTCGTCTCTGCAAGGTGGAGGAAGACCGCAAAGCCCGAGACCCTGGCCCCCAGCAGCCACCCAGAGGCCCAGACTCCAGCCACCCCTCCAAAGGGACGGACATGCATCTCCCCAATCCCCCCAGAGGGCGGCAGAAGGCGGCCCCCCCACGGTCTCGGGGCCCAGGCCCCAGTGGACCAAGACCAGCAGCTGCCGACCCCACCGGGCGCCCGCTCCACCCTCCAACCTTACATACCCACACTCACTCCTCCCTCCACCCCCAATACCCTTCTCCCTCTATCCTACACACATACCCCCCATCTCCCAATACCCTCCAACACCCACATGCACTCCACCCACACACATGCACCAACCCGCTGCAGCGCACTTAATTCAAATTAAATGGTTCTCCAACAACTTGGCAAGTTCTGCAGAATCCACCTCGACTACATTTGCACAATATTTCACCAAAATCCGATTTGTTTGGATGGATGTACATATTATTTCCATGTGACCTTCATCAGACTTTAGTATGAACTGGTCACGGTTCTGAAGTGACCTGCACAGAGGAAGACGTCACGCACTGCAAACTGTGTTTACGAGGTTAATACGGATGCCACTTGTTAGCAAGTACATATCAGTTTCAAAGTTGATGCGCAAACAGAGCCGGTCAAAAAAATATGATATAACATTGTTCAGATCAGATATGTTTCTGATTTAGGACTTCATAAGAAAGTGACCCGGGGCAGATATGGAAAAATCGGACTTGCGCCGTTCTGCATTAAAAACTCTGAGTCACATATGAGAAAAAAAAAATCATGATTAAGCTGCAGTGTGAAAGTAGTCTTAATGACCCACTGATTTAAGTCAGGTGTGTTGCAGCCCTCCAACCAGAACTGGTAACCCCTGGTCTTGTGTAATACTTCATTTGAAATAAATACCAGAATAAATTAAAAGTCAATACATAATCCAACTATACTCCTTGTCCTTACAGCTTAAATGTTTGTGACAAAATGTTGAGCTTGGAAAAAATATGTGTATTTGAGAAAGTTCATACAACTCGTTTTGTTTGTTTGTTTATTTGTTTTTCAAAGACTGGCTTAAAATAAAAATGGGCAGAGTTAATTTTATGTCTCTTATCAGTGAAGGTCAGAAATTTCCACGTAGCCTAGCATCCTGCTCTTTAATTGCCAAACAGAGGTGTCAAAAGTATCAGTAGAAAGTAGAAATCTTGGCCTACAGTTCCTACTGATCACTAAACCAGCTGAATTTAATTAGCACAGCTCCTCTGCAGGTAGATGAGCTCGTTAGTGTAAACACCTGTTATAAATGTACAGGCAGACTCAAAAACATAGCAGGATTTTTACTTTCTGACTGTTTTATTTCTACTTTTAACACCTTTGTTGCCAAATAATAATAATAATAATAATAATAGTATAACTAATAATAATAATAATAACATCTTAATCTGAAACATTTTACTGCCTGAAAAGTTTCATTTTGAAAAAGAATTAACCGTGTGGCTGGCTAATGAAAACAATGACCCCACTATGGGTAATTTTAGGGCTCTGTACATGTTTTCATTCTCTGTACAGAAACCTGGGGTGAGACTGAATTGGTGATATAAGAAATAAACCCGAACTTTATTGAGCACAGCTAATAAACGTTGAATTTTGAGTCAGTTGACAGCTGCTGAAAAATCCAACTTGGCAAGCTAAGCACCAAATAAAATGTGGCCAAAACACACCTGTTTTTTCACTAGGTGAAGAATTTGGACATCAGACTCTGCTGATTCTGTAGTGAAGCTGTTTTGGGGAATATAATTATGCATCAGTGTCCACTCAGCGAGAAAGTTGCAAACACGTTTCAAAGATGTGCAGTTCTGCGTTACTTCATGCTTTCCTCCAGCAACTGTCTATGCAAAGTATGTATGTGTTAGCCTACTTACCACCGGCAGTAACGTCCCTGCAGGTCACCCAGCCCCCCAGTTAGGACGCCTTCACCCCGCCACGCCCCGCGTGCTGCCCCCGGCCCCCCTACCCCGGTTCTAGCTTCCCCGTGTGCAGCGCCGGAGCGTCGCGGAGAAGTCTCAGTAGTTTGTGGGAGACTTTCTCCCTCATCTCCGTCCACCGCCGCGCGTCTTCCTCCTCTCCATCCCAAAGACAAACCTAACCCGCCATGGGGCATCCACGTCGCGGGTCAGCGGTTTTCTTCTTCGCCTTCTTGGCCGCTCTGGTTGGTTTTTGCTCCGCAGGTTCGGACGCACCCCGAGGCGTCGCCATAGGGTTCGTTTTCGACCCCAAAGCGAAGTGCGACCCGCCGTGCGAACACGCAGGAGTCTGCATCCGCAACAATACTTGTTTCTGCTCGAAGGGATATGAGGGAGAAACCTGCCAATATGGTAATATTATATTACAAATAGTTTTTCTGTTACTTTATTTGTAAATGAACTCCTGTTTCAACCACTTAGTAAACTTTTAGACTTAATTTACAGAGAAGCAAAACACCACTGAATGTATTTCGCTCTTTCCTTATAAATATCTACTTATACGTTTTATGTTTACGTATAATAAGTTACTTAGCATCTGATCATTTCAATAGAGATTTCCAATCGTATAATGACATAATTGTGGGTGTTTGCAGCCAACTGTTATCCCAAATGTAAAAATGGTGGAGAGTGTCTTCGTCCTGGAAAATGTAGATGTCCCCCTGGATTTGGAGGGAGATACTGTCACAAGGGTAAGCAAATTCTGGGGGCAAGAGTTGTCGTAAAATTAGGAGGCCTGGAGATTGGCCAGGACAGTTTGCTGTTGTGTTTTTATGCTGAACCTTTAAAATCGATAGTAATTTTTACTTGATCCAGACAGCTGCTTTTCAATTTATTCCACAAAGACAATTAAAAAAAGATAAAACAGGAAACGCTTTCAAGATCACAATTTTGTCTTTACTTGCTGCAAATGAATAAATTAGTTGAGATTAGAAATGTCCGGTTTCCTGACTGTAATAGGTGGTGTGGTTTTTGCAGTGACTTGTGATGGAGGATGTTGGAACGGAGGGGAATGCACCGCTGTCAACGGAGTGGCCAAGTGCATCTGCCCTTCCAGCTGGACCGGATCAAAATGCCAAAATGGTGCGTTTATGGCCGAATCTGATCACCTAATTAACACCAAAGGTCAAAGTCACCATATGGAGCTGCTTTCACCAGCTGGAAGCTGCAGATACAGTAGTATTTCCAAGCTACTCGGGCAATAATCACCTTAGGCTACTTATTAATTAATAGCGGCATACAGTTTTCTTCATGCTGAATACAATCCCATATCCAGACATAGAAATTACAAAGAGGAAGGACAATGTTTCTTTTCGTTTTGCAGGGTTTTCTGTATCCTGTTACAATAGCTGTTACCAAGAACTTGTATTTGTCCAAAGAGAAGAAATCCACATGCAAATAATCACAGTACCTTATTTGTTTAATCTGCATGAAGCTGTAATTTACAGTTTTACGTGTTGGCTTTTGTCTTGGCTGGATGCTGTAATATGAGAACGGGAAATGGCCTCTTGGCCAGAACAAATATCGCAGCATTTAATTCCTTGTGCTCCTGTGCAAATTATTTTTACAACTCAGCTTTTTTATGACTTAAAGAATCAAGAAACAGTAATATCAAGGGTGAGTTTAAGGGGAAGGGGCCCAAACAGAGCCAAACAGCTGTTAGCTGCTACTTTTACTGTATGTCCCTGTGGAATAGAAGATGAACACATTTTCTCAGTGCCTCTGCATCTCTTCCTCCTCTAAATGAGTAACTTATGACTTGTCACGCTCCATGTTTTGTCTCCGGAGCAGCAATTTGTCCCCAAGGCTGCAGGAACGGAGGGATCTGTGTGGCTCCAGGAATCTGCAGCTGTCCAGAGGGATGGCTGGGTGGTGCCTGCCATATCGGTGAGTGTCTGCTCCCAAAGACCAAGTACTTTCACATGCATCCCTGCACTTTACAAGCATGACTCATGTGGTCTCCCCTGTTTATGTGCTTGTTGAAACTAAGTTTAGTTCTGGTTATAAGGTCCCCCGATCCCTGTAAATTGTATCCTACAGAGAAGCTCTGTGCTTCTCCAGATGTGATGCAGCCCTTCTCACCTCTGAGGCTGCTGGATTTCAAGTGTTAGATTTAACAATCTCCTCCCCTTTCCCAGGTTTTCCAGAAGACTAACACCTTTGTTCTTGTTTGTTTTGCCCGTCTTTGTGTCGGCTGCAGCTTTGTGCAATCAGCCCTGCCTGAACGGAGGGAAGTGCATCTCTCCCAACAAATGCCGCTGTCGTCCTCCTTTTTCCGGACCACACTGCGAGGAGAGGAAAAACTCTCACTAGCAAACAACGCTAGGAGAATTATTTTTTAAGTTTATTCTTTTAAAACAACCCTGTTTATTGGTATAATTCAACTTTATGAAATGATGCATATAGTACTGTAATTTACCATGAAATTAAGTTGCATCTTTATGTATGTACGTTTAATTGAAGCCCATTAAAAACAAACAAAAGTAGCAGTACATTGTCTTTATTTTCACATATATAGCTTGTACATTAGTCACTCTGATTTTTCTTATTTAGAAAACAAAATCTTCATTAAAAAAAGGGCCTTACTTCGATCCATACATGGGGTCAGTGTAAATGAGCAGTTACATATGATATGCGATATTCTGTAGATACCTGGCAGCATATTCATATCAGTGTCTTTTGTCCACTTGATCATGTGCACCATGTTAACAAGGGAAAAAAAAAAAAAACAGTTTGGTAGCAGTTGGGGCCCAAGGAGTTTATTTGGTTCCTGCTGAATCTTCTTTAGTTAAAAACTCTGTAAAAGCCGGAACCGGGTGCAAAGGCGCGACAAACGCCGCTGATTCAGAAGAAAGCTGCTTCTCTGCACAGCGGTGATGTCTGCATGAGGCACTGATGCGTCTAACAGATGAGGTAGAGATACACAGGGACGGAAACACAAGTGCAATACATCAAGTCCCTCTGTCAGAGTTAAATGTGCACACATACACTCCAATATCCACCAGCACACACACACACACACTCTTACAACATTTTCTGCTGCTCTTCTTGTGTTTTGTGCCTTTTGCTGTCATCCAACTTCTCCTTTGTCCCGTCATGCTTGTGATGCCTGCAAAGTGCAAAAATCAGATTTGTCATTGTAAAGCTGCAACTGTATCTAGAGGTGGATGCTTTTTAATCCTTTGTGGATCATAAGTACTGTTTAATATTTCTTCCTCAGAGCTATGCTGTGTTTATGAACCATGACCCCATCCTTCACCTTTATTGCGCAGGTGAGGCCCTTGTAGCCTTTCCGACAGTGGCAGTGGTCGGGCAGCACGCACCGTGCTCCATTCAGACATGGCTGCTTACAGATCGCTGAGGAGAAAAGGTGGAAATAAAACATGAAAGAGTAATTAATATTAATGACTTAATGAAAACGTGCAGATATGAGTAAGTAAGTAAACTTTATTTGTATAGCACTTTTCACAGACAGGAGTCACAAAGTGCTTCACATGATAACATGAAAACAATACAAGCAAGAACAATTTAAAATACAGTAAAAAGGTAAATAGGTGAATAAAATGAAAAAGTATTATGATAAGTAATATGAAAAAGTATTGTTTTTACTTCTTGGTTTTCTCAAACATACTGTAAAGTAAAAATGGTTGGAATTCAACAGGATTTAAAGTTTCTCTGGCTTAAAGCAGCTGCAGGTTGAGGTTTATAGACTCACGGGTTTGACACTGGAGGCCTTCCCAGCCGACGGGGCAGTGGCAGGTGTTCGGTCCAACACACTCGCCACCATTTTTACACTTTTGCAGACAGACGGCTGCAATGAGAGCAAAGGGGGAGGCTGAATTTTGATTAAAGTTTCTTCACACACATATCTTTGAGTTTTGAACTGCTAGTTAAATAAATTTGTCTGAATATCTGAAATATGGGAAATTACAAGGAGCATTTAGAGCATACATACATATATACATACATACAGCGGTAAAAAAAAGTGTTGAACACGTCAACATTTTTCTCAGAAAATATATTTCTGATAGAGCTATTGACATGAAATTTTCACCAGATGTTGGCAACAACCCAAGTAATGCACACATACCGAGAAATTCTAACATTTATGTCCATAAATGAAGTTATGTGTAATACAGTGAAATGACACAGGGAATAAGTATTGAATATGCTTACTGAAATTTATTTAATACTTAGTGCAAAAACCTTTGTTGGTGATTCCAGCCTCTCGATGCCTCCTGTATGGAGAAACCAGTGGAATACATTGCTCAGGTGTGATTTTGGTCCATTCTTCCACACAAACTGCCTTCAAATCTTCAACGTTTCAGGGGTCTCTTCTGTGAACTCGGATCTTCAGTTCTTTCCAAAGATTTTCAATTTGATTAAAGTGGGGTGACTGCCTGGACCGTTCCAGCAGCTTTGTTTTCTTTTTCTCAAACCAGTTGAGTGTTTCCTTGGCTGTGTTTGGGATGGTTGTCTTGCTGAAAGATCCAGCCTCTTTTCATCTTCAGCAGATGGCAGCAGATTCTGGTCCAGAATGTCTCTCTACTTTTCTGCATTCATTCTTCCTTCAATGATATGAAGTCTGCCGGTACCACATGGTGAAAAACAGCCCCACACCATGATGTTCCCACCTCCAAACTTTACTGTTGCTGTGGTGTTTTTGGGCTCAAGTGGGGTGCCACTTCTCCTCCAAACATGTTGTGTCTTTTGACATCTGAAGAGTTCAGTTTTGGTCTCATCTGACCAGACAATGTTTTCCAGAATGTCATGGGTTTGTCCAGATGTTCTCTAATGGACATACCGTAAATGTTAGCATTTCTTTGTATGTGTGCATTACTTGGGTTGTTGCCGACATCTAGTGAAAATTTTATGTCAACAGCTCTACTAGAAACATATTTTCTTAGAAAAATTTTTTGTCTTTTTGTCCCACTGTATGTATATATGTATTTTTGCATGTATCCATGTATGTATGCATGTATCCATGTGTGTATGTATGTAGGCATGTATGTACTGTATGTATACAGTAGATGGATGATGACTTAGACTGACTAAAAGCTGACTAAAGAGTAAAATCACTGATTTGATGTTTTCCAGCTTGTGCTGCTGAATTTCCTCAAAATGAATCCATTTTCAAACAGCATGCTGCAGAATTACTAAAGTCTTGTGTGATAAAATGAAAAAGATCTTAACCTCCTCTATGTAATAGACCTGAATGCAAATTAAATGTGTGATTTTGGCTGAAACCTTTTTAAGGTTTAACGACCTGCTAAATTATTTATGAGTATGAATGGAGCACTGAATCACTCACGTATGCTACACCTCCTTCCCCTCCATCCTGATGCACACGAGCACGTGTTTGGGCCCACACATTTCCCTTTATTCATGCACATCGGCTCACACACACCTGCAACAAATTAGTATACACATGAAGGACCACATTTTCCCACCATTTTTCTTAGAAACAATCCTTCAAAAACACAGCCTGTGAGGTAACTTACTTCTTTGACACCTTTTCCCTGTGTAGCCTTCAGGGCAGGAGCATACGTTGTTCCTCATACACTGACCTCCGTTCTTACAAGGAGGGCTGCAAACAGCTGAATTTACAGGCAAAGATAAATGGTGTTTATGCAGCCAAAGCAAGAATGCAAACTCCACTGAATCACAGATGAACTGAAATATACTTTTAGCTGTATTCAAAAGTGAAATCCATACATAACTGATAACCAGAAAACAGTTTTTCACCAGTCTTACCAATCTGACACTGAGAGCCATAGAAACCACTGGGACAGGCACAGATGTTGGGCTTCACACATGTCCCTCCATTCAGACAGACGGGGTTGCAGAGAGCTGTGTGACATCAGCACAAAGCTGTGTTTAGTTTACATCATATATCAGAGAAAAAAGTAACATTTTTTATTGTCTCAGAAATCAGGAAATAAATGTAAATGATGAGGAATTGTGTTTCTGCAACAGGTGTTTGTACCTGAGTTACATGTTGGTCCATACCACCCAGGTTTGCATCTACATACATCAGGAGACACACACTCGCCTCCATTTTCACAGTGCCTGTTACACACCACTGAGAGAAATCAGCATTATCAACACTAAATAAGAAACAAAAACATTTCATTATCCAAAAGAGAAATTATAAATATGAATAGAAGTTTATAATGTACACAAATGGAAATTATACTTGAAAACTGAAGTATAGCAGTGAACATTTATTGTCATTGTAAACATATACAATGAGATTTAAAAACCTTATGCATCCTGAACTAAAACAAGCACACATGCATGCATGAAAAACACTGCACAACATACTGTATGTAGACGCTTTCTTGAACTTTAGGCTAAAATGTTCATAAATAGATGCAATGTGTAAAAAATAATAATAAATTAACAGTGCAAATTAATGCATGTTAGAGCTCAGTGCTTAAACCCACCACTGAGTAGCTGTTTGGATGTTTGGATGAACTGGTGTCAAACTAAGAGCACCTTTTTTTTTTTTTATAAATACAGAAAAGAAAAAAAAAGTATATATATATATATATATATATATATATATATATACATATATAAAACGTGACCATCTCTGGTTCTTATCAGATTCTAAAGAAAGCTATATACAGACCAAAATTTAAAAAAAAAAAAAAAATGACACGACTGTGTGTCATCATTTACTGTATGAAAACTCATATCAGCCCAAATTCAGAAACAGTGTAAAAATTAGCGTACACTGCAAGATTCAACAGCATGTAAACCCAGACCGTGCTGAAATTAACAGAAGTGATCAGATTTTATAATCATAATCCAATCCAACTCTATTTATAAAGGACTCTAAACAACCAAAAAGCAAAAGTGCATACAGAAAAAAACAAAGTCAAAAGAATAAAATGCAGGAATTATGACATGAAACAGCTATAGAGTTAAAATCAATAATAAAAATGACATTCAAAAATGATAAAAATTGATTTTTTAAAAAAGGATAAAAATAAAAACTTTAACATCTAATTTAGCGATATCTCTCGTCTGTGTGGAGAAATTTTGGTCCACGTTTCTTTCTAATGTTTCTTTAAGTTAATTTAGGTTTGTGTGTATTTGTTTATGCACAGCTGTCTAAAGACCCCACCCCCACATTTCAATCAGGAGGTCTGGACTTTGACTGGATCATTGCAGCATATTGATTCCTTTCTTCGTCTGTTGTCCTTTTCTGCTGCGTTTGGATCATTGTCCTGTTGCATAAGTCAGTTTGAACCCTGGTTTGTCTGTCAGGCAGATGTCTTCACACTTTACTCCAGAATACTTTGGTCTACAGAGGAGTTCACAATGACTGTCTGCATGGTGTTCAGGTGTCTGAATCTTCAGGCTTCCCCCACCCTGCTGGACTGATGTGATTATCTTCTGCTTGGCTTTCTGTGCATTTTGCCCCCACATGTTCACGTTGGTCTGGTCTGTCCAGAATACACACTGATCCAAATGTACTGCAGTTTGTTCAGACACAACTTTGCAAACTGAAGCCGTGCTTTGTTTTTTCTAGAAAGAAGCAGCATTCTGCGGCAGCGGTGTTCAAAAGTGATGATGATCAGTTAATAAAGCAGATTTCCAGCACTCAGCTGCTATTGAACTTCTTCATTCCTATAGAATCAAGTACTTACAGTAGATGTTCACACACTGCTTCTGCATTTTGGTTAAATTTTAGTTAAGTAAAAAATGTCATGTGGTAATATGTCATAAGACCGAGTAAGGTCCGTATAATTTTTCAAAATTGTTTCCTAATATTAAAACAAATGTCTGATGTGTAATAAAGCTCTCACCACCTTCACCACCGACTGATTACAGTACCTTGTCTTGAAGAAACAATGTCTCACAGTACATCAACTTGGCTTTAAACTTGTCTTAATTTAATAATCCGAAAACAATCAATCACATCAGTTCGATCAGTTTAAAGTAGAGATGTCCGATATTATCGCCTGATATCAGCATTAAAGGTTAAATATGGAACATTTTTATTAAAATCTATATTTAAAAAAAAAAAAAAAAAAACCTCCACAGGTCGTTTGGGGGTGTACAGAATGAAAGTACAACATTTCCTAGAAAAATTATATTTAGCCTAAAAATAATTATAAAATAAATTTTAACGGGGACGATAATGGCATTATATTAACGTTTGTAAGCCAATACACGTTGCCAAATATGATCTCTGTGTGGAAATAATATTTTGGTCATAGTCAGGCTGGTACAGGGGAAAACCGTGGAGATGACGAGTGAAGCAGCTGCTTCAGAGCCCTGGAGACAGAGCCGTCGCAATGCCTGTGCGAACTGTGCAACTGCACAGGGCCTCGCGCCACTAGGGGGCCTCGAGCCTGGAGTTTTTCTTTTTCTTTTTTTTCTATATATGAACAGTTGTTGTGTATATGATCTGTTTCTGTCAAGGTTACACACACACACTCCAATAAATACATAAATAAATCCAAAAAGCGGGATGAAAATGAAAATGAACACGCTCCTCCAGACCCAGAGCGGGTGTTTAGAGAAGATTATTTTAATGTGATTGTGGACAAGGCCCTCACTGCTCTCCACACCCGTTTTAAACAAATGCAGGAGTTCGGCAACATGTTTGGGTTTCTCTTTGATCTAACCAAACTGCGTGAAATGGTGGAGACCGACCTGCAAAGACAGTGCGTAAGACTGAGTGACGCTCTGAGTACGTCTGACTCGAGAGATATTAATGCCCCGGACTTCTTTGCTGAGTTAAGGATACTTCGATAGATCATCCCTAAGGGAAAAACAACAGCACTTCAAACACTTTGTTACATCAACAAGATAGAAGGAACTGTCCTGAACTGTGAGATTGCACTGAGGATTTTACTGACTTGTCCCATAACGGTGGCTTCAGGTGAGCGAAGCTTTTCAAAGCTGAAACTTATTAAAAATTATTTGCGCACATCCATGTCACAGGACCGTCTGTGCGGACTTGCTCTGTTATCGATTGAAAAGGAAAGTGCATCCAAACTCAATTGTAAAGATCTTAGTGATGAGTTTGCAGCCAGAAAGGCAAGGAAAGTGGCTCTGACATGAGTTTCTGGGCAACTAATACATGCGTGAGTGTAAATATGTTTTATTTGTTATCAAAATGAACGTATGTTATGAATGAAAAGTGACTTGTTTAAAATGTCAAAGTGTGAAAAAAAAAGTGACTGAACTGATACAATGGAAAGCCACTTGCATTAAATTTGATCCCCGTTTTAGAAATAAACAGCAAAATGCCTATGGTATAATTTATATGTATAAACATGATGGTATCTAAAAAAAAATAAACATCCCACCACCAGTGGGATCGTGCGTGCAGTAGAACCAGGATTGTCTGACTGTTATTCATGCGTAATAGTGCATCCAGGTCAGAAAGCAGGGCCTCGCATTTTATGTTTGCACAGGGCCTCGCACCTACCCTGCGACAGCCCTGCCTGGAGATATTGTTATCTGTTTCTGAGGAGGAGTGACCTGAGAAGAGCAAAACCTGGAGTAAATTTAGGTGAAGACTTCACTAAATGGACCCACATAAACGTTTTTCACAGAGTCAAAACACAGAAATAGCGACTTTCCTCCTGGATCGGTAAGCTAGCTTGTTTGCTAACGTGGCTAACGTTAGCTGTCAGTTGTAAACTCCTCTGTGTTACTTGTTGGACATGCTGCAGACTGTTGGTCACTTGCGTATCGGCAGTGAGTCTGGCATCCCAGCGGCTGGAGTTGTTTTTCTGCCGTTGCAACTACAACCTAGACACACGTGATGTCGCTGTTCTGTCCGTATTCCATATTCAACCTTTAAATGTGATATCGGAAAATATTGATATTGTTTGGGGTTTTTTTGTTTTGTTTTTTTAACTCATATTTTTACTCACAAAATCTGATGAGATCTCATTGTTCCATTACAAAATCGTGAGATCTTGTTCCGTTAGCAGCGATCCAGCATGTAGAAAAGTCCCTGTTATCCAGGAAGAACTTCATATCCCAGCATTCCTGTTAGAGTCATGTCACTACGGTGCAGCTGCTGCTGCTACGGACTGACTTGCTTTGAAGCTGCTTATAATATGTCTGGTTTTAAGTTACCAAGTTGTCAGAAACATTAAAATTAGCCTCATGTTGGCTAATACCTGCTAGTGTCTGATATCTGGCAGCCAGATGTCCAAAATTAACTCCTCTGGCTGAGTTAAAGCAAAACTAAGTAGCTTTTTCACCTCAATAAATGCTTTTCAGAATCCCTGTGGTGTTAAACAAAGTGTTTACAGACTGTTTCCTCCCCTCCGCCTGGTGTCTCTGGCCTGTAAGCGGGCCTTGCAACTCTCTCAGTGGCCAACCCAACCAGAATGTTGCAACAACACAAACTGCCGTACGGTGTAGGTACCAGATGTGCTCGGCTTTCCAGATCAGCTCGGGGTCCTGCGGCTGCTGATGGCGTCATCACTCTACGGCAAAGCCACTTGGACAAACTACCCTTTTTGACAACATTGACGGGAGTAATCTATTATAAAACTAGTTACGTATACGTGCATTTAGAATTACCCCGTTCTCGAGGCTTTTAAAAATAAAATAATATTAAAAAAAAACTCCCTGCTTTCAATCTGATGGCTTATAATATGCCATTTATAGTACTTATATTTCAACATAGGTTAATAATTCAAAATAGCCAAGCAGTAGCGAGCCGAACCGATCTGGCCACCTCGAACTGCCCGAACCGAGCCAATCAGGCTGCCCGAACCGGGCCGATCTGGCCGCTCGAACCCAGCTGATCTCTGCCAGAGCCGAGCAGGACTGGGCGCCCCGAACCGAGCCAATCTGGCCGCTCGAACCGAGGCGCGCACATTTTCCCGTCAGGTTTGTTTTTATAAATCTGAAACTTTGCGTGGAAAATTACTTACGCCATTTTCAGGCCCTGTTTTGTGCGTAAGCAAGCTTTATAAATGAGACCCCAGTTCTTTAGCTTTCCACCACCTAGACACCAGCTCCTGACTCTCAAAACCACCTCTTTGCTGGACCTGAGTGAAAAACCGGTTCATGTAACTTGTGCTGCCTGGGCGCTGGGAGGAGCAACATCGAGCCTCACGGCCGAATCGGCTCAATAATCACTTATGTCCACAAAAAGTAAATAAAAGTTTGTTAACTTACCTGCGACCCCCCAACACCAGAGAAAAATATAATCCACTGCATATTTACCTACAAAACGTGGGTAAAATGTCCCACTGCAGGAGGCACAGAACTCTGCTTTGAGCAGCTGCTGCTACCAACGTAGCAAAGTAGCATCAACAAGCTAGTAAAAGTTTAGAAATATATTCAGGGATCGGAATAGAGGAAAGACAGGAAGAGAAGACGTCTGTGTGCTGTGGAGGGGTAGGGGGAGTATGAACTTTACCACAGTGAAAGGAGACCACTGAGTTTGCTTTAAGGCTATTTTACATAGAATATAGTTGTATCTCTCAAAATATGAGATACAACATCACTGTTACTGGTATATCTGTTGATATAGCAACTTGACCCTGTGTTCACACCGGACGCAAATAAAATTATTTGCATGAATGAATTACACATTAGGACGATGTACAGACGCAAATAGATGCACGTTTGCTTGGGGTGGCACTTTTGATGCGAATTTGGCGGCGCGACAAGCCCCAAACGCACGTCTGACTCGTGTGAATGTAGCGTTTTACTCGCGCAAATGAGGCGTCCTTCTCGCGTGAATGAAGCGTCCTACTCACACGAAAAGAGCGTATTTTGCCTATTTGCTCGAGTTGAAAAAATTGAACTCGAGCGTTTTATACAGGCGAACAATACGAGCCCCGTCATTTAAAATGAATGGGGCGTGATGTGAACAGACCGGTGCTCTGCAGCTCGCTGCTCTCTTCTAGAGAAAAGTGCTTCTCACAGAAAAAATCCCAAAGTGCTGCACACAAAAGTGGTGGAATAATCCCATAAATTTAGGACTGAAAACCCAGTCAGCCAAAGCCTCATTAACCAAAAGCTGCTAGTCTCTGCAGCCGTTGTTTGATGGATGAAATGTCACAACCCTTACCAAAAAGTAGCATATTCAAGTATGCTTGAAGTATACTCATTTTAAACTTTAAAGGGACTTGAGGCAAGATTAGGAAATGAAACTCGAGACTGGCGCTTCAGGTAACTGCAGCCACGAGCCAAGCCGTCACGGGAGCGTGCACAAACTGAAGCTATAATGTTGTTTACTAACCTTTTTCTTTGTAGTTACACTTTTTAGTGTCTTTTAGTTGATCTGGATCGTTTGCTGATGGCAGAAGAATCCATAACTATCGCTTACAGTGTTTGAATTTACCGCGACAGTCTTCTTCCTGTATCAAAACTGCGGATGTAGCGTCATTTGACGTCACGTCCGCAGGGCAGCGCGGGAAATTCGGACACCGAGTTGCAGCGCATTTTGCAGCACACAGCCTGTTCAAGGCAACGGAGAGAAACGTGGGTGGAAACGTTATTTTTGGTATTTAGCGCTTCATCACCCATTAGTATTAAAAAAAATGGACATGCATGTTTGTTTGTTTTTAAATTCCTGCCTGTCCCTTTAAATAAGACAGTATACTCTCAGTTTACTGTTTATGTACTTATCAGAAAAATACTTAAAGTTTACTTTCCATTTACTAATAAATATAGTAAAAGTTTAAAGGTAGAGTCCGAAGTCTCCCTACTGTTTCTGTTTGCAAACAGCAGTATTCAAACTGAGCGCTCCTCCCTCTCAGGCTAATGGCCGCCTCGTTCTTCAGCCTATTCAGCTTCAAGCCTCTCCTTCAGAGCTCAGAAGCAGGTGGGAGCCAATCAAATATTAACCCTGGTTTTCCAACGTGCATTATCTCAAGCTCTTACCTTTTCTGTGGTGCATCCGCCTTTTTTCTTTCTTTCTTTTTTTTTCTTCGAAAGTTCGAGTGACTGGCGTCTGCTCCAATCATGAGCTTATTCCCACACAGCGTCATGCTCTTAGCTCTGTCATTGGCTGGTGATATAAACAGAAATCTCCACCCAGAAACGTCCCGACCACAACAAAACAAAACAAAAGAGTGAATTACAGGCAGGGGGAGAGAGAGTTGCATTCAAACACACCACGGCCAGCGAATAGAGGCCCAAAGGTGCGGTTTGAGACTGATTTCACCTGCACAAGTTTAACGTCTATTTTCACGGGGGGAATTTCGGACTTTACCTTTAAGTATATTTAGCCTATACCTATATTTAAACTTTTGAACGTTATGCTTTAATAGTAGTACGTTCATTGTACATTTTCACACATATAGGTTTCTTTGTGGCATACTGCAAGATGTACATTCTATCATGTTATTAAATCCTATCTTGGAAGATTTGGGCGCTAGCTCGCTCACACTTTGAAAACCCCCAATTCAAATCATATTTATTACTTTTAGTCTACTTAAAAGTGTACTTGACTATACTTAAAAGTGTACTTTCTAAAAGTAAAAGTAAGCTTGAAGTATTTGTAGGGGTATACTAACAGTATAACAAGAAGATTACTTTCAGTATACTTGAAAGTGTACTTTTAAATACTTAAAGTGGGCAAATTTAGTCCCAAGAAGTATATTTGTTAGTATACTGCTAGTACATTGGTATCAGTGTAGTTGGTAAATAAAACTACAGTTGGGTGAAATACTTTACTATACTCGAGTATACTTAATGACATGTACTTAAGGAATACTTCTTTTTGGTAAGGGAACGCTGACACACTGCAGCGATTACAGAGCGCCTGTAGTTCCCGGAGGAATATGCGGCTCTGTCCTCCCTACATAGATAAATTGAGGTTGTTTGTTAGAAAACGTCAATATAATTTAATATGAGTCTGTGCTCAGACTAGTGTAGTATTCAGCTTGGTCACAAGATGACGCTCCAGTACCAGGAGTTCAGCCTCAGTTGATGTAAACAACCACTGGCTCTGTGTTGTGATCCGGATGAAAACAGCAGGAAAGCAGTCAGTTAGGAGCTGCGTTTAATCAGCTGGTTAAATATTGAGGGTTAAATGTTGAGAGGTGGAGGCGAGGAGACGCAGAGACTGGTTAAATTGAGCTACAATAGCTAGCAACAGCAGCCATGTTCTTTTGCTGGAAGTTGGAAGTTGTTGGAAGGTTAGCTGGAAGCGCTAACTAGCTGCAGCTAGCTTACTCACCGAAGGCAGGTGGCCAGACGCTCTGCAGCTGGAATACAGCGCCTGTAGTTTATATCCTGGATATGCAGCACCGATCCTCCCCAACAGAAGCCCATCAAACTGGGCTTGGGGAAATCTTCCTGGAAGCAGCCGCCATCCAGACGTAACTCCTGGATCAGGTGATGAAATTCACCGAGCTCCGAGCGCCGCTGGAGAATGTGCTGGACCCAAACTCGCCGGCGTCTTCGGTTCTCCGACTTCCAAAGCAGGTACAACGCCACAGCTCTCTCAAAGTACTCAAAATAACCGGGTTCTGCCATGTTCACCTGACTGAAGTGACTGACAAGTGACAAACCACGCATGAATGAAGCGTCTTATTCGTGTGTACAATACGCTTCATTCACGCGTATTATTCGCTCCATTCCCGCGAAAAAAACGCCCAAATCAAGCGAGTAAACATCCAGCATTTGCGCGCTGAAATCTAGGCACGTATGCGAATGGAGGCGGCCGGTGTGAACACAGGGTTAGAGATGGACAATGTCAGTACATCGGATATCTGTGAAAAAGCCAATATCGAACATCCCTAGTTTAAAGTAGTGAATAAAAAACTCACTGATTTCACATCTGGGTCCTACGTATCCGTAGGGACAGGTGCACAGATTTCTGGCCAAACAGGTGCCTCCATGCTGACACGGCGGCTCGCAGCTCGCTGCAAAACACCAAGAGACTCATCGCTAATTTCTGTGGTTTGTTAATCAGTAAGTTTGAATGTTCTGAGTTCAGCTTACCTTCCTCACAGGTGGGCCCACTGTAACCTGCAGGACACTCACACACATTAGGCTTCACACACTTCCCCTGGTTCTTACAGTCAGGACGACACACAGCTGAGAGGGAGGAGACATGAAAGTTTAAGCAGAATCAAAACAAGAAAGAGTCCAATCTTAAGAGGAGATGATGTTTATTTAAAGCTCTTTTGTTCTCACCTATGTAGCAGTTGTATCCGGTGTAGCCCTCTTTGCAGGTGCAGGTGTTGGGCAGAGTGCACTCCATGTTCCTGCTACACTGGTACCGACACACAGCTGAAGTAAAATCAGATTATATCAGGGATTAATTCAGATTCAGGAAGAAGATGAGATGTTTTACTGAGCAGCAGTCTGTGAGAAATCTGATAAATGCTGCAATGTAGTGGAACATTTACATCCAGAACAGACCTGCTTTGATTTCAGCTTTCCATTTGTTACAGGAAGATTATAGTCCTCTAAAATTAGGAAAAAACAAACTCTAAATTTGAAAATAAAAAAAGCAACCTTGAAACGAATGATCCCTCCAGCTACATCAAGTATGATGCCGTGACTTGTTATATGACAGAGCTGAAAATATTAATTAATTAACTGGTTGATTAGAAAAACATGAATGAAACTAATTTCAAACTAATTTGAAAACTAGCTTCAGGGTAAACAGAATAAAATGGTTAATTTGTTTTCTGTGGTTTGCTTTTATCAAAGCCTCATTCCTCAGTGAGGCAATTCTGTACTAATAAAAGCTAAAGCACAGAAACAATATATTTGATCAAATTCAGGTTAAAGTTTGATCGGACATATTATTTTCATTTCAGTCCAGTTATCATGAGGCTATAAAATCTGTTTCTTTAAAAGTATTTAAACCAAAACTACTAATCCAGAAATAGAAGTTAAATAGAACAAAGTAATGATTTAAAAAAAGAAAATTTAACTAGACAAGTTTATCAATTAGGGCTGAAACAATTAATCGAATTATTCGATTAGAAAAAAAATCGATTAATATTTTACTAATTGATGCTTCGTTTAACTTTTAAAGTCCTGCTTCACGCATTGCTTCCAGTCTGCATAAACCATTTCCGGACACTACCTACCAGTGGGTGGCAGTAATGCACCTACTCGATGCGTGTCAACCACAGTCTTTGTTGCCAATTTGTACTTATTATTACTCTATTGTATCTCAGTCACATCTTTAAAAACAAAGAAAGACCTTATCCAATTAATCAATTAATCGATCGATTACAGGGGTAGATTAATCGACTGTTGAAATAATCGGTAGCTGCAGCTCTATTATCGATATATAGAACGATTCATGTCATTGAATTTATTAAATTACCATTAACCCTTTAACACCATATGAATAATATTTTATGTAGTTTCAGAGATCTTTTGCATCATTTTATGGTAAAAAAAACAAAAACAACTTTGCTTAAAAACATGTTGTATACAGTCTGATACTTGTCTTCTGCCCTCTGGTGGACACATTTTGCATAACAATATTTTGACATAAACACATAGTAATAAACAGTATACAAAAATTAAGTTTTGTAAATAAAATATAAAAATTCACATCTTGTTAAAAGGGCCAAACAAAGACTTGGCCAAGTCTTTGTACTGTAAAAAAACAACAACAACAACAAAAACAAAGGTTGATGGCAGAAAAAGTAAATCATAATCCAAAACTGTGTTTCTATTCAGGTGTGTCATTGCTTCACTAGAATAGATGTTATATGTTTATTTTCTTAGAATGAGTCATTTATATGTACTTGCTGGGGGTGAACATACATGGAGGCCGCCATATTTGTGCCACCATTTTTACTAAAGTGTCCCTAAATAGACAAAACAATGTGTCTTAAATGAGAACCCTCTGAACAAAAAAACTGCTGTACCAGCTTTGTTTAATGGAAGCTAGAGTACTGTTTGTGATTAGTAATGCCTTCAAAGACATCAAAAATAGTTACTCATAGTACAGTCATAGCTACACCTGAGACCCTGGAATGTCTGGGAGAATTTTGGCCACTAACAGCCACCGTACATTCAAAAAAAGTGCTTGGAACATAAAGTAATTTAAAAGAAAACATCTTTTCTTTCTAATACCCATCTTTACCACTAGATGGCAGTAATTCTTACATACTGTACCTTTAAAAAATAATAATTTTCTGCCTATTTTTCTTAGGTCTTATTAAAGGGTTAAACTCGTATTAAATTCATTTTTATTTAATTTATGAATAGAAGTTACTACTTTGGTTCAAATACTTAAGTGAACAGTAGCACTATTATGTGTGAATAGACAGTTAATAATTAGCCCTGAAGTGCAATGTGAAACTTCTTATGGAATGACGGGAATATGACAAAAATGAATAAGTCTGCATGAGAAGACAGATATATGAGACGTGTAAATTAACAAATGGCTGTGGAAGTGTGACAGAAAATAAATAAGGAAAAACGATGATTGTGGAAATTCAGACAAAAATGGAACAGAACATCTAAACCTATATCACATCATTAAATGTTATTTATTTTATATAATACATATATTCTTTGCAATAATATACTTAATTCTAAAATATTGTAAATTACTAAAAATATTTATCCTTTTATTAATATATATAATTAAGTTTTTATTTTTTTATTTATCTCCATTTGCTCTCTTTTGTTTAGATTTTTAAAAATTTCTTACTGTATCTTTATTCAGATAGTTATAAACATTTCCCTTCTTTTTTAGCTCTGATCCAATCAGATTTGAGCTCGAGCTTGTTTGAATCTTCTTTATCAACTTTGTTGTTGTATGAAAAGGTTGCCTCATTTATGGCTATTGTGCTGTACATCTAAATCTGTGTGAGAACACCTGCAAGGTAAGAAATAAACTATAGCTGCCAAACTTTTGCTTATATTCCATCTACAAGAGTAAAATCTAACACGACTTTTCCTACTGCCTACATCTACCGGTGGTCCAACATGGCTGATGCGTCTACTGATGTAAAAAGCTGTTTACAAGCTAATAAAAATACAGATTTCCTCTTTTCATGCAATTCTAGGTTCACAAAAACATCACTTGTATTTTTAACAGATACACTAAATGTCACAAATTAAAAGAGTTAAATAAAATTACGATTTCATGACATCTAAAAGTTGTGCAGCTTGATTTTTTTTCAGCTTTACCGTTTTATTTTCCTCTAACTTCACGGTAAAAGAGTCCCTACCTTTACAAACGACTCCATCCCCGGTGTAACCGTACGGGCAGCGCCCACACCTGAAGGACCCTGTGATGGTGGGCTCACAAGGGACACCAGGAAAGCAGGGATCATCAGCACAGGTCACATGGTGGGCCGGTGACCTCCATCTGACTCCCACAGAGAGGTCGGGGGTCAGCTCCACCCCGCTGGGCTGACCCCTGTGGACAGTGGGAGCAAACACTCTGGCTGCCGTCTGATTCTGAAGGGCTGTTGTGGTCCTCCTGTCTGTGAAGGAAACTTTCCTAAAGCTGGAAATGGTGGTCTCTGGTCTGGAATTCCTGTCAGGAAGTCGTCTGGATGAGGTGGGAGATGATGATGAAGAAGAGGAGGAAGGAGTCCTCTCTATGTCGGAATCGAGCTTGAGGTGGTGAATGTGACCATCAGCTCCGCTGTCGACTGCTCCCAGACCTGTAAGACACTGGAAGTTAGAGGATATGACTTAAAAAAATAACACACTCAGGATTTAAATGTTTAACTCTTAAACCACCAAATATATTACAATCTTTAGACATTTTTAAACAGAAATAAGTGAATAAAAATGTCATCAAAATGTCATTTAGATCAGATTTATCTTATTAAAAGAACCACCATCACCCTGCGTTGCATTAATTTATTTCTCCCCCCTTTTTATTAAAACCACTGAACTACTGGTGTAAACTGTCATTTCTCTCACCAACTGTGCATGTTTGTCCATTTCCATGGAGACCAGGAGGACAGGGTCCACAGACGAAGCCTGCTGAGACATGGATGCTCTCAAAGCACTGAACCCCGGGGTAACACGGCCCCCTGCTGCAGGGCGATGGGGCCGAAGGTTTGGGCTTTACTGGCATCTGCGGTACTCTCGCTGATGAAACCACCTCTTTGCTTTTGTTACCTTGGAAACAAAAGAATAATAACCATTTTTAACGATGTGATGGGACGTCATTACTTCCATATTAGTGTTAGTGGAATTCTGAGAATCCTCCACACGGAGGTCCAACATCAGAAATGACAGAATTAACTATAAAAAATGACGATACTCCCTTCCTCTACACTTGTATGAAAGTTAACGCTTTTAAAGTTTATGACAAAAATGGTATTTATGTCAAAAACAATGTTTCTGTTAATCATTTTGTTAAATAACTTATTCTATTTACATTACCTTAGAATAAACAAACAATTTATCATGACTGCAGGTCTTTCTGCTTGGGCCACAAATCCATAAAACCACCGTACAAACAGCCACACTTGTTTCTTTAATCAACTTGGGGAGCTTTCTGCTGATGCAAAGACCATTAAACAACAGGCATGTTTGCCATGTAAACAGGGATCAATTGCATAGTTCAGCCTATGAAACAGGATCTGTCGTAACCCCACTCCATAATGCAAATTGTACTACAAAAAAACAACTGAAAACTTCCTAGTTTTCTGGGCTGAACTTCAACTAAGAGAGGGTTAAAAGATTGTCCTGGCCACAAGTAAACCTATTTTATAAGCTATATGCAGCAGGTTGTATACAAAGTTATTATAGTTAACTAAAACTAATGAAAAATCAAACTAAAATTGAAAATTTTATTTTCGTTTACTGAAATAAAAAGATCAACAGTTTTTTAAAAAATGATAACTAACTGAAACTGTATTGTGTCTCTACAAAACTAAAACAACTAAAATTGTTGCAAAAACATCCTTAGTTTTAGTCTTTGTAAATTTATTTAATACATAAGCCTGTTGAGTTGATATGAAATCTATTCCTATTTAATCTGTTTACTTTGCTTTATCAGTTTTACTCTGAGTGACCTTCTTATTATTGTGAATGTCACACCAGAAAAATACCTATAATTTACAAAAACTAAAAATAACACTGAAACTAATAAAAACTAAACTAAAACTATTATTCAAAAAATTTTCCAAAAAATTAAAACTAATAAAAACTAGCAAACCTCTCAAAAAAACTAAAACTAACTGAATTGAAAAACAAAAAGTTGAAACTAAATAAAAACTGAAACAAATTAGTAATCCAAAGCTATTATAACCTTGGTTGTATACACATTTGTTCTATGATACAGATTCTTTAAAAAAAAAATCTCTCTAACAATACTTCCTTGTCCCACCTCTCACCCCTCAAAACCCATCCCTTGCCCTGGGAGTCGCTGCCAGGGTAGTCTGCCTGGGCTCTTTTCTTCTTTTTTTTCTGCATAATGTGTGTTTTTATTTTAATTTTTTTGTCCTGTCTGTAATATTATCTTAGAAAAAAAAAGATACTGCCTATAAAAATGTCACATTAACTGATGTTTCTCAATAAATATATCAAAAACACTGGAAAAAAAATAAACTTTTCTGTGGTTTCTTATTGAGTCTTGCTGCAAATAAGCTTTTTTTCTCATGTAAATGAGAATAAATTGCATACTTTTCCTCCGGTAGCAGGATCTGTCATAACTGCATTCACACTCCCCATGAGACAAATCAAAGTACTTCTACTGTCAAAGTTTTTGCACCTATTTTAGCATCAGTGATGAGGACGTTATTGCTGACATGAGGGTAAAATACTGTGAAGCAAAGAGTGGGTTAAAACTGGATTTGGTCACAAGTGAAGCCATTTTTTTTGGAGCAGGTTGCATGTAGATTTATTAAGTATTGCAAACATGCATTTTTTGTATATTTGACTTGTAACACTTAATATATATTTTTTAAAAACACTTTAGTGTTCCACTTTTAGGAAACTAAATGCTTTTTCCACCAGTGTCTGCTCCATGTGTGCTCAGAATAACCGAGTAGGTCCATTTTCACCTGGCAGCATTTGTGGTTGGTACATCACAGTATAGATATCACCAGTTACTCTGCACTGCTCCTTTATCATGGGGGTGTCCAGCTCTGGTCCGTGAGGGCCATAGTCTTGCAGGTTTTAGATGTTTACCTGCTCCAACACCCTTGTTGTCAAGTTCAGTCCGAACATGTAGACCCATCAAGTCTGGAAACATCCAGGACTGTGGACACCCCTGACATGAGATGAGGGGGAGTAAAACCTGATCTGGGATTTAACTTGGTACTTACGGACGCAGTTTTTTCCATCGCCACTGTATCCGTATGGACACGAGCCACAGGTAAATGAGCCCAGGGTGTTGTTGCAGCTCACTCCGGGGAAGCAGGGCTGAGAGGCGCACTCATCCATATCTTCTCTACATGTGTGGCCTGACGACACAGGAAACATCACGCAACATAATGAAGAAAGTATTAATGACTTCCTGAACCACCAGAAAGCATGAAAACATGAAGACAAACTTGCCATGAGGATAATAAAGGAAACTGTCCATACTTATTATATACTCATAATTAATATAATGAAGCTCAATTATAATGAAGCTTTTGCAATAAATCAGAATTTCCCTCGGATCACCAGTGAAGTCTAAGAGCTTCTCAATACGCAGAAATGACACCCCGAACCTCTGACTGGGTGGTGTGAAGCCACTGGTTGATCCTACCTGTCATTCCAGGTGGGCAGATGCAGGAAAAGGAGTTGGGTCCATCTGTGCAGCGACCCAGTCTGCAGGGGTTCGGTTTACAGTCATCAATGTCCACCTCACATCTCTGTCCTGTGAATCCATCCTGACACACACATACGTATTCCCCACTGCCAGCAGGGAGGTTCACGTTGGTGGCACACGAAGCTCCGTTCACACACTCGCAGGCCAACACAGATACCTGGAGGGGAAAAGACACTCGTGTCTGTTAAACAACGCTTCAGGAAATCTGGATGTGCCGATACAACGAAAACTAAAGTAACTGAAAGGAAGAAAACAAAAATGACACTAAATATCATAAAAATAAACAGCGTATAAAAAGAAGTTATTATCAATATCTATGTTGTTAATCAGCAATTATCCAGCATTGGCTGACTCAGTGGTCTCAGAGATATTTTCCTTGAGGACCCCATCATTCAACTATCGAGAAGCCGTGGACCCGATGCTTTGCTTTGTGCCTTTATTAACTCATTTTTCACCAAAAATATGTTTCTCTAAAGTCCTGTCCCTCAATACAACCAAAGTAAACGTAACAATCAACAAAAAAAAGGCACTGTGGTGCTTTTCAGATATGTTTCATTATGAAATGATGCAGGAAAGTCCAGGGCACCAGGGTAGACATGACCTGCTCCACCAGTTTACCACACTGTACGTGGGCCAGAACTGATTGGATGCTCAAGGTGTGGCCAACAAAGCAGACTTTTTTTTTCATATCAATTTTATTTATTCTAATTTTATTTACTAAAATTTATTCATTTTATTTTGTTCAATGATCCCCATTTATTCACTTCAACCTGGAAATGTGTTTATAAGCTCACAAAACACCAGTTCCATGTGAGTGAAATGTCTAAATACTAAAAACTAAATAAATACATTCCAGTGTATACACCTTAACTTGTTTCTGCATAGATAAGCCCATAATTTAAGACCCACTTAGGCTCTGAACAGTCCAAGCCTGTCCAAACAATTACTGTCATAATTAGGCTAAAAGGCTAAACTAGCAAACAGTAATACTGATATTAGACCGAGGTCATAAAATAGCGTTTCTCTCCATAATAAGAAGTAAAATCTAAAATAAACTTTCATCTTCTGCACGTGTAGAACCAGACATCGGATGAAACATCAGCTAATATATTTAATTTTTAAAACCGAGAGAGCAATCTGTTTCAAAAGATCATTTCAAACAGCTTTGACCATCTTTTTAAAGAGTTTCCTGTTTTTTTCCAGCCCACTGTTTCAATTAATAAACTACCATATCATGTGTGTAAATATGCTGCTTCAGTTATACAACATGGCCGGTGTCATTTATCAGCATCGTTAACAGGAAATAGTGAAAAAGAAACATTAAAAAATCAACATAAAAATGCTTTTTCTAAAGAATTTTTTTTAATCATTATTCCATGGTAAGCTTAATTTTTTTGTCAGCTGTGAGCTTCAGTTTCAGCAAAGACATGGATTTGAATTATTATGTGCTGCATTTGAAAATATAGAATCAAAGAATGTGTGATCATCGCCCTCTAGTGGATGAATAGAGTCAGTAAAAGAAATCTTTGTCATATCAGTAAAAGCACAGAAGAAGGATGTATTCAATCCATGAAAAGACGTCCAGCTGATGCATGCTGGCTTAATGGGATAAAGCTTCTCTGTAGTGTTATGCAAAACTTGCACATTTATAGCAAGAACGAAACCTTTACTGTTGTCAAGAGGCTGCTAGATGATTTTGCAACAAACCTGAATCATCTTTAACCAGGTATACAATATTTGGGATCTAATTGTTCTGAGAGGGCACCAACAGTTTCTTCCATTTAACAGTTTCATATTCTGAAAATCATCAAAACAGATACTTTTTCATCAGGATATAAAAGCTACTTTTATCTTTTTTGGGCCTTACCTCCACAGAGGCTCTGGTCTCAGCATTGCAGTCGTCAGTCACAGTAAACTGGAAAACGTGCGTATTTGTGGGCTGAACGGTGGCCTTCCACATTAGCAGGCCAGCAGGAGACAGAGATGCACCTTCAGGACCGGAAACCAGGGTGAAAAGAACCATGGAGCCCTCGGGGTCCTGAGCTTGTAGCTGGTAGATGAAGTTCTCCTCGTGGAAGGAGCGGAGGAGAAACGGTGGCGGCTGGAACAGCGGAGACCCGTTCTCTGATGGTAAATGAAATCAGAAAGAAGACTAGATGTCAGCTGAGTGAGAAAATGAGTAAAAAGGTGGATTAAAGGAAGAGCAAGTAATCTGGCAAACTGGCTTTTCTATGTTGTTTTAGGTATCATGAAGTAAATCTCGGCTCATATGAAGCAGCAATGATTACAACACAGCGTTATTAGATATCGCTTATTGCAAAGACAATACTAATGGAAATCAAAATGAAATGAACAAATATGATGAGAAATGAAAGGATAAATTAGAACAAAGATAAATTTGTGTCATACATGATGATAATACTGCAATTATTTTCATAGTAGTTTAAAGATTCAGTGTGTAAAATGACTAACAGTAGTAGGGATGAGCAAAGAAATCATTTCAAATGTCACAGCTGTAAATGGATGGTGGCCGTCAGTGGCCATTATTCTTCCAGATATAAAGATATTTTCATCTGAGTGGATCCAGAGGTCGGGTGTAACAATGACTGCACCACAGGTAACTACTTTAATATGGTGTACATTAAGGTTAGGCCAATCGGTCTCTGCCGAGTGACGTAACATTTGCTACTAAACCAGGCTTGACGCCATTTTAATAGTAAAAAAGTCAGTGGTCCCCATTTATCAAGCGTGAATGAGCGCACATCTGGTCATAAAAATTATCTTACAGTACGACTGGATCCACGTGTGATTTATAAAATGTTCGTGTCTGACCAAACAACAGAATGTATGTCAAAAATCCATCGTCATCCAGCTGTTTCTACCCTGAAGCAGCAGCAGTTAATGACAGTTCAAACAAAATTAATAGGATATGTGCGTTATATCCTAGAACAACCTAGATTATCTTCTCCCTGAGAAGAGAGAGAGAAGAAGAAAAAAAAAAAAAAAAAAAAACATGGGAAATTTGGTTATTTACACAAATGTTAATATAAGTGTATAAACTCAGTTCACACAGAACAACCTAAAAGAAATTGTCTTTAGAAGTTTTAAAGTCTGTAAAAAATAAGTTTTTGAAGAAGTTTTTGTTTTTTTAGACTTTGGAAACAGTAGCCAGTTTGGTTAAATATTGATTAAATATCAGTGGGGTGACCGATGTCTAATACAGGCCGATACCGATGGGGGGCCGATTATATCGTGCATCCCTACAAATAACCTGAGATGCCAATTAACCTAACACGCATGTCTTTGGATGGTGAAAAGAAGCCGGAGAACACCTCTGCATACGCAGGGAGAACATGCAAACTCCACAGAGGAAGGCCTGAGCCATCACATCCCCGTGTGATGTTAAAAACATAATAATTATTCGAGCAAAGTGATTAGATACCAGTTGACACCTTTGATTTTGTTATACGCTGCAGCTTTAAAATAGTTTCTTGCATTTCATCTGAAGACAGCCGAGCACCGTTTGACCTAGTTTGCACTCAGGAAGTAAAGTTTGTCAGAAAGTTTAACAATGAAGGCAAACTGTCTCCATATCAGCGCCACGAGGGAAGATGCAACTTCAATGGATTTCATTTGCACAGAGTAGCTGACAAATCATCTAAACTCCCCCGAGTGACTGCCAGCCTGAGTTAATCTGTGTACATACTCTCCGCTATGGACCATGTGTGTTTGGACAAGTCTGGACGACAGATGAGACAGGGACTGCTGGGACTGGACTCCCCCTCACTGTAACACACACCGTCAATGCTGCAGGTTTTCTCCTGGGAAACAAAGACAGTGAACAACCAAACGGATGTTCAGAGTTTAAAGTTAAACATCAACCACATCACAAACATTTGCCATAATATTCTGAACTTACTGTAATTCTGTCACATCCCTTTATAAAGTTAAAGTACATGTAGTTGTATTTTGCAGCTTTTTTGGCCATGATTTTATAAATGCTTTGCTATTCCCAGATCCCATTTCTTATGAAATTCTGTCAAACATTCTAGTTCTCCTGGATGTGCATGCTTGATTTCCACTTTCCACTTACTCATTTTCACGCAACTGAGAGTTATGAGCAAAAACAGCTGCTGGCAAAGGAAAATGTCTGAGTTACTGTTAAACTCCACAACAGCCAAAGGAAATAAACAGAGTCAAATGAAATGTCCACGTTCAGGCAAGTTCAGATAGTTTTCTGATGGGAGTACATGCTGTCTGAAATACAGAAAAAAAAATAATATTATTTTTATCCCAGTTTGACAGATAAATGTAACAAGTTTTAGTCATTAAGTTGTAAATAATTTATGTATGTTAAGTAGACTAAAGAGCTGATCAGGTAAAACTGGCCAAAAATATGGAATCGACTCCTTCTAGGATGTTCATTGACCTGATTTATTTTCCAGGAATAACCAAACTGCAGATATGGCATAAACATAATGTCACTTAAGCATACATAGATAAATAAAATAAAATAATTTTTATTTTTGTTTCTTTTTTTTTTTTTTGACCGATTCAGAATAGGAAAACATTTGTACAGATAACATTCTCACGTGATTTGCATTAACCTGAGAGTTGCATAGTGTCACCATCTGTTGCACCTGGCTGACTGTCAGGAACTGACTCATATAAGTGGGTAAAGTTTATTTATATAGCACCTTTTACAGGTTTTATATTAATAAACTTTACAGATAAATAAGGCATAAAGTGTTTCACAATAGTACAAAATAAGGGAGCAAAGAAAAAAAAGCAATATTATATATGTACAGAAACAAAAACACAGAAGATGAGAAATAAGACATTAGGGAAACAGAAATAAACATAAAATGTAGCATAAAACAAAAGGATGTAAAAACATCAGAGCTCTTATCTGATTAAAGCTGGCTAAATAAAAAAGTCTTTAGCTATTGATGTCTGATATTATTGGCCGACCGGTATTATAAGCCAATATCAGATATCGTAAAATATCTAACGTTTTTTTGGGACAGATGTTTATTGTAACAAAATCTTGCGGGATCTTGTAGCAGCAGTCCAGCATGTAGAAAAGTCCCTGTTATCCAGAAAAAAACTTCATATGCCAGCGAGGGATGTAACGATTTCCAGTGAAATGGTAACCGTGATAAAATTCCCAACGATTAGTAATTCCGTTTCAAATTTTAATTATCATTAAAACCATGATTGATTACTGCACTTAGAAAACCTCTCAGTGATGCTGCTCATCGCCTGGAAAAGCAGCAGCAGCCTCAGTTTGCTACGTTTGCAGGTACTACCCCAAAAATTTGAATATCCTGAAAAATTCACATATTTCCATAATTCAGCTTAAAAGGTGCAAATTTAAATATTGTATCGAGAAAAAATATGTGAATCAATATATTTCAAGCTTTTATTTGTTTGGATGTTGCTGATTAGAAGTTGCAGCTTAAGAAAACCTCTAAATCAAAAACTCAAAATATTAGAATACTGTGAAAAGCTCCAGTATTGTAGCTCAGAGTGTCACATTCTAATCAGGTAAGTAATCCAAAACATCTGCATAAGTGCCCTGAGCCTTTAAAAAAGTCTCTGTCTTCGTTTAGAAGAATTCACAATCATGGGGAAGACTGCTGATCTGACAGTTGTGCAGAAAACCATCATTGACTCCCTGCTCAAGGTGGGAAAGACACAAAAAGTGATAGAAAAGAAGCTGGATGTTCTCAGAGTGCTGTCCCAAAGCACATTAATGGACAGTAAAGTGGAAGGAAGAAGTGTGAAAGAAAACGGTGTACAAGCCGGAGGCTGATCGCTGCCTGGAGAAGATGGTCAGGAAAGGAAAGGGCCTTTCAAAAGTGTGGAGGACTTCATAAGGAATGGACTGAGACTGGAGTTACTGCTTCAACAGAAACAACACGCAGGCGGATGCTGGACATGGGCTTCAAACGTCGAATTCCTGTTGTCAAGCCACTCCTCAACAGCAAGCAACACCAGAAGCGCCTTAGCTGGGCGAGAGAAAAGGACTGGTCTGTTGCCTAGCGGTCAAAAGTCCTCTTTTCTGATGAGAGCAAGTTTTGCATCTCATTTGGAAACAAAGGTCCAAGAGTCTGGAGGAAGACCGGAGAGGCGCTAGATAGAAGATGCATGAAGTCCAGCGTTAAGCCTCCCCAGTCTGTGATGACCTGGGATCCATGTCAGCTGCTGGTGTTGGTCCTCTGTGCTTCATTAAGTCCAGCATAAATGCAGCCGTCTACCAGGAGATTTTGGAGCACTTCATGCTTGCTTCAGCAGACCAGCTGTATGAGGATGCAGACTTCATCTTCCAGCAGGACTTGGCACCTGCCCACACTGCCAAAAGTACAAAATCCTGGTTCAACAACCATGGATCAACATGCTTGATTGGTCCGCAAACTCACCTGACCTGAACCCCATTGAAAACATGTGGGACATTGTCAAGAGAAAGCTTATCAGGAAGAGACCAAACAATAGAGAAGAGCTCAAGGCTGTGATTGAAGCATGCTGGTCTTCCATAACACCTGAGATATGCCACAAACTGGTAGCATCCATGCCAGGCCGGGATAAGGCAGTCATTAAAGGGGCCCCCACCGAGTACTAAGTACAGATGAAAGATTTTACTTTAGGAGGCCTGATATGTTTGTATTTAAAAGCCTTCTCTGATTGATTTTATGCAGTATTCTAATTTTTTAAATGTTTGAGTTTGAGGTTTTCTTAAGCTGCAACTTCTAATCAGCAACATCCAAATAAAAGCTTGAAATATATTGACTCACATATTATTTGTCTATACAATATGTAAATTGCACCTTTTAAAGGTAGAGTCCGACGTTCCCCCCCTGAAAATAAACATTAGACTTGTGCAAGTGGAAATCCGTCTCAAACAGCGCCTTTGGGCCTCTACTCGCGTGCCGTGGCGCGTTTGAATGCATCTCTCTCTCCCCCTGCCTGTAATTTGCTCTTTAGCTTTGTTTTCTTGTGTTCAGGACGTTTCTGGGTGGAGATTTCTGTTTCTATCGGCAGCCAATGACAGAGCTAAGAGCATGACGCTGTGTGGGAATAAGCTCATGATTTGAACAGATGCCAGTCACTTGAACTCTCGAAGGAAAAAGAAAGAAAGAAAGGAAACACCGTGGATGCACCAAAGAAAAGGTAAGAGCTTCAGATAATGCACTTTGAAAAACCAGGGTTAATCATAGTTTGGCTTGTACCCACTTCTGAGCTCTAAAGGAGAAGCTTGAAGCTGAATAGGTTAGCTAGAACGAGGCGGCCATTAGCCTGAGAGGGAGGAGCGCTAAGTTTGAATACTGTTGTTTGCAAACAGAAACGCTGGAGGGGCTTCGGACTCTACCCTTAAGTTGAATTATGGAAATACATGAACTTTTTCAGGATATTCTAATTTTTTTGGGTAGTACCTGTAATCTATGAAAGCATGGCGAAAGGTAACGGAGGCACCCACGTGGACAGTTCTAGAGATTTTTCCCCCTTTGAAAAGGACAAAGTTAACGTCTAGACCCATTTTAGATATTTTTAAAGATGCTGAGGGGTATTTGAATAGTACCATGATAACAATGATAACCGTGATCATTTTCATCACAATAACCGCGATATGGCTGATACCTGCTAGTATCTGATATAAGATGTCCAAAATGAACTCCTCTGGCTGAGTTAAAGGATTACTTTTTTTTTTTTTTAACCTGGACCTCATTTCTAGGAGTTTATATGTGCATTTACTCACCGGTAAAAATTTCTGCATCACTTTGAGTCCTTCGGAAAATATTTAGTTGAGTCGCCCTTCCGTGTACATCCAGTATAATGGCGGAAATGGGGCAGCCACTAATAGAAGCCATTATCTGCAGCAAAACTCATTGATTTTTGCCAATACTTTAAGGACACGACAAACGAGTACTATTGTCCGGTGAGTCCAGATTTAGCGTTCCGTTGGTTATCAGGGTGTTCCACACACTTTTCGGGGATGCACGTTCCTGATGCACTCTTCCGTAGTACAGCTGGGAGGACCAGCTCGCTACCCAGACAACAACAAAAACACAATTTGCAAAATTCTGAACTCACAGGACAAAAGCACTCATTCGTTCATTCATTCTACTTGAAGTGTTGATGAAATGAAGGAGTTTTGCTGCAGATAACGTCTTATAGAGAGGCTGCCTCGTCTCTCCCATTATACTGGGTGTGTGCCGAAGGGCAACTCATTGTAATATGCCCCAAAGGAATCAAAGTGATGCAGAAATTTTACCAGTGAGTAAATGCACGTTTATAATCCTAGAAATAAGGTCCAGGTTAAAAAAAAAGAAAGTTATCCTCTAAAGCCAGAGTTGGTAATCCTGGTCAGAAACACTTGTTATACTGGGTGAAATGGTCCTTCCATCCTGACAGTAATTAATACATCATTTATTCATAAAAAGAAGGAAAAAGGTCAGACCTCTGTGAGAGCTGTATTTTAAAAAGCAAGAAAGTTCAGCTGCATGAAATAGTTTTGTGTGATTTAATAACATTTTTACGAAATCAAACAGTTGAACGGACATCCAAGAGTGGCGATTCCTTCATTTCTTGCTTTGAGTTATATCATTAGTTACATTTTTCCTGGTATTTCAAAGGCTCCATCTAATCCTCACCATTTCTATATCCACACAGAGCTCCAAAGTATTTAAATGAGTCAAATGTAAGGATAAATGATTATTAGTAAAGACGTCTCACCCTCAGGGAGCAGGTGACTTCGGTGCTGAGGCTGCAGATCTGACAGGCTCCATCGTACAGAGTCAGTATCTTGGTGTTACTGTAGCTGTAACCATCATTTGAAACCTGCCATCAGCAGAAGCTTGATTACTGTGGATCACTGGGAAAAAGCATTAAACAAATAAACTGAACAGCTGAACTGTAATCACACACACACACACACCCACACACACAGGGTTATTTACTCACACATGAACAATGTCTGAGAATAATCTGTAGTAATTTCACACTCAGGTAGGTATTGTCATTCTGGCATGGTTTTCCTCAGCGACACGTCCTCTCATGTGTACAAAATCTAACTACTGTGAAAGAGTATTCCCAGGCTTTCTTTTGTTTCATGCTCTTGGCAGGCGTGTAATCCAGCTAATCTGTTTTACACCACTGAGTCTATTTTTCTCCCAGAGCCAAGATGAAACTGAAGAAAACCTCCAGCCGCTTCACTTCTTTCCACAGCAAGTAACAACTAGCCAAGCCTCACATCTGCAATGACTGCAGATTTACCGTGGGAGCACTCTGTGATTATTATTTATCATGGAAAAGGAGAAAAGATGTATACTGAAAGTTGTGTGGAGGTTTAAAGGACTGAAGTTTAATATAATAAAAGAAATAGAGGCAGGGGGGCTAGTGTGAATCAGATAGGAAGGACTCATCAGGATTTGCCAGCATGCTTAGCTGGAAACACAACTAACTTTGATCTGCCAGCGGGCCAGCGGTCCGTTTGTCACCATGTCCAGGTGCACGTCTGCAGGAACCCGGCTGTCCTCCAGGGGGAGCTGGCACTCCAGAGCTGTCACATCAAGAAAGGAAGCTGGGACGAGCTGAGGGCTGTCCAGAACCCATTCACCATCCTCAAACTTGATAAGGAAGATAAAACCATGGATGTTAGCAGATGAGGAAGCGGCAGGAGAGTTGAGAACAGGAAAGGGAAGATATGAAGAAAAAGACATTAAAATACAGATGTCAGCTTGGTTTTTCTGTCGTCACTACCTTCATGTACGCATGCTGGCAGGAGCGTACACAGTGTAATGAGAACACGGTGTGCAGCCCTCAACTCTCATATGGTTGAGTGATTCTGACTCATTAAAGAAAATGAAAAGTCAAAGTAAAAGATGAGTAGTTTAATCATGAAAGTGTATAGTTTTTCTTATTGCACAAACTTGCTTGGTGTCTTTCAGTTATTTTTATTTTTATTCTCCACCTTTTAGCCTTAATGTTTGTAATCATCATCACCATCAGCTCTCTATCTGTCTGCAACATGACCCAACCTGATATCACAAAACTACATGAAATGAGCCGAACAACTTTGAGGTGCCACTTATTTACATGTGCTGACACATAACTGCTTCAAATTACGTGCTACGTAAAGCTACGCAATGTTATGTCAATGGTGGAGCTTTTTGTGTCCAAGACACGAACTTTTCTGCTTCAGATTATGTGCTGCTGACGGTCCTCCAAAAAAATCACACCCATAAAAATATGGGTGCTGCATTTTTAATATCCATTCAGTTTATGCATACAATGCACACACCTTCCTGTAACCCCCCTGCAAACACAAGTGGAGTCATGTTTGCAGACTAGCACTGCACCTGTTGATTATTTTTTTCTTGATTAGTCTAGTGATTATTTTTTCAATTAACCCATTAGTTTATGGATTATCTTCAACAAAATATAAATGCAGTACACTAAAAAAGGAGTCATTCAATGTCGACCTTTTCTTCAAATGAAAGACAAAAAAGCAGCATTATAGACCTGCTTTATGTAAAAAAAAGCTTTCTGAAGGTGCTTTTTAAAGGAACAGGGCAAATATTGAGAAATACAGTCATGTGTCTTAAATGAGAACCCTCTGAACATTAAAACTGCTGGACCAGCTTTGGAAGTTAGAGTATCATTTGTGATTAGTAATGCCTTAAAAGACATCAAAAATAGTTACTCATAGTCCAGTCATAGCTACACCTGAGACCACTGGATCCACTCACACATGAAAACATCTTTATGTCTGGGAGAATTTTGGCCACTAACAGCCACCGTACATTCAAAAAAGTGCTTGGAACATAAAGTCATTTAAAAGAAAATATCTTCTCTATCAAATACCCATCTTTACCACTAGATGTCAGTAATTTTTACACACTGTAGCTTTAAGGTCATGCTGGTAAAGATGATAAGATAAGAAAAAAAAAAAAGAAATAGCAAAAATAGCAGAAAACAAAGTACCTTTTCTTTTACAAACTCACACTTGAGCTCATAGGAGTCCTTGAAGCCCTGACCGTGGACCCGGATGGTGGAGCATTCTCCCTGACGGATGTCACACAGACCTTCCTGCTCCAACCTGGTGATCTCTGGGATCTGGTCTGTACAAGAGCAACAAAAAGAGCAGACGAGCATGAGATCCGGAAATTCAGTCCAAATCAAAAACCAGATGACTCACAATCATAAGTCTGTCATCACAGAGCTCCTTAGGAAGACAGATGTCCTAGTAACGGTTAGTTGTATTAAAACAATGATAACACATGAGGTGTTATCCGGTTATGAGCACTTTGAGCTGCAGCTTTCTGTTTTTTGGCTATGCAGGGATTAACAAAGAATCTTTCTGGCTAGTTTTGTGTGTGTGTGTGTGTGTGTGTGTGTGTGTGTGTGTGTGTAGGTGTTAACTGTTTTACCAGACAGCACGCTGCAGTCATACGAGCCAAATCCTGGGAAGCAGACACAACCCCACTCTGAACACTGGCCGTTCCCACTGCACAGATCTGGACATTTCAGGATGGCGAGAACATCCCGGTGCGCCTCCTCTCTCCTCCCCTCCTCCAACAGCCTCCTCTCACACTCGTTCTCCAGCAGTGGCAATGTTGCATTCATCCACGACTGCTCATCCTTCAGCTGGAGGTCGGTAACACACATCGCCACCACAAGGCGGAGCGTTCCCTCTTCCAGCAGGGTCCTGCAGCCCGTGGCGATGCTGGAGTTTGCCACGGTCTGCTGGCACTGGGCCTGGGCCTGCTGCTGGGTTAGGCCAGAGGGAGTGGGCCACATCAGGGACACATCAAGCTGCACTGCTGGTTCATGATCTTCTGGGAAAAAGTAGGAGAAGCTCTCCAGATCGGACTGGCTCAGACTTTGGTGTGGGGAGTTAGGAATGTAGCGATGGGTTTGCCGCCGGCCTCTGCGCTGATGACGACTGTTTGGTGCTCTGTCTCTAAAAGCTCTTAAAGAAGAGCCTTTTTCTTGTGTCTGCGTGCGACCATCTTTATATTGAGACTTTCGGGTAGAGCGACTCTGGGTAAAACGTTGTCTTTCATCACCTCTCAGTGGCTCCACTGAACTGATATACTCAGCTGTAACATCCAGAGTGGGAATGGCACTGGGAAAATGGATGTTTCCATGATTAGAGCAGGTGGAGGTGATGTGTTGAGTTCGGGTTCTGGGAGATGAGATGGGGGGATCTCCCCGACAGGTACAGTACTTGCGGGGTTTTGATGTTCTTGGGTGTGAAGGAACAGTGTCAAACAAACTGCTGCCTGGAGGGAGTCTGTAAACAATCAATAAACAATTTGGATTTTAGTTCACTTCCAGGAATTAATCACTGCTTACACTGTAAATGGGATCCCTTATTCTAATAAATCCCGTGTGACACTCATTGTCCATTAACTACAAACCCATTTCAAAATAGCTGTGACACTGAAATATGAAAATACGAGACCATTTGCTCATCTCATAAATCAATATTTTATCCACAATACACAGTAGAACACATACCAAATGTTGAAAGCGACATGTTTTAGTATTTAGGGAACAATATCTTGAATTTGATGGTAGCAGCATAAAAAAGTTGGTAAAGGGACTGTGTTTCCTGCTGACAAATATCGAGTCTAATCCACTTGTTTATATGGCACATTAAAAAGAAAAAAAAAGCATGGTTACCAATATGTACACATATACACTCTCGGTCAAAAGTTTGGACACATTTTCCTATTGGATTTAACAGACAAGTGTGTCCAAACTTTTGACTAGGAGTGTAGAAAGACAGACACTCCAAAAGACATTAAACGGTGAATAAATAGAGACATACAACTACAGAACAAATATAACTGAAATACTAACTATGATACACTTAAAGGGACTAGAGGCAGGAATTTAAAAAAAAAACAAACATGCATGTCCATTTCTTTTTTTATACTAATGGGTGATGAAGCTCTAAATAGTAAAAATAACGTTTCCACCCACGTTTCTCTCCGTTGCCTTGAACAGGCTGTGTGCTACAAAATGCACTGCAATTCGGTGTCCGAATTTCCCGCGCTGCCATGCGGACGTGACGTCAAATGACGCCACATCTGCAGTTTTGATGCAGGAAGAAGACGGTCGCATTAAATTCAAACACTTTAAGCGATAGTTATGGATTCTTCTGCCGTCAGCAAACGATCCAGATCAACTGAAAGACACTAAAAAGTGTCACTACGAAGAAAAAGGTGAGTAAACATTATAGCTTCAGTTTGTGCACGCTCCCGTGACGGCTTGGCTCGTGGCTGCAGTTACCTGAAACACCAGTCACGAGTTTCGTTTCTTAATCTTGCCTCAAGTCCCTTTAAAGAAATTAAAAAAAAAAACTTTAAGACAGAGACGATTCTCACACTGTGCTCAAGGCCAAGGAATAAATATGCATTTCCATGCATGACTTTTTTGTTTGTTTTTTTTTATGTTTGTTGTTTTAACTTACTGTTGTTTATTTGCCAATGTAACAGTGAACTACTCCGAGACAAATTTCCCTTTGGGAACAATTAAAGTGTATCACATTGAATTGCATCACATTGAATTGTATCATACTGCATCGTTTTGTATCATATTGTGTGTAATCGTATTGTGTTGCATTGTATCGTATTGCATCATATTTTATTGTATCATATTGCATTGTATTACAGTATATTGCATCATAGTGTTTTGTATTGTATTGTATCTTATTGCATCACATCTTATTGTGTTGCATTGTATCGTATCGCATCATATTGTATTGGGTCATATTGCATCATATTATATTGTTTTGTATCGCATCGTATCAGATCATATTGTATCATATTGCATTGTTGTTTTGTATCTTATTGCATTGTGTCATATCATATTGTTTGGTGTATTATTGTATTGCATCGTATAAGATTGTATTATATTGTATTGTTTTGTATTGTATTGCATCATATTGCATATATCTGTTGACAATTACCCAAACTAGTTTCTTTTAAATTTAATTAAAAATGGACACAATGCACATAGTTAAGTTTATAAAAAATGTAAATGTGCTCAGAGTTAGTTTTACTGCTAATTTGTACCCATTGTCCCTCTGCAGGTCACAGACAAACATTCAACAATACATATATAATAATAAGCTACCAACATAAAATGTTAATTGCAAACTGGTTGTTGTACAAATTGTATAAAATGCACGATTTAAAGTGCAAATTTCAAGTACGTAAGTTTGGAGTGTAGTTATAAGAGTACAAGATGAAACACAACCACCACAAGTCACTGATGATCACACCAGATAAGTAATAAAAAAAATGAAGCACATGCACATATATGTAAACATGTCCTGCACATGACAAGATGTCAAACAAGAACAAAACACTCAACTAAAAGAGGTAAGGCGTTTGTATACATCACACAGCTGCTTATGTATAAATCTGTGCTGCAGTCAGTGAATCCATCCAGCTCTGAGAACACGTTTGGTTGGTTTTAAGCCAGTTTCTTAAGATTGAATTTAAAAGAGGTGCATGTGGTTTCAACATGTTCCTCCAGCTGTTTCTTAGTACAACTGAACTGCCTTTTGTTACCCCCGTCAAACTCCTGTAATTGGGCTTGTGGACTTTCAAAGACAGAAAAGTGACTATTAAAGCAACCTCTACCGATCTTGCATTTCAGAAAGCACAGCGGAATTATTTGAATATAAACAGTCCTGCTTCAATCCAAAAAAAATGCAGAAGCAAAGGTCTGACAGGCAGGTCCCTCGGCCAATCCTAGGCGGGGGCCCCACTGCAAGGAATGGTTGGAGTTTTCATTGAAAATGTAGAGATTGGAATAATATTTTAATAAATTCAATGAACTAATACTAAACTAACCCCCCCTCGCAAAAAAAAAGAACAATTATTTGATCACCATGTGCCTTTAGGCAGTGCAACTTTACCTGAAGGTTTAATATAGACAAGAATTTTCCTGTGAAATCACTGACCTCCATTCGGAGATAAAAGCCTGCAGATCATCCAGTTTTTTACCACCTGCTGAGTGGAAGTCGTTGCTTGGTTGTCCGTCGTAGGTCCCACACAGACCCTCTGTGTGATTCCGGTCTGAACTGGGAGCCCTCAGGGTTAGACTCATTCCCCAGTCAGACACGTCGGCACGAACAAACGCTCCAGAAGAAAACGTCATCTGCAAACAGTCACAGAGTGACACCAAGCAAAAAACAATGTTTAACTCTGAAAAGAAGACGATAAGTTAAAGGGGAAGGTCTTTTTTTTTCAACCTGGACCTATTTTCTAGCATGAAAAACATTCATTTACTCACCCAGACAGTTTTGGTGCAACTTGAATTCCTTTAAGAGATATTTAGATCCATTCCAGATCAGTGTATGTCCAATATAATGTAAGTGATGGGGCAACCGCACGCAGTCTGTAAATAAGGCATTATCTGCCACAAACTCCAAACTCCTTACATTATATTGGGCATCTGGAGTGGATCTAAATATCTCCCGAAGGAATTCAAGTCACACCAAAACTGTCTGGGCGAGTAAATGAATGTATTTCATGCTAGAAAATAGGTCCAGGTTGAAAAAAAACTAACTTCCCCTTTAAAATTCTATATTAGTTTGCATATTTTACCATTGAGGTTAATTAATTTTCTGAGCCTTTAAAGTGGAAATGAAACGGTCAACCAACCTAACTTTATTTACTAGACTGAGTCCTGTTTTTAGGACAAGAGCCCCGCCATGTTGCAGTACTCTAACCTCTGACGTCACCGGGTTGGTTTGCTCTCTGGCTCTGGATTAAATCAATAGGAATCAGCAGCTACGCTGAACTATAATTAACAAGCTGGAACATGTTTTAGAAGATTAATAAGATGGAAAGCGAAGCTGGGAGGCCGGTCCAGCATCCAGATCCTGTACCGATGCTTTCCAGCCATTACACCGTGACTGAGGAGGGAGGATGGGAAGCCGGTGCTGGTGTTGGGAGGGGCAGCTTGGCAGCACCTGTAGGAGTGGCTGCGGTTCAGCGATGCTGGAGGCTGTCTGCTGTCAGGAGGTTGACGTGGACCTGGTCATGCGTGGAGGATTTTGTATAACAATTTGGATTACTCGTATGGATTGTTGTACCGGGAGGTGGACGTTTTGGTGGCGTGTCCCTGAAGGAGATCCGAGCGGAGACATCGGAGAGTCTGGTAACCAGCAGGTAGGCTAACTAAGCTAATGGTAGTAACCGGTGGTTTAAACACTCAAAGCAGCTTCTGGCTTTTCTCTGCGAACCTCTGGCTTACCAGACTCCAAGTCTCCTGATCATTTTTTAAATTTTCTTTAGAAAATTGTCACTTCATGATCTGGAGTCAGGGTCCCTGAAATTAATCTTCTAAAATGTGTTCCAGTTTGTTCATTATAGTGCAGCGTAGCTGGTGATTCCTATTAATTTAATGCAGACCCAAAGCGCCAACCAACCCGGTGACGTCAGAGCTTAGAGTACTGCGTTCTTGTCCTTTACTAAATACTAAATGCCTTTACTTTACAATGTTCAGGGAGCAGTGAACAGACTTTTTTTATAAGGTATATCCACTCACAGTGACTTTGCGTCCTTGGTAGGACTCCGTGATCTGAATCCCGCTGTTGTTCAGGTCTCTGCTCTTCACAGACAGGTGAGGCTTGCTTTCACCCATTTCCCCATTGCACATGTCGAAAGCAATAACGTCACTGGCATCCCTCACCACGAAACCACACACGCAGGACGCAGCGTGCACCAAGCTGCCACATTCCCACTGACGAACATGGACTTCAAACGGCCACAAACGGCTCCGATAGAGAACAAACGTACCTATTTGGTAGTTCTCAAAGTACCTGTGGAAGCCAAGAAATTTTTTTTGTTAGTTTCCTTCCACTTCCTGCTTCCTGATCATTACATGCTATTTATTACAAACCAGACAAGAACAAAAAATCACTGGCTGTAAGAATCTCACAGGTTTACAGATTTAAAAATTTATCCATTATTGTTTAAATACATAAATAAATAAATCCAAATTAAATAAATGCATAAAATTATTTTAAATACAAAGTGAATTAGTTAAAAAATTCAGAATTATTGATTCATCTGCACATTTAATGGCAGATGTCTGTTTAATTTCATTATTTAATATTATTTTTTTAAATTGATTTAATTTAAAATAATCCAATTAATTTAAAATTGAAATTAATAAGATAAATTAAACTAATTAATAAGAAATCATTTAATTATTTTAATTAAACTGGGATTTTAAGCCCTCCAGTAATTATCTGAGGATGAAACTGAAGTACCTGCCATCAAACGTGGCCATGTGGGGATCAGTGAAGTAGTAGCAATACGCTGAAGGAACGTCCTGAACCATTATCTGAAAATGAGAAGTCAATGTCACTCCTTCATAAACAGCTGAGGGCACACTACCAGCCAAATGTTTGGACACTTTCCCATTAGTGTGTCCAAACTTTTGGCTGGTAGTGTATGAATACAAGAAAAAACTGCTAAGAGATGAAAAAGTATCACAAATTTTGAGAGCACAGTTGGATGTGTTTACCTGTATCGGCTCTGGGGAATGTCCGCTCCAGAGGAAATTATTTGTGACGATGGGTTTGACAGAGATGTGTGTTGTCCTCTCACCATCTTTGACAAAGTCTGTGATGGGGCTGAAGTGGATCAGAGCGTGGCTACAAACCCCGTCCCTGCAGGAGCGCTGAGGAAGATCCACCACACAGGAGGACAGAGACAGATCTGCACCCAGCACGACCTCATCTGCAGCACAAGGTTGCACGATTCAAGGTCATAGCCGAGGTCACATTTACAGCACCCCCCAATATTTAACCGGTTATGTTTTATTTCTGTATGAAGGTTTAAAGATGAAAAATTGAAAATCTTTACTGGTTAGATACAGTTGGAATCAAGCTATATCAGCTTGAGATGAAATGAAAGAGATTTAATGGACACCTAAAAATAAATGTGAATGATCTGTAATGCACATACTGTATATTATGGAGAACATTGTGTAAACTGGAATGCATGTCAATAAAAACATTAAAAATGCAAAATTATAGTTCAAGAATGCATTACTTGCTTGAGATCACACTGTATTTAGCAGTCAAAACCACATATGAGATCCTCTCACAGAGACTTAGATTTAATAATAATAATAATAACAATAATAATGGATTAGATTTATATCACACTTTTCAAGGCACTCAAAGCGCTCACAGCAGATCCATTATTCTTTCACTCCTCATTCATACTTGGTGATGGTACGTATGTAGCCACGTCCGCCCTGGGGCAGACTGTCAGAAGCGTGGCAGCCATTTTGCGCCTATGGCCCCTCCAACCACCACTGGAACATTCACACACCAGTGATGCCCCCCTGGAGGCAAGGAGGGTTAAATATCTTGCCCAAGCACACAACGACAGATGGCTGGGGGATCAGGATTCGAACCACAGATCCTTCGATCATTGGCCGACCTGCTCTACCACCTGAGCCACAGCCGCCACATTTAGCTCCTAAAATCAAAGGAAAGGATCAGGCAGCCGCTGTTATCTTCTGTTTCAAGTTACAGTAAATGTGTAATACAGGTGCAAGCAAATTTTGAATGTTGAAGTACAGTAGTTTATGTAAAATTTTCTTTTTTATTCATTATTACAAGGACAGTTCACATTAATTTATAGCGATGTCTGAATGTGTTTACTGTAGAGATGTCTGATATTAATGCCCTACAGATATTATCGGCCGATACTGGCATTAAAATGTGATATTGGAAAATATTGGTATTGGTTTATTTTTACTAACGAAATATCATGAGATCTTGTTGTTCTATTAGTTCAGTATGTAGAAAAATCCCTGTTATTCAGGAGGAACTTCATATCCCAGCATTCCTTGTAGAGTCATGTGACTACGGTGCAGCTGTTGCTGCTACAGACTGATTTGCTTTGAAGCTGCTTATAATACGTCTGGTTTTAAGTTACCAAGTTGTCAAAAACATCAAAATTAGTCACATATTGGCCAATACCTGCTAGTATCTGATATCTGGTAGTCAGATATCCAAAATGAACTCCTCTGGCTGATTTAAAGCTATTTTGGGATCTTTGCTGTCAAAACAGAATATAGTTGTATTTCTCAAAATATGAGAGATACAACCTCACAGCTGTCTGCATAGATCAATATCAGTTGATATCGGATATTGGAAATTAAGGGTTGGACAATATTTGTATATCAGATATTGTTAATCGTTTTATTTAAATTTAGTTGTACTTGTTACAATGACAATAAAGGACTATCTAATATTGAACATCCCTAATTTAGTTATAAGCTAAGTTCCATCTCCTGTTCTTTAATCAACCAATCAAACTTTATTTATAAAGCACTCTTCCAACAAAACTGTCACTTAAAGTTTCACTGAAGTAATCAACTTCCAAAATTCCCTTCTAAGAAAGCCGTACTCGGTTCTGCACACTTGAATAAGTCTTGTCTGCAGAGTCTAAGGATATCATTTTCATTCACCCGTCATTTCACTTTTGAATGAGAATTCAAAGCTGGCACGACCGGTTGGTGATACAGGTATGATGTCATGAAGCTTCATTTGGAGTCACATGACCACTCGTACAGTGAAGTGGGGCCTCAAAACATCAGCCACAATACAATACTTAAATAAAATACTTTCTTAAAATACTCTGAAAGATTGATGCAGATTCGAGCTGTCTGCTTCGAGCCTCACATCACTATCTGCACCTGTCTGCCTCCTGCCTCTTCACCCTGCATGTGGGTCTTCATCATCCATCATCACAGTTATTAAGCCATATTTTGCTCATGTGTGAAATAACTTGAGGAAACCACAAAGTGTGGCACAAAAACGGCAAAACCTGACCAAGCCCACATGAGCCAAAGCTGAAGGTAAATTAAAAAGTTTAAGGAATGAGTCAAATCTCAACATGGTTTATTCTTTGGAGGAATGTCTGGAAGTCAGAAACAGATGCAGATGCATAAATAATGTGTCATTTTCTTTACTGGTAGAGACACCATCACCCCAATAAATCTTTAAAACCATTGTTCCCAGCTTTATTAATGATAATTTTGTAAACTGAATATCTTTTCTCCTTTCATGTTGGTGGTTACAGTGATTCAGTGCCTCATCCTAAGATACAAAGCAGAGCTCCATGAGGGCCAAGGGCAATGCTACCTGCTTTGTATCCAAGCTTTAAAAGAAAAAAAAAAATCATATGTTAACGACATTTCATAGCTGATAAAGTTTCATGTTTATCTGTGTTTTTAACCTGTGAATCCTACAAACTGCATTGCAGGGCTGGATTTTCTATAATATTTCATCATCTTGCTTTAAGTCCTCACCTTGACTGTTTGTGTTGAGCTGCAGGGACAAAGTGCAGTTCTCTGAAGAGGAGAAAGACCCCTCCGGACATGGGACAGGAACTGTGCTCTCAACCACCAACTCATACAGTCTTCCATCCTCAGATACAGTGCTCACTTCTGGCTTCAACTGCACAAAACATTGTTAAAACGAAGTCACTCCCACACATTTCTCTGCAGGAGAGCTCAGCAGGTGGAGCCACTAATATGTTCCTGCAAGGGATGCTGACGATACCATCTTAGAAATCGAAATTGTAAAAAAATGTCAAGTGACTGATACATACCCTTATCCCAGCAAAAAACTCCTGACTTCCTACTGGTGTACTCCGAATGTCAGGAGATTCCAATAAGAAACTGGAGCAGGAGCAGTAGATCTGAGGAAAACAGATTTGAGGACTATTATCTTCACTGAGTCAAGTTATTACAGATTACAAAACGAATGAAAAGATTTTGAAAATATCTGTAAAAGTGTCAAAAGTTTTTGGTCAGGTCTTGCACAGTACGATCAAACTGGATGTTGACAGGTTTCAGAAACACTTCATTTTATCAATTTATACTTGATTCATATTCAAAGATTTATGTCCAAGATTTATGTCCAGGTGAACGGAAACACAACTCTTTCACCCACTTCAGAGCCCAGAGCCGACAAAATATCAATACACTGGAATACACTAAACTGCCAAAAGTATTTGCTCACCCATCCAAATGATGGGAATCAGGTGTTCCAATCACTTCCATGGCCACAGGTGTATAAATAAAGCAGCTAGGCATGCAGACTGTTTCTACAAACATGTGAAAGAATGGGTCGCTCTCAGGAGCTCAGAGAATTCCAGCGTGGAACTGTGATAGGATGCCACCTGTGCAACAAATCCAGAGGGTGAAATTTCCTCGCTCCTAAATATTCCACAGTCAACTGTATTATAAGAAAATGGAAGTGTTTGGGAACGACAGCAACTCAGCCACGAAGTGATAGGCCACCGAAACTGACGGAGCGGGATCAGTGAATGCTGAAGCGCATAGTGCGAAGAGGTCGCCAACTTCCTGCAGAATCAATCACTACAGACCTCCAAATTTCATGTGGCCTTCAGATCAGCTCAAGAACAGTGTGCATGGAGCTTCATGGAATGGGTTTCCATGGTGGAGCAGCTGCATCCATCCATACATCACCCAGTGTAATGCAAAGCGTGGATGCAGTGGTGTAAAGCAGCCGCCACTGGACTCTAGAGCAGGGGAGACACGTTCTCTGGAGTGATGAATCACGCTTCTCCATCTGGCAACCTGATGGAGGAGTATCGGTTTGGTGGTTGCCAGGAGAACGGTACTTGTCTGACTGCATTGTTCCAAGTGTAAAGTTTGCTGGAGGGGGGATTATGGTGTGGGGTTGTTTTTCAGGAGCTGGGCTTACCCAGTTCCAGTGAAAGGAACTCTGAATGCTTCAGCATAGCAAGACATTTTGGACAATTTCATGCTCCCAACTTTGTGAGAACAGTTTGGAGCTGGCCCCTTCCTCTGCCAACATGACTGTGCACCAGTACACAAAGCAGGTCTATAAAGACATGGATGCAGAGTCTGGTGTGGATGAACTGGACTGGCTTTCACAGATTCCTGACTTCAACCTGATAGAACACGTTTGGGATGAATTAGAGAGCAGACTGAGAGCCAGGCCTTCTCGTCCAACATCAGTGTGACCTCACAAATGTGCTTCTGGAAGAATGGTCAAAAATTCCCATAAACACACTCCTAAACCTTGTAGACAGCCTTCCCAGAAGAGTTGAAGCTGTTCTAGCTGAAAAGGTAGACCAACAGCATACTGAACCCAAGGATTAGGAATGGGATTTCACTTAAGCTCATAGGTGAGTGAAGGCAGGTGAGCGAATGCTTTTGTATCTCAATATTTACAGTAGGTTGCGATATCATATCGATGTTAAAAACGATGTATCGATATGTTTTACTAACGAAATCTCATGAGATTGTGTTCTATTTGCAGCGGTCCAGTATGCAGAAAAGTCATGGCTTTAGCACTGTATTTATGTGCAGTTTGCAGCAGGCTCAGGTTAAACTTTACACACATTTGAAAGTACAAGCCTTTGGGCTAAATCTGACATATTTAGATTTTTTTCTTTGTTTTTATATACTCTGTTCCTTTAAAATAAACAAATGAAATGAAATTAAAAAATAAATGTGTGGCCAGGTTTTCATAGACCACCCAGTTGTTTGAGATTATAATGCACTGACTGAAATGTTTATTTTTCATATACACTGATATGCGTTTTCTTATACACATACTACTTTGTTTTACTGTTTTACTATTTTACATGAATTTGTGTACATTTATACTATTTCAGCTCAGCTGTGGTAATCTTGTTTTTCAAAAGCACTTTATTTCTATTTCATTTGCACATCTATTCCGTTGGGTTTTTCCCAAAGTGAGAAATATTTGTAGTAGGGATGGGCGATATGGACTAAAAAATGTATCACGATAATTTCTCTTATTTATCACGGTAACGATAAGTGACGATAAAAACTATCAACAAAATATTTTTATTTTGTAATTATAAATCTGTCACTAAATTCTGTCTTATGAACAAAACACTAGAAGCCACTAAAATATATAAATTAAGTTCAAGTAGTGCACCTGTATTGCAAAACTGTAGTTACACCAATCAAACAAGTCTGAAATATAAGAGACCAAATTCCACATTTATTCAAACGATGCAAACAGCAAAACTAACTTGGCTTATTAAAAAAACCAAAGTAGTGCAACTGCAAACACAACCTGATAAATTGTCACCTCACGATAAAAACAATAAATTCAAATTGTTATTGTGGGGAATTTCTTTGACGATGTATCGCACATGATAAAATTTCGCCCATCCCTAATTTGTAGTCAGGGGAATGATTGTAAATGTTTTTATTATGGGATCCAAGTGCAAAGAAACCTATGCAAGTTTAAAAAATGGGACATGGATCCATTGAATTCCATTGATTTTAAATCATTTTGTTGTTTCAGTCATCAGATGTATTGTATGTTCATAGGCACAACTTTAATTTCAAGCTGCATTTTAAATTTCTTTGAAGTACCTAGAATATTGCAATATATCACAATAAATCGTAGTATCTCAATATCTCAATATTGTATTTTATATCAACCCACGTATACATGGTGATACGTATTGTATTATGAAGTCTTTGACAATACTAACCCTTACCCTTTATCATGATATAACTCTTTAGACCGACTGACTCGTCTTGTGTAAACGCAAAGAAGTCAGATGGCCCCACAAACTCCAGTACTGATCAGAGCGGGATCCTCTGGAGGAAAAGTGACAGGGTAATGAAATTGCTTTTTTTTCTTTTCATTTCAGAAAGGTAAGAAGCAGCCCTGTCACACTGATGTCTGCAGAACTGCTGTGGGTCATTTGCAAAGCTTAAACTGTGCCATTAGGAATCCAGGTTTGCTCCTTTAAAAACAAGTTTAAGAGACAAAAACTGTCCGAGCTCGGGAGCGGCATCCTTCAAAGGATGCAATCTATTAGAATGTCCTTTGAAGGCAGTTTTGAGATTGTTAGGTTTTCCTTAATGCACTACAAGCACTGTCTATATTCTACAGCATTAGAAGCCATGTTAACGCACGTGTCTATCATGGAGCCAGAGAAGATCGCAGGTTTTTGTTTTACTGAAATTTGAGGAGCTAAGGAAGCTTCAGTTAGCATATGACGTTTTCTGGATGCCTCGCTACCTTTTACTGGTTACAACGGTCCCAGCTTTTTTTTTTTTTTTTTTTTTTTTTTTTGATGGGGGGCATGTATCTGCAGTTCTTATTTCTATCCTGAATGGTCTGAACATACAGAGGGCTTAACAATAACCCTTTCACGCCTTCAGCCCGTTAAAGATGCTGGTGCTGGTCTGCAATCTGGCTTTTGCAATCACAGCTCCCGAACTTTGGAATAGGGTGTGTGTGTTTTGTTCCTACTGTATATGTGTACATATCATATGTTATGTATTTCACTGACTGCACAGGGCTTCTGCTTCATTCTGCTGTTCTAGATGTAGTTTAGAAAAAAAAAAAACTGGATAACTTCAGGCTAACGGCATCTAGAAACAGATGTGGGATTATAATCCCAGCCAAGAGAAATCTGAGGGAAGCAGATATGTTTAAACTGCTTTTAAAAAGGCTAAAAGTGGATTATGTTGGGCTTGAATGTTAACAAGCACAAGGCTGGGTACAAAAACAGCAGCTTGTTCATTTTCTAGGTTAAATTTTCCCACAGCAGGACCTGAGTTAGCCTCATTTTATAAACACAAGCCAGGAGTGCCGTTCTGAAAGCTGCTTCTCAGGAGCCCACAGATGATATCTGCCATTTACAGTATCACTTAGGATCTAAGCTGAAGATCAGGCTGGTTTTTAGTTTGAGCTATTACTTTGAGATAAAGAGAAAAACCCATCCTGAAGACGCAAAACAGGAAATCCTTAAATTAGGAAGTAGAATAAATAAGAATAATAATACAAATGTTATTCTAACCAAATTACATTGAAATATAACTAAGTTATTAATGAAATGGTGTTGATTTAGAATAAGTGTTTTAAATGCATTGTAAATAAAGTATAAGCTTAACATGTGTAATTGTTTAATTAGCTGAAAATAAATGAAGCCCAAAGGACGTAAATAAGGAGAATTATATCTGAAAATGTAGCCTTGATCCTTATTTTGATCAAAGTCATTATTAGCCAAATGGAAATGAAATATAATATCCTAATCAACATTAACTGATTGGTTCATGTCGTATATTATTAAGACATGTTCAGAAATGTTCATAGTGTTTAAGAAGCAGCCTGGACTGAATAAAAGTTGCACAAAACTTCAGCCCTGAATCCCACCTTGTCCCCCAAACGGAGGTTAAAGCCGTCCAGCTCGATGAAGGCGGAGGTGTGGAAGGTGGTCTCCTGTTTGAGCTCCTCTTTCCTGCCTTCAGGTGAAAGGCGAGACCAGGCCACCACGTAGCCCAGGGAGCTGTTGGAGCTGCTGTCGAAGCTGCACTTCAGGTAAACGGCGTTGCCGATCACCTCTGAGACGATCACTGGCGCAGACAGAGTCGGCGGCTGATGAGCTGACGGGGAAAGAACGACCAGGTAGATTCGTGAATGGTTTGATTAAAGCAGCGTGTGAGCTTTGCAGATGTTGACGCCCCCTACATAGACTAATTTGTCTCACCTCTTGTCCCCTCTCTGAGTCTCCCGTCACAAAGAATCAGGCTAGTGTTGACTCTCTTGCATTTCTTTGCTACCTCAGTTAAGGATGCAACGATACAAAAAATTCACGGTTCGGTTTAGTTCGAAATTGAAGCACCAAGGTTCGATATATTTTTTTGATTTGAAAGAGGAATTTTAATGCCTTTTTTAACATTTTTTTATTATTATTATTACATACTTGACATAAAAACAGAGGAAGTTTCAAATACCAGATCTGATTGATGGTGGAGGAGCTCTGATTTCAGGTATATTTGAGGTAGCATGTTGCAACAAGTTAACTTCTAATACCTTGTCTCACCAGCTTGAGTGAATCCATGTTGGAGGTGCTCAGTGGATCTGCACTCAATGCAGCCTAGGCGGAGCAGTTGAACGCAGATCTACTGAGTTTTCAACACAGACCTCATCATCAGAAGACAAGTTGATGAAATAAATTAAAAATTCTGTATTCTTCGAGTGTTTATGATATTGAATGGTCCGATCTGAATTCATGTATTGTTGCACATCTAAACTCAGTGATGGTGCATCCTCAACATAGCCAGTGTGTTATCTGTTTTTTTTTTTATTTTATTTTATTTTAAGGATGTTTTGGGCACTAGTGGCCTTTATGCGACAGTGTGTAGTGACAGGAAAGGGGCAGAGAGAGCAGGGAGTGACATGCAGCAAAGGGACCTGGACCAGGAATCGAACCGGGGCCGACTGCGTTGAGGAACTGTAGCCTCTGTTCATGGGGCGGCTGCTCAACCAACTGAGCTAATCACCGCCCAGAGTGTGTTGATATCTTATTGCTGCTCAATTATACTCAATTGAAAAGTATTAACAAGTAACATATAACAATAATACCAACAAAAAACTATGAAAAAGAAGATAAATCTAAAAAAAGAGAGAGAAAAGGCAGAAATCAGTCGTATAGTTAAATGGGACTAGTCTTTAGAAATTTTTAAATAATGCGCTTTTTACAGTATGTACTTCAGGCGCTTTCACTCCTTTTAAGTTTGTAATTTTCTAGTTTGAAATCAGGGACAAAAATATGATGTTTTAAAAAAAAACTGCTGTTCACTTGAAGTAACTTTGAGATTAAATGAATCTTTGAACAGTTTGTCTATAAAGGGGAAAGAAAAAAGGGGGAAAAAAAAAAGGAAAAAAAAAAGAGAAAAAAAAAGAGGAGAAAAAAAAAAAAAAAAAAAAAGAAAGAAAAAAAAGGGGGGGGGGGGGAGAGGAAGAGAAAAAGAAAAAAAAAGGGAAAAAAAAGGAAAAAAAAAAAAGAAAAAAAAAAAAAAAAAAAAAAAAGGAGAAAAGAAAAGGGAAGGGAAACAAGGGGAAGAAAAAGGGGGGAAAAAGAAGAAAGAAAGAAAAGAAACAAAGGAAAAAGAAAAAAGAAAAAAAAAGGGAGCAAGGAGGGCGGATAAATGGTAAATATTTTATATCTCTTCCCATTCTGTGAGCCCAGCACAGACATTGTGCACCTATGTAAGAAAATGATCACAGGAAGTTAGCCTATTTAAACATTCCTATGAGCACATTTACATGAAAAACATGACTTGTCTTGTAATGACTTAAATATTTTTTACTCTGGAAAGGTAATAAGACAAAGAATAAACTTCATCAAGACACCAGACGTTAGGAGAGGAAAGGCAGCTGCAGCCGTGGAACATGAATTTATTTATTATCCTAACCACAAAATATTCAGCAAGGCCTATTCCTGGAATAATAAGACAAAAGTCAGTTTTGGAATTAAATGAGGTGGCATGCCGTGGCATAATTCACCAGTGTGGTCAAGGGGCATCGCCATGGAGACGAGGCCCAGCGGGTAACAGGACACATGCTCAGCTCATTAAGAGGAGCAGTGAAGGGGCCGGCGGTGCATTCCTGACCACATGGCAACTCCTCAACCTTCTGATTGTTTGGTATTTGACCTAACATGAGACGACAAGCGTAAGCCGTAAACACAGCAGCAGGATTCCTACTTTTACATGCTCCACCGATGTCCACCTCGTCAGGGCCGCAGATAAGTGAGCGTCTGGGTAAAGTTTCCAGCATCTCTAAAAAACATAAAACAGTTAAATTGCAACCTAATGAGTTATGTTATGTATCTGTGGTTTGTATTCATGTGTAATTCATGTTTTCCAGCATTTTTAATTGATCTGTCAGGATCAACAAATATTAAAATGTCAACAAAACATTTTAAAGCTACACAATTTAGAGTTATCTTAAATTCACGTTTCAGTCTTTTTTGTTTGTTTGTTTGTTTGTTTTTCTTCTTTTCTTTCTTCTTTATTTCATAGTCATCTTTTTAAAATCTCTTTAATTGAACATATCGATTAATCTATAAGGCAGACGTGATCTGTTACAGACATAAAGGCGAATTATGACCACAGTGTGTATTGGTTAAATCTAATAAAAAATAAAACTGATTGTTCAATCCCAGCCTGCCTGAATCTAACAAAACAATTATCAACTTGTGAGCTATAAAAATATAAATAAAATGTATAAATAAATAAAATCTGGAATAACAGCAGTCTGATCCCTTTAATACATGACTGAATAAAAGAGGTCATTAACTGAAAACAGAAGAAAACTCCAAAAGTCTCATTTAGTACTTCACCTAGTCTTAAATGAAAAGGAAAACACTTGCCAGTATGCTGGACAGGACAAGTTAAAAAAAATAAAAATAAATAAAAAAGGAAAAGCTTTATTTAATTGGCTCTGTGAATTTAAAGCAGCTGATTTTTCCTTTTGAAAATTATACTGTTTAAAAAAAAATGAAGAAACCTCATTTGTTCCCATGTTTGTTTCCTAAGCAAAAGTGTAAAATTGGATAACAAACCATAATACTTCTATATGTGACATTGTGGTAGCGCAACCCTTCTGGTAGCTAATCAGAAGTGCTGCTCGTTTAGGGATAATGATAAGAGAAGCTAATGTTGTCTTATGAGTCAGAGTACAGACCTGAATTATGGATTCAGCAGCGTGGTGTTTGTAGTCAGGCACCTCGTTGGTCAGCCTGCTAGTAGTGGCTGAGCTAAGATGATGCAGCGGTGAAGAATCACAGACGCGTCGCTTAAGGTTACACGTTTATTACAATATAACTGGTAAAATACGGCAGAGGACTGTGTTGTCGAATCCGGTACGTGTCTCAGCGGTCAGTAGTGAAGTTCTGCCTGCTCAGCTGTCTGTCGTCTTCCGGACCCACACTTTCTGTCTCTCTCTGTTTCTGTGATGCTTAAAAGGTCCCTCTGTGTCAAACCCCTCCCCTCCTGTCTGATATGCAGTCTTCTGTCTGTAAATTCCACGTCAGCCCATCTTGAATCTTGGTTCATAACTTGTCACGTCGCCCTAACTTTATCAGTTGCCTTGTCCTTGTCATAATCTTAACAGTATATATCTATAGAGTCAGACCGTCTGCCCCGACAACATGATGAAACCTTTCAGTGTCAGATCTAAAAGCTTATCATGAGTTTAAAAGTGATAGCTACAAGTTTAATTCCTCCCCGCCAGCAGGTGGCGCACTCACACTCACCAAATCAATTAGCATTAGCATTATTTATGCTGCGTTCCATTTGGTGGAGGCTGCAGTGATAGTTGACTTTGTGGAACTTCTCCATCTCCCTACTGCATCTCTGGAGTTCAGTGATCTTTGGGTTCTTCTTTAACTCTCTCACCAAGGCTCTTCTCAGTTTGGCTGGACGGCCGGGTCCAGGAAGAGTTCTGGTCGTCCCAAACTTCCATTTAAAGACTATGGAGGCCACCGTGCTCTTAGGAACCTTTAGTGCTGCAGAAATTCCTTTGTAACCTTGTCCAGATCTGTGCCTCACCACAATTCTGTCTCTGAGCTCCTTGGACAGTTCCTTCCACCTCATTTGCTCTGATATACACTGTGAGCTGTAAGGTCTTATATAGACAGGTGTGTGTCTTTCCTAATCAAGTCCAATCAGTTTAAAGGGACTAGAGGCAAGACTAAGAAATGAAACTTGCGACTGCCGCGTCAGGTAACTGCAGCTACAAGCCAAGCAATCACGGGAGCGTGGACAAACTGAAGCTATAATGTTGTTTACTACGCTTTTTCTTCGTAGTTACACTTTTTAGTGTCTTTCAGTTGATCTGGATCTTTTGCTGATGGCAGAAGAATCCATAACTATCGCTTACAGTGTTTGAATTTACAGCGACCGTCTTCTTCCTGTATCAAAACTGCAGATGTAGCGTCATTTGACGTTACGTCCGCAGGGCAGTGCGGGAAATTCGGCCACCGAATTGCAACGCATTTTGCAGCACACAGCCTGTTCAAGGCAACGGAGAGAAACGTGGGTGGAAACGTTATTTTTGGTATTTAGCGCTTCATCACCCATTAGTATTAAAAAACATGGACATGCATGTTTGGTTTTTTTTTTAATTCCTGCCTCTAGTCCCTTTAATTAAACACAGCTGGACTCCAATGAAGAAGTAGAACCATCTCAAGGAGGATCAGAAGAAATGGACAGCCTGTAAGTTAAATATGAGTGTCACTGCAAAGGGTCTGAATACTTATGACCATGTAATATTTCAGTTTTTCTTTTTTAATAAATTGCCAACAATTTCTACATTTCTGTTTTTTCTGTCAAGATGGGGTGCTGAGTGTACAAAATGAGAAACAAAATTAACCTTTTTCATTTTGGCAAATGGCTGCGATGAAACAAGAGTAAAAAGTTTGAAGGGGTCTGAATACTTTCCATACCCACTGAATCTCCACCAAGGAGTGCGGAGCCTCTCTGATGACATCAGCAGAATCATAATAAAAAGAACCCATGGCCACGTTACGCATCAAGAACTTGTACAATGTCCACATATGAACGCCTCTCATTAAGATAAGGCAATTGTCAGATTTTTTTCCTAATGGTTTGGTAAAACTACCTGATCACTTTGATTCCAACATAAAATTTTCATAAAAATGATCAATAAAGATCAGAAGGCCGAATATCACGGTAACACTGTACATAGTGTGTTTAAATGCAAGAGAATGCAGGATATATCATTGTTGTTTATTTCTAGGTTTAGCCAAAATGAAGTTAAAATTCTCCATGTTGCGAGCGCTTGGATGTCTGCACTGTCTGAGTGCTTTTCTAGTTATTTATCTCATGTTTTGATTCTGACAACCTGGTGAATGTGAATGCAAGATTAACTCTCATTTTGTTTGGCCCCAAATCTGAAGGGAAATATGTGTTTAGTGACATGTTAAATACTAAACTAGGTTCAGCGCTCTTTTTCCCACATGTAGCCCTGAAGTTTTCCAGACATTGTCATCTTGGGGGACGATAAAAGAAAATAAAAAATGTAAATAATTAAGTCCCGTCAACCTCAGTCCACACTTACTGCAGTATATTTACCAAGCTCCCAAAATCTGGAAAATAACCAAGTTATCATGGGTGAATATAACAGGTAATGCTCAGGAGAGTTGACACTGACAACCTGTCTGCTGGCCTCTTTTTTACTCTCAGTCCGCTATCAGAGATGATATAAGAATCAGCGAAACCAGTAGCTGTACATGGAGAGTCATTAACTGAAGCTTCAGCGTACCTTCCAGCATTCTGTCCTGCCTGCTGTGTGACCTACTGAAATATCACCACCAAGTATTTCTGTTTGTGAGAATGAGTTGCATGTGGTAAACCTGTGACCATGAGGTGGATGTATGAACAGGCACCAGTAGAGAAAGTACAGATCACTTTCTCTAAACGAACTCTGATGTTCATGTGTGAACTAATTTTCTGTGAGCATTGTTGCAGCTGCACCTGGAAACTGCTGTGAGAAAAGTCGGGGTACACTAAAAGGAAAAACTGCAGGCTTTATAACTTGTCTCAGTAGCCATCACTTTTACATTATAGATGTTTAATAACAGCATTTGTGCTTCATTATTCCTAAAAACACCTACAAGCTGATTCTCAATAAGCTATTGTCTAAAAACTTTGCATATTTCCATAACAGTATCTGAAGGTGATGTCCTGAAACAATAGGGGGAGAAAATCCTTCTGGACCTTGAGTAGATCATCTACTGTTCCCTGAAGCCTCATCAGAAATGGTCTTAATGGACGGATGGCTGTCAAGAAGCTGTTCTTCAGGAAGGGAAACAGGGAGAAAAGGCTAAGGTTTGTTACATGACACAAGAACTGAACTGAAAATCAGTGGCAACAGATCTGGTGGAGGGATGGATCCTCCTCGGACACTGGACTTCAACATTATTGAGGCAGTTAGAATCATCATCAAGGAGAATGAAGCAAAAGGCAGAAACATCCAAAGAAGAGCTTTGGAAAGTCCTTCAATAAGCCTGGAAATCTATTATTAAAGATTTTTTTTAGGAGATTACAAAAAAGCTTGTCTAAGAGGGTTCAGGCTGTGTTGAAAGATAAATAATCGTATCCCAAATGTACACTTTTAAGCTCCTTGGAATTGCATAAATAGTTTTTGCTTCATATACTAGATCAATATTTTCATTCATTAACTCATTTTCTGTGCTGCTTATCCAGTTCAGGGTCACGGGGGTTGCTGGATTCTATCCCAGCTATTATCAGGAGAGAGGCAGGTACACCCTGGACAGGTCGCCAGTCTGTCGCAGGGCCAACACAGAGAGACAGACAACCATTCACACTCACATTCAGACCTGGGGACAATTTAGAGTGACCAATTAACCTAACATACATGTCTTTGGACAGTGGAAGGAAGCAAGAGTACCCGGTGAGAACCCAAGCATACACAGGGAGAACATGCAAACTCCACACATTGATATTTACATTTACCATTTTCCTGTCAATTTTTAAAGAAATACTGGGTAGCCAAAACATTTACACAAGTATTTTTAAATGTGCAAAACATGCATACATCTTCTACACATGATGACAAACAAGTTCATCTCTAACCGGTGGGGTTCCACAAGAACCAGTCCTGGGCCCATTATTACTTTATTTCAGCATGTTCCATTTTGCTGGCATCTTTTAATCATTAATGATATTTCTCATCATTTCATTGCCAGTGGCATTCAGCTGCATGTCTTTTAAGCATTATTAGCTGGAAACACTGTCAACCCTAGTTTACAAAGATCATACACTTCTATATACTAGACATTTACTGTAGTAGGCATCCTGACAGTGCACTCTAATTTCCTTGTATATTGTTACATAATAACTAACATATCTGTGTAAAAAATATACAGCTGCTCACTGTTTTCATTCTCAGGCTCAGAATTTGTTAATGTTGCCTCTAACACATGTAAGGGGGGGTCCAAGCCTTTCAGTCTGTGCAATTTTACCACTACAACTATGTTGACTCTGAGCTCTTTAAAAAAGCAGATAGAAACTGTTTAGACAGGCTGTTTGTTTTTGATTTTATTGATTTATATTTATTTGAACTACCAGTCTATTCTGTTGTATTTTATTGTATGTTTTTTGGTGGGGTGGCAGTGGTGGGTGGGGTCTGATATGGTACTTTTTCTTCATTCTACTCTGTGTACAGCACTTTGTTGCTATTTGTCTTTAATAAAGAGACAAACAGTCCTTACTCATCTTTTTACTGCAAACATGGACTAAACTCTTTGATTTGACCTACCTTGTGCACAGTACCCCATACATCCCTGTGTGGGCTGAAGCAGGTAAACAAAGAACTCCCCACAGTTCCGGACGGTTACTGGGATGCGGAACATGCAGCAGTCTTTGCTGCTGCTCTGGAAGGTCTGCCAGGCAGCGCAGGCCGTCAGCTGCCTGACGTCCAGCGGTCCCGGCAGGGACTCGCCCTCCCCCAGAGACAGCCACACTGGAGCCTGAGTCCCGCAGTGGTTCACCTGCATGAGGAAGACAGGACAACGCTCTTACGGTACAATGACAATACACACATTTCTATGCTAAATGAAGAAAACTATTTGCTTTTTAAAGCAAGATCAATAAAGTTTTATTGTAAGCTCTATATTCCTGTGTGCCCTGGTATACTTGGATACACTTTAAATGCTGTCGTCTCATCAAAAGAAACTAAAACCATGACATCACTTATGATGTAACCCATGTTCACAGCAACCCCCTCTTCCGTCCTCCGCCCACCCCTTGTGGTTATCCATCACCAGGGGAGAGCAGCAATGCCCTGGGAAGCCAGCAGCACTTCAGATGGATCCTTCAGGCTCACAGCAGGCCGCCCGCAGGAAATGAGGCACATTCCAGCTCTCCTTGCACTCTCCTTCATAAATACCTACATGCAAACGACCAACTGTCCACTCACATATATCCTGGCTTGCACACACAGGAGCAGACTTCAGTTTTTGACGCATGGAGAAACATTCAGTGATGACGGACAGGCCACCTCAGAGTTTCTCTGCATGAGGTCACAGATGGAGATTTCACAGATCTGATCTGTTTATATGTGTAATTAAAGGGAAATCTACAGACATCTGTTGTACTTCACACGACTGGACTTTAGCACAAGAATCTGAACAGAAAAGAAAAACTGGTACAAGAAAAACTCATTGAAATGTATTTATTTGGTAATTAAATGTTTTCTTTTGTTTTTAGTTACTGTGTGTTTTATGAAAACATGATGATTCTTGAGATCCAGATAGAAACAAAATAAATAAATTTTAGCTATTTAAGTAATTGTTGCTGTGTTAAAAGGTTATATTATTACTTTTTTTTTTTTTTTGCAATTCTTAAAATAAACAATAAATTATTGTTGGGTATTCTTCAATGCAACTTCTATTAATGAAGAGTTTTACAGCCTTTTTGCCCTGTTTTAGATGGCAAAAAATTAAAGTGCAGATTGCAAACTTGATGCAAGTTTGACTTTGTGCAAAGCTCATTACTAATGTGAGGGGTCAGTCTTTCTTTTATAGTTGAATGAATGGAAACTAATATCTGCTTTAAAAGATAAAGCTGGAAATGGACATCTTTCTATCATCAAACATTACAAAGTTTTCCCAGTTACTTCAAACTGACTAAATATTCTTGATACAAACATCTTTACAAAAAGAAAATTTACCTCCACACACTCTGTGGGCATACTGGCCGGCTTGTCAAAAATCTGAAACTGGTACCAGCCTGGAGTGAGGGAGTGGTCGCAGATGAAGTCCTGCAGGGCCGACTGCTGCAGCCAGCTGGAGCTGAAGGTGGTGCTTCGGTAGGGGTTCTCCAGGACCGAGTGGCCACCCGGCGCGCACTCTGGAGGGAGCACTGCAAGCACAGCCGGAGGCATGATATAAACACTGGATGTTGACGGAGACTGCCAGCAGCAATGATCAAACACTGATGGAAACATCTGCTCTGGCCAGAAATCTCTTTGTGGATTTCAGCTTGACAGAAACATCCGAACAGAATTTTAAAACTGGAATGATGTTGCACTACTGACCACAGAAGCGGTGGGAAAAGCATCATCTTTTCCTCACTAACCGAGTTTGTCTTATGCACGAATGTCTGAAGCAAAACTATGAAAATAAGCACTAATGTCCACACTACTGTGTCATGTGAAAATCAAAGCCAATCAAAAATGCAAGTTGATAATGAACGTTTTAATGAGTCTGAATCATCCAGAGTAAAACAAACTCTAAGCTCCATGCCTGACTCACCTGTTATGATCATTTTGTAGCAGGTAAACTACATCCTCTGGAGGATGAGTGAGCTGGACGGAAACCGTAAACAGGATCTTTTCATTTTTTCCACCAAGAATGTTTTTGGTGGAAAACTTTATTATGGGAGGTGATCTAACTTACGTTACTGATCAACTACTTAATGTTGGATACAAGTTAATGTTTTTTTTTTTTAGCATTTCCCCATGAAGGTTATGTGATTTTTAAGGTTTTGTTTTTCCCTCTGAAAGCTGAAGCAAGGCTTGAACTTACAGTTGTGCTTGAAAGTGTACATACCCTTCCATTAAAGACAGAAAAAAATCAGTTGCCAGTAAAATAAGTTGAAAATGACAAAAGTAATAATAAATAAAAATTTTAGGAACATCATGACATGGATTTTGTATTGAGGTTCAACAGAAATATCAAAAACAAACAAAAATAAATAAATATAACAAGTATACAAGCATGGAGGTGGAGGTGGTGAAGAACTACAAATACCTTGGAGTTCAGCTGGACAACAGACTCGACTGGAAATGCAACTGTGACTACATCTACAAGAAAGGTCAGAGCAGACTCTACTTCTTAAGGAAGCTGAGATCATTCAACGTCTGCACCAAGATGTTGCAGATCTTCTATAAGTCTGTTGTAGAAAGTGCAATTAGCTTTGCAGCATCTGCTGGGGCAGCAGCATCAGAACCAGAGACTTGAAGAAACTAAACAAGCTGATCAAGAAAGCTGGTTCTGTGCTGGGGATAACTCTGGAGCCGCTGGAGCTGATCGTTAAGAAAAGAATGCTTCACAAGCTGATGAAGATGATGGAGGACACTTCCCATCCTCTCCACAACACGGTGAAGAATCAACAGAGTGTGTTCAGTGGGAGGCTGCTTCAGGTTCGCTGTAGGACGGAAAGATACAGAAATTCATTCCTGCCAGCAACCATCACCCTAAAGAACAAGACTGACTGACGGATTTTTGTTATATTATAATTTCATACAATGTTATATTGTTTAAAAAAAAATGAGTGAGCTTTTACAATACTGAATTTCCCTTCTGGGATGAATAAAGTATTTTTCATTTCATTTCATTTTCATTTCATGATGGGGCTCCTGAGCTAAAACTTTGTTGAGCAACACTTTAAGGCAATCACTGCAATCAGGTGTTTTCTGTAACGTTCTAAGACGTCTACACCTGTTGACCCACTGTTCACGAGCAAGGTGCTTTAATTTGTCTGGGACAGTTTTTTTTATTGTTTTTTTGTTTGTTTGTTTGTTTTTTTAAATCAAAATCTATATTTTATTCTAGTAAATTATAATTTAGTAAATTTTTATTTATTATTACTTTTTTCCAGTTTTGTGTCATTTGAATTACTATTGTGAATTTAGCCTTTTCTTTAATGGGGACTTTCAAGCACAACTGTATCTTCTGTGTGATTGTTAGCAATATTAGCCGTAGAATTGTTCAAGAATTTTAAAAAAGAAAAAGGGAAAACAATTAATGCTGGTGTAGGTTGTTTTGGGACAGTCTTTGTTAAAACTGTAGATGTATCTGCAGGTTTCCTCAGATACACAAGTTTTACAAGTTTCTTCTTGTTTAAAAGTTTGTTTTTTTTCCTCATGTAAAGGGATCTGATGGTTTTTTCCTGGTGAATCACTGCAATATCAATGAAAGTTGATTGAATTAATTAAATCACAAAAAAACATATTCTTACTGAGCTGGAGCCAAAACTAATAACACGATTATTTATCTCTGTTAATGTAACTGATTCCTTCTGATCAGAATCAAAGCAGCTCAGACAGTTTGAGGGCAACAGTTTAAGTTTCCTCGGACCAAAACAAGCCCAGAGAGCATTTCATCTAAAATAAAATGTGAAGCTTTGCAGAGTGGAAGGAAGTCCTGAAACTGTTAAAGACAGAAAAGGTCGGCAGGTGAAACAGACTTCCTAAACATGAACTCAGAGTGGTTTTACAAGACAGTAAAAGCTGTCTACGTCTGCAGGGGGAAAACAATCAGGGGGCCGTAATGGCCACGAGATTCATGTCCATGGCTCGAACTGACAGAATCCCTAAATGAGGAGCGAGGCCTCAGAGCTACTGATCAAGGTGCTGAGCTTAAGGATGTACATCATAATGATTTTATCAATACCAACACCAATATCAATACCAATATTTATTGATACTCTTGATACTATACCGTAATTTAGAGTAAACAATAGAGATGCACTGATCCAGTTTTTCCAATCTGATACCGATACCTGGGCTGAGCATATCGGCCGATACCCAATACGATCCAATACTGTTGAATGAATGCGCTGTATACCTTGCCATTTGAGTGAAGGCATCTGACTTGACATAAACATCTAGCCTTGTTTTTTTTTTTTAAACAAAGTAACAAATTAAAAACAGATATAAATTCGATATTATTTATTTATAAATAACCAAGTGTAGGCCTACATTTATTATGATATTAATAAAAACAGAAATGACTGGATCCGAAAGCTGGATCGTCCACATTCATCCAATATCCGATCCAGCTAATTTGTCAGTATCGGAGCCCATATCCGATCCGGGTATCGTATCTGTGCATCATTAGTAAACAATCAAGAAGTCACAAGATGTTAAAAGATGTGTTGAAGAGGCCTGAAAGTAAAGGTAGGTGACGGTGTGACAATATGGAAAGTATCTGTCTACTCCTCCACCTTGATTATGTGACAGTATCATGATGACGCCTCGGGTACAGTAGACATTTAAAAAGTATCGATAACAGTATCATTTGACCAGAATCTTAACGGTACCCTGTTATTGTCAGATTAAACCGCCCGGTAGCCTAGGCTCGGTATACATCCCCAGCTGTGCTGTTATGAGGAGAAAAAAAAAAAAAAATGTAACAAAGCGCCACCATTTGCTGGAGTGCAGAAAAGTTTTCAACCCTGACCTGGGGGGTCAAGTGAAAGCTGATATCCTGATGTGCGCTGCAGCGGTGACATGCAGACAAGCTGCTGAAAGAGCGGACAGGAGGTGTCTGAGCTTCACAGGCACCCTCCAAACTCAGCACCTGGTCGCTCCACATCACCTCAACAGGAAGTCTGAGAGTCCATTCAAAGTGTGAGACTGAGCATCGCGACAGCTGAAGGCCCAAACTGCTGCCATGAAGATGGAAAGACGCTGAGCTGAATCTTAAAACAACCGCCATCAGTGTCCAGATGTCACAGTGTCCGTCAACTTCCAGAAAGTAGTGCGCAGGCGTCATTTGGACTCTAATTACAGGAGTACACTTACCTGTCTGAGCGTGCATTGCGTTGGGAAAAGAACACACACAGCAGAGGACAAGTTGCAAAAGAGCTCCAAATCTCATCGTTCTGATGTGGTCAGCGCGCGACTTTTCCAACTAAAGCGCGCGCACGGGTCGCCTCTTATCAAAAATCCTCTCGGTGCAACAGGACCACAGCAGTTGTCCCTGAAACAACGAAGCTGCAGGAAATCTGGAGTTTCCTGCTACTTCAGCTTGATTTAAGCGGGTTCTTGTTCTGGTCTGGAGAAAGTGTCGCTAACTGGAGGCGCAGACAGGCTTCGGCTGACCGCAAACTGCAGGCTGCAGCATCACCCTGCGTTAGGAGGAGCATTGCCTTCTAATGACCCAAACCTCCAAACTTTTGCAACCATTTGCAGCAAGTCATTGGATTTAAACTAGATATAAAAAGAAAATACATTCTGATTCGGAAAATAGGTTTATATTTTGACTTTTGATAACATTATGGCGGAATTTTCTCATTTTTGAAGCTGTTTTATCTCCAAATACAACAGAAAATTGTCTAAATTGACATATTTTCCTGGAAGATTCTTAAAATTTCGTTAAAAACATCGAAATGCTTACATTTCTCTAAAAAGACTGGGAAATGAACAAATCCTGACTCTGAAACAACTTAGAATGATTGAGAATCTTTATTCAGTTCCTGAAAATTAAACAGGTTATAAGTGGCCAAGCTTTTATGATCTGCTAATCCTTTTTAGCTTACTCTATTAATTATTTGCACTCACAAATGTCTCAACTGAAAAATGAGCACTGTTATGTCTTCATGCATCCATTCAACAGAAAAAAAAAAGTAAACAAAGTTTCAATCCAAACTTTATCAAATATCAATAATTACTGGAAAAATCGCTTAAACCAAACTTTTTGTTACATTTTCTTTTCTAATTACAGTTTGGAGATACAGCTCAAACGTTTAGCCAAGCCTTCATCATCTAACTGCAAAACGTGTTATTATCAACAAAAACATGAATGAATTTTTACAGTTTGAGGTGGATTATGTCTGTTAATGTCTGCATTTAAATGTGTTTTTACCTTTTCTAAAAATGAGGGGGGGGAAGAAATTTAGGATTCACTTCTGACCAGCCAGTGATGTCTCATTAGTCACCACCGTAAAACACTAAAACAGATGGCGCACATGCTCCAGGAGTCTCAGCCAAAGAGTGGGACTTCTAAACCAGATATAACATTAACAACTTTTTCCAAACTTTTTTCCATTCTCACGCTTTAACTGTGGCCGTGCGCCTCAGATATGGAGTTTTCTCCGGTTGAGGAGCTGATCTGCTCAGCAGAGGAAACATGAAACATGAGGGGTGTTGGCTCAATTTTACTGTAATATATAAAAGAAAGTGTAAATTCTCAAAGCATCTGAAAAAATATTCTAAAAGTGATATAAATGGGGAAATAATTTGTGTTATTTGGCCAGTTTTATGTAAGTTCTGACTAATAATTCTTCCACTCATGAAGTTAGCTAAATTACTCTTCATGTAATTATTTTCAACCTCAAAAAAAGGGGGAAATTTTCAGCCAAAATCTTGTGTCTTATATAAAAAGCCAGAATAAAAAGTGACTAAAATGTTTACCCAGTTAATCCAACAGGAGATTAATGAACTGTGTTTGTTCTTTAGGAAAGACTGCTGCAATCTGGTGTTTTTCTAACTCAGATTAATGATATTTTCGTACAGCTGGAAAGCTATTTCTGAAACAGTATAGGTAAACTGTTTTTGTTGCGATTTTGTGAAACGTTTGGGAAGCTGACAGCTGTGCAGCTCCTCTTCTCGTCTCCCTGTGCAACATGAAGGTGCCTGAATGTCTTGTTGCAGTTTGACTCCCAGGCTGAGGAGGGATATAAACCCCTCCCTCATAAATCTCCTGGACCATCAACCTGGTAAAAGCCTGGAATAGCCATCAGGTTTAAAAAAAAAAAAAAAAAAACTCACTTTCTTTCAATGTATTCTTACACAACCACCCTCAGCCTCCTGGATGGAAACCACATACATGACCTGCATCATCAAGTTAAATCCAGGGAGTAAAGAAAACAGTAAACAAATGGAGATAAGTGCGTCTTTTAATGGTTTAATCTACACAAAAGCTAATTTTGTGCAATTTTCTCTCATTACAATCAGTTATGCAGACGTGGGAGCGTTGGCAGCGCTGCAGTGTCCCCTGGGAACTGTGATATGAGCTAAATGATGCACGGAATTCAAACCGTATATAATTACCTAAACCTCCACCACCGACAGGAAAACTGATTGCACAACTTAACTCTTCAAGTAGAAGAACAAAAGAACAGAAAAACACCAGCAATCAAAGTTTTCTGTGCAGCACTTTGGTCCATTGTGGTTGTTTAATGTGCTTCATCAATAAATGGAATTTAATCCAAGTAAAGCTTTTTTTTTTAAAGCTTTATTTGGATTGCTGACTTTAAAAAAGCTTATAGTTTCAGCTCTGATTTACAGCCCACCCGAGGCTTCTCACATTCAGCAAAGGGTGAAGTGCTTATTTTGGTTGCAAGCACACTGGGGTGATGGATTACTGCCTCTGCCAGGCAGGTTTGGTGATTACTCATGAGATCAGCTATCAATCGCCAACTGGTAACAGAAATAATTAAATAAAAAGTTATATTTAAATCTTCCAGTGGGGGGGTTGAGTTGCTGATGGAAATAAATGTGATTTCAGAGCAGCATAGGGTCATGACAGGAGCTATTCCTACTTCAACCCTGACCTCCAGCCTCCAACCATTCACCCAAATCCCAACTGACCAGTGACCGTCTGGCTTTAACTGGCTTACAACTGGTTATGGGTGAGGTACACCAGTTAAACTGAATGCCAGTTATAAAATTAAAGGATTAGAATTTGAGCCTCAGTTAACTGATACTGGATGTACGGTCGTCCTCAAAATTATTCATACCCTCCCATTAAAGAAAAGAAGAAACTGACTAATGATGAATAAAAATATACAGAAATATAATTTAGTGAAATGGTACATTTTTTAAAATTGTGTTTGAAAATAATTATTTAAAAAGATAAACGAGAAGAACTGTCCCAGACCAAATAGAGCACCTTTCTCATGGGCCAAAATACCCGTCAAGGTGCAAAACTGGTGGTGCTCAGCAAAATTTTAGCTTGGAGCCCCATCATGCTTGTTTACTTGTTTGAATTTTTTTGTGCGTGTTTGTTTTTAATATCATTTTCTACCACAATTCAGAATCAATGTCATGAATTTCATAGAATTTTCATTTATTATTTATTTTGTCAATTTCAACTTATTTAACTGACAGCTGTTTTTTCTGTACTGAATGGGGGGTATGAATAATTTTGAGGACTGTATATAAGCTGCAAGAGTCATTTTCAACATTCGTTTTCAACATCTCAGGGTCTCTTTGCAGATTCCAGTTCTTTTGGAAAAGACAGATGTTACTCATGAAGCTCTGTGTGTGGCAGTTAAATAGCTGGACTCATTTGGAAGTTTTGAAATAGATGGAAAAAAAAAAAAAAGGAATAGGGTTTGTGATTAATGCCATGTCATTTGACCTCCCTTTATTTATTGCTTTGCTTTGACAAACAGGAAACCCTGCATTTATTCCAGCCAAGATAAAAGTGAAGAGGAAAAGGAAGGAAGAGAGTTTGATCTGAAGGAATAGCCAGAGATAACAGAGATCAAACTTTTGCTTCTTTAGCTTAAATAACAGTAAAAACAGATGAAGGTCCAGACACACAGTCAGATTTTGGATATGACGATGAGAATATATGAAACCAGTAATTTCAGCTTGTTTCCGTATCCTCCAGCTGTTTTTCGTCGTGTACGTCTGTGACAACTGCTGTCAGAAAAACATCTCAGAGCTCACTGTGAGGCAGGACCGATGTCTGATTGGCTCCTGTAATTGTTTCCTTCAAGCCACTGATTACAAAGCGTCTGAACCGTCACTGGATAGAAGGGATGGAGATATCCGACGCAGATCTGAGGTGCCCGAGGTGGAGCGAGGTCAGGTCCTTCACAGGCGCCGTCTGGTTTCAGCTCAGGTTTCCTGTTGTCTTCGCTCGCTTGTGTCAGCTGTCCAGGCCGCTACCAACAAAGTCTGTTTAAGTGCTGCGTACAGATCAGTGTTTACACCACACGGTACTGGCTGCTTCCTCCAAGTCAAAACTCAGACGTCTCATTTAACACCCCCGCCTCCCACAACACACTAGCTCCATGACAAATGACAAATTAGATTTGAAGAAATAGCTAAAGAAACAAAACAAATTTTATGTCCATGTTTTGGCTTTAATGAGGAAAGCATCAAATTAAAGTGTAATTGCCTCAGAGATATAATTATTTCCTAAACATTAAATTATAAAAGCTTATATCAAAACCAGATGGAAAGTTTCTTTTTCATTCCATGTGACATCATTTTCAATAATCATTTAAACAGATTTTTCTGATAAAGATAACAGCCAACATGAAGCTGTCACTCAATACTCAGCACCTCTTTCATACACGTGGCAAATCTCTGAGAAACTAATAAACAGAAACATTATTATTATTATTAGAACAGATTAACTCAGTCATTCACACCATCCTTCCTCAAACAGAGCAGTCTTGAAATAAATATAAATGAGAAACATCTTGTATAAATTGTAGATAACGTATTTACTTTATTCTTTCCAGTACACACAGAAAGCCAGATGTTCTGTTGTAATCACCAAACATCTTTATTTCTGTAATTTTCTAGGATGTTCAGTCAGTAAAATGTTTTATCCGGCAGGCAGGCAGTAAACAGCTCCCTCCTTCAGAGTGGCTGCAGCAGGAATCTGGAACATGCATCATCCCTGCAGACCAGATCTGGACTCACCTCTTCAAACTCCTTCTCATGTTGCTGGCCAGTTTATACCAGAGACTGTTACCACAATTAACTCCAGCCTCGACTTTACAGAGTTACTGATAAAAAAAAATACTTCCTGGTTGCCACTTGATGAAAATAACAACTGATCATCCCATACTGTTCCTGTGTGCATCAGCTGGTACGAGCTCAATGTTGAAGGACTGGGAAATCTGCTGCCATCTAGTGGTTCTGGGGACATCTCAGTAGAGGACACTGGAAGAGGATATAAAGTGATCATGTTATTCTACAAATATCCAAATTTTAGGACTAGAAATATGCATGAAACCTTCTTTTTAAAGTTGTTTTTTTATCTTTAAGATTTTTAAGATTGTCTGCTGTTACATACTTTGAAGTTACATCATCAGTTTCAGACCTTGAAACTGAGCTTCTGACAGACATTTATGATGCACATTCCTGGAGCCACCATTGCCCTGCAGCATCCAGAGGCTGAAAAAAATGCACATAACAACTCACTTTTACAGCCTGGGGCATCAGTGGCAGCTGTGGTTTGCTTTACGGCACCACGTCAAACCTGAGCAACTGCATACGGACACACTGGCTGTTTAAATGTGCACTGTGGCTGATTCAGCAAAGACAAGCAACAAGATATCATCAGAGAAAGAAAGGAAAAACAGAGAGAAAGGGACAGAAGAAGAGTCTCATAACTGGAACAAAGAAGAGAGAAAGCATGACCCTCCTCATACTGGCTTCCAGTAAAATATTGCTTTTAATATTGGAGTTTAAGATTCTTTTATAAAACTCTAAAAGGCGCAGCTCACCATTACATTGCTGAACCTTTCTGGCCGTACAACACCAGTAGATGCCAGACCAACAAATGAACTGCTTTTAAATGTTCCCTCATCTTTGATTTGGGCTGCGCGGTGGTGTGGTGGTTAGCACCGCAGCCTCACAGTAAGAAGGTCACTGGTTCGATTCCTGGCTGGGGAGGGGGTTTGAACAATTCCAACTGTGGCCTTCCTGTGTGGAGTTTGCATGTTCTCCCCGTGTATGCGTGGGTTCTCTCCGGGTACTCCGGCTTCCTCCCACAGTCCAAAGACATGTATGTTAGGTTAATTGATCACTCTAAATTGCCCCTAGGAATGAATGTGAGCGTGAATGGTTGTCTGTCTCTTTGTGTTGGCCCTGCGACAGACTGGCGACCTGTCCAGGGTGTACCCCGCCTCTCGCCTGATAATAGCTGGGATAGGCTCCAGCAACCCCCGCGACCCTGAACTGGATAAGCGGTACAGAAAATGACTGATGATGACTGATCTTTGATTTGAGATAAACGATGACACTGGACTGACTTTTACTGGCTGCTGCAAGCTCAGAGAAGAGACAGGATGCAAGACGGATGAGTTAACCTTCTTTAGGGTGAAAATCTGCCAAAGTTCAGTAGAGGGGCCTTCAATGGTCAGAGACGACTACATCTTGTAAATTCAAGAGTTAAAAAATAAAAAAACACATACTATATCTGCGAGATTACAGCACTCATTAAATGTTCTTTAAGCATCCTTGCATGTTGGTCAGGTGTCTGGGAAATTATTCGATTGAAATTGTAATTGAATTGGCCAGTTAAAGGGGAAAATGTATGAAACATCTTTAATCAAAATCCTATTCTATTATTACATACCCATTCAGTCTTTATTCAAAGCAAATGTTGACCAGGTAAAGAAAAGTAAAAAGGAAACTTTCAAAGCTCTCTGAAATATATAAAAATCAGACATATTCCCTAAAGAAATAGGGAATTTTTGTTTCTGTTAGAGGTGTAAATTTATGGAATACTTTTGACAATGATCTAAAGAGATGTAGCTCACTATCTTCATTTGAAATCATGTTTAAAACTAAAGTATTAGATAAATATAAAAATCAGCTATGAAAATATTAAAGTCTTTGGTTGCATTTGCTCAGAAATTATGCTATGAAACTTTCTCCTATGTATTTATTCTTTTGAGATAATTTTTTTCCTTTAATTTCTTTATTTAAGTCTATGCTGTAACTAAGTTTCTTGCTGAAGGTGTGTTTTGTGTAAAAAGGTTTGGCATTATTAGCACTGGGTTCAGCCAACGCCTTTTTGATTAGCTATATTTTATGTTCTTTTCTGCTCTTGTGTATTTATCAGGGATGTAACGATATTATCGATATCGCGATATCGCCGGAGGCAAACTGCCGCGATATCGTCGTGGTCTTGTCACGGTATGAAACAGTTTGTCTCTTGAGAAAAAAATAACAGTTTTCAGTCCGCTCTATGCGTAGTGTAACGTACTAAACTACATAGACCATGATCCTTTGCTGCCAGTGCGCTCTTTTGAGCCAATGGGAGCACACGCAGCCCCCACGCACAGGAAAAACAAGGTGAAAGGCGGTCAGGTGAATACAGCATGGATATACACGAGGATGGAAACAGCTGTTATTCTCCACGAGAAGCGAGAACTTTGTTCCTGTTCTGGAGGCCGCAGGGACAACAAGAAAGTTTGTTTTGGTCCGGTTATCCCTCCGTGAGAAGTTTCAGCCGTGACGCCGCGGAGATCGCCGTGTTGACTTGGTGAGTTTATATTTAATGACGAACTTGGTCCGGGGGGGCTGCGCATGCGGTGATGTCCGTGTATTAAACGCCTCGCGTGCTGTGCCCATTTTTATATTTTTTCACCACCTCGATCAGCTGTTTATTAAAACTCTCCATTTAACCTGCAGCAGCGGATGCAGAAGAGCATCTGATCAGCTGATTGTCGACGTCACGGTGCTAGGTATTAGTACTTTTCCTGCTGCAACACACCTGACTTCAATCAATGGGTAATTAGCAGACTTGTGCGGCCAAGCTCTGGACATCAGGTGGTGTGTTGAAGCAGGGAAGCCCTGAAGACCAGCAGGATGCCGGCCCTCGAGGACCGGAGTTGCCTACCCCTGGTGTAGAAGTTCATATATATGACTGACCACTGACAGACAGGCGGACTTACTTATTTTAAATTTATTGACTACTAAAGACGAGGCAGTTTCTTTGTGCCTGGGTCTTTTTTTTACTTAGTAAATAGGCTGTTTTATTGCCTGGTTGAGTTTATTTAATCTAGTACCTGAGCTGTCTTCTCAATAAATATGTTGGATTTTTAGTTGAATTTCAGCTTCAGCAAAAGTTTTTCAGGCAGGTCAAAATGTCATAACCTTGAATTTGACTATAACTATTGTAACAATGACTCGTCAAAGCATTTTATACCATCATTATTGTTATCGTGAGCCTCCCCACAATATCGAGATAAATATCGTATCGTGAGGTTCATATCGAGATAATATCGTACCGTGAGATGTGGATATCGATACATCCCTAGTATTTATTGATAATTTGGATGCTAATCAGAATAAACAAACGGACAACAAAAACAACAACAACAAATAATAGGTATAAAAAAAATTTGAGCCCTCCATAAAACAGGTTTGCTTAATTAGTGTCATATGTACTCGAAAATTAAATGACATTTTTCTTTCAGTGTTTTTAAAATGCTACCAATTAAACTGGATTTCTGATTTAACCCTCATAGCTCCCTAAGAAAAATGTACATTAAGCTTCTTATGGACACAGACTGGCCAATTAAAGTTCCAGTTTGGACACACAATGTTCCCACTGCCTAAAACTGAAAAGTGGGTTAAATGGCCCCCAAACAGCCTGTAGGTGGCAGGCCATTATTAGGTATACAGAGCATTAGACTATAGCATACCTTGTTGAGCTCCTCTGTCCGTACAACCCCACCAGATGCCTCAGATCTACTGATCAACTGCTCTTAACTGTTCCCTCTTCCAACAAAATCAGGAAGGGTCATCACACTTTTTCAGTGGTGGCTCCAAAGCTCTTCCTGTCTCTGTTAAAGATTCAGCTTCCATCATTACTTTTAAAGCAAAACTGAAGACTCATTTATATGTTAAAGCTTCTGGAGGCTCTTAAATCCTTTTATTCTTAAATGTTATTTTATTTTGAATGTTTGTTTATATGTTTATGATCTGTTTTTCATTATGATTTTGTGTCAAGCACTTTGGTCAACTTTGGTTGTTTTTTAAATGTGGAATACAAATAAATTTGATTTGATTTGATAGCAACCACAATTAAAAAAAAGCTCAATGAGAAGTTGTTTCAAGATAAAATGCAAAAAAAATGTTGGAAAAATTCCAATTTGAACTGGAATGGCAGTACATTACAGAGAGGGAACTAAATTCCCTTGCAAAAGACTGACCTAAATATTCAGCTGTCTTTTCTGCATGTGATCTGACTGATCAAAATGCTTGGAAAAAAAAAAAACCCCACCAAAATGACAAATTTGAGACCCTTTCACGCTAAAATAACCTCACATTAAAGAAGAATAAAGATTTTTTTTTACTCCACTGATTTGCTGAAGTAACACTGAAATTTATGGGTTTTTTCATCAAAAGATAAAAAGTGGGCCCCTTTTCAGTAAATGGTCTTATGTCTTGGAAAACAGTTCAAACTACATCACTGAAGTGTAGAGAGTGTGTGAGGTGAAAAAAATGTTATCCTAAAAATTTATTCTGAAATGGCATTTGATTATAGAAAGGTCATTTTCAATGCAAGTCAATGTGGCACAGATTGGCACCAAAGAGTAAATGAGGTGTATTTTTATTAGAGACCTTAAAAAAAGAGTTAGACAACTAATGTTCTAGAATATCATAAATCAAGCCAAAATACACACCTTGACCAAGTATTATGCTATTTGCATTGGTAGGAAAAAAGTAACAACATAAAAGGCCACTCACTACTCCTTCAGAAAGCTTAGGGAGCTATAAGGGTTAACTGTGAGTTAAAGGCAGGTGCCATGGTTTCATCTCTTCAGATGGAAAACGTTAAGTTCTTGTTTTTTGTTTTGTTGAATGTCCCTCTGAGCTCAGCTCTCTTAAACTTCATTCACCCTGTAACTGGTAACCAAGCAGCACTTGGTTGTGTCTGTAATCTAACTCTCTCTCGCTCTGTTTTGTGCTGTTGAGGCTGAAACTGTGCTCTCAGCGAGATCTCCATGAAATTCAAGGTAAGCTTTTGTCCACCTAAATCTAAATGACTCGACGTGATTCGCTTCATCAAATGTCCTCAGTCTCATTTGAAAGAAAAATCCAATTCTCTGCAAGTCAGGATCTCGCCATTACAAGAAGCGACTTTTTTAAGCCCCCAAAAAATGAGGATCAAAGGGACTCATGGAGCATCAAGCCACCGGATTTCTCTGTGAAACTCTACAGCCGTCTGACCGTCGCACCAAAGAAACAGCGAAATGCAAACATAAATGTAGCTGTGCATCAGTCCAATGCAACAAAGAAAGTAAAAGGAAGAGTTTTTCTCAACATTGTGCATGCGGGTACCAAGAAGAACGATGCTCCAAAGTTCATCACAACACACAAACCTCCAGATGCACTCACGTCTGAACTGATGTTTGTAAAAAGGGGGAAGTATCCACCAGGCCCCTACAAGAACTCCAAACCTCACAACTTCAGACCAGTGAGTGTTGCTTCTCACCTCCTCTGCATGTTTATCTTGTTTAAAACGTCTTCCTCGCTGTGTTTAATGATGCAGTATTTGATTTAAACACAAGATGGTGATATACCCAAACATATACGGCTAAACACTGAACTCTTTCAGCTTAATGAAGACCTTCCAGACATGATAACAACACTTAAGAAAGACCCTGGCAACCTGAACTTGAAACTACATCACTTAGACACGTGTGAGTCTCATTATTCTCTGACCTCATTATGATTACATCCACATATACACTAATAAAAATATATTCTTCTCTAGTACAAGCCACCAGATCTGAGATGGACGTTAGCTTCAGAAACTCTAAAACACGGATGGACACCTTCAAACCAGCGGAGCCGACGTGGGATCCTAAGCTTATCCTTCCTCCATTGCCGTGGCCTCCAAAATCTGCTTCCTACACGGTCAGTAGATGATGCGTCGACATTTTTAATCAGGACCTCTTCAGCAGATTCTGGATATTGTAGGAATTTTATCTCAAAGGACACAAAAGTAGATGAAGTGGTGACCTTCAAAAACATAATACACTGTTCAGATTAAATTTCACACAGTATGAAACAGTCAAAACACTCAAGAAGCAACAGCACTGAAGTACAGCTTGATACTGACACAATAAAAGTGGCTTTCTTTCTTCCTGATTAAACTATAAGTTCACTGCAGCTGCTCAATGTCCAATCCTTGATATCTAATTGTAAAGAGGACCACTTAGAGGAGTTATTGCATCTTTCATTTGAGTAACTGATTTTTAAAAAATCAGTCAATTTAACCTTTTTTCGCCTTAGACATTACTGGCTTTATATTAATCTAATTCGCTGGAAATACACATTAAAAAATGGTGATGCTACCAATCAAAGAGCAATTTTTGATCAATTAGAAAAGCAGTCTGTCTAACCAAGTCTAACAGTCTAATCCGGTCAAAAAGTCTTTTTGATCTTATTTTGAGAGTGATATACTTGGAAAAAGCAGAATGTAGATTGTTAATCATTTTTGTGAGTAAATGTTTTCTTATTTTTTCTTAACAGGTTAAAAGATTTAGTAATTATTTTACATCAAACTAAATCATCTCACTGAAACCCTGTTTAAGGTCACATTGCATCAACTTTAGGTGTAAAAACTTGTTTCAAGACCCGCGTACCAATTCACACACTTCAGAAAGAAGCCGTCTTAATATAAGGTTAAATATATATATATTATATATATATATATATATATATATATATATATATACAATTTTGCTAAGAGTTTCTGAAATATGAAAAAAAATGTCTTCACTTTTATTTTTGTAGTTCTTTACATGGTATACTCAAAGATGCTTTACATGCAGTTGTCCTCAAAATTGTTTAACAATTTTTTATCACTTCAACTTTTTTTTTATCAGAAAATATATTTCTTGAAGAGCTGTTAACATGAAATTTTCACCAAATGTTGGCAACAACTCAAGTAATGCACACATACAAAGAAATCCTAACATAAAGTTATGTGTATTATAGTGAAATGACACAGGGAATAAGTATTGATCACATGAAGAAATGGAGGGGCAAAAAGATCTGGAAAGCCAAGAAAGCAGCTGGAGTCTGTCAGTATTTAGAAAGTATTCCTGTCCTCTATCAGTGCAAAGTAATATCAGCTGCTTTAGTCCTGATTAATGCCTTTAAAAAGGTTTCTCATCACCAAGGTGTCAGACAAGAAGCATTCCATGATGGGTAAAAGCAAAGAGCTGTCTAAAGACCTATGCAACCTTATTATTGGAAACACATTGAAGGCATTGGTTCCAGGTGGAGAAGTTTAGAAAGACCTGGAATCAGCAGGTTGTTTCCAAGAAAACAAGAAGTAATGCACTCAACCGCCATGGCCTTCATGCAAACCACGCAAGACTCCATTTATGAAGAAAACGCACGTTGATGCTTGTTTGAAGTTTGCAACACAACATCTGGACAAACCCATGACATTCTGGCAAACATAGTCTGATCAGATGAGACCAAAACTGAACTCTTCAGATGTCATAAGACACAATATGTTTGAAGGAGAAATGGCACTGCACTTGAAGCCAAAAACACCTTAGCAACAGTGAAGTTTGGAGGTGGGAACATCATGGTGTGGGGCTATTTTTCACCATGTGGTACCGGCAGACTTCATATCATTGAAGGAAGAATGAATGGAGAAAAGTAGAGAGACATTCTGGACCAGAATCTGCTGCCATCTGCTGAAGATGGAAAGAGGCTGGATCTTTCAGCAAGACAATCATCCACAGTACACAGCCAAGAAACACTCATCTGGTTTAAGAAAAAGAAAATAAATTTGCTAGAATGGCCCAGTCAATTGAATCCAATTGAAAATCTTTGGAAAGAACTGAAGATCCGAGTTCACCCTGAAGATTTGAAGGCAGTTTTTGTGGAAGAATGGGCCAAATCACACCTGAGCAACGTATTCCACTGGTTTCTGCATACAGGAGGCGTCTGGAGGCTGGAATCACCAACAAAGGTTTTTGCACTAAGTATTAAATAAATTTCAGTAAGCATATTCAATACTTATTCCCTGTGTCATTTCACTAGATTACACATAACTTCATTTATGGACATAAATGTTAGGATTTTTTTTGTATGTGTGCATTACTTGGGTTGTTGCTCATATCTGGTAAAAAATTTCATGTCCATAGCTCTACTAGAAATATATTTTCTGAGAAAAATGTTGGCGTGTGTTCAATATTTTTCCCCCTGTGTATCCTCTCATTAAAGAAGAAAAAAAAAATCTGCCGTCAGTGAAACAAACTGAAATTGACAAAAGTAATTATACATAAATATTTTTGTAAAAATCATTACATTGATGTTGTATTGTGGTTTAACAGCAATATATATATATATATATATATTTAAAAAAAACTATCAAAAAATAAGACAAGCAAAGAAGCACGATGGGGCTCCTGAACTAAAATTGTGTTGAACACTTTGAGGCAATCACTGGAATCAGGTCTTAAATGTTGCTGCCAATTAGAGTTCTGCACCTGTTGACAGGTATTTTGGCCCACTGTTTATGTCTGGAATGATTTTTTTTTTTTTTTAAATATATTCTTTCCAACCACAATTAAAGCAATATTTTATTTCACTAAATTATAATTCAGTAAATTTTTTATTTATTATTACTTTTTTAAATTTCTTGTTATTTGAATGACTTTTGTGAATTTAGCCTTTTCTTTAACAGGACGGTATGAATAAGTTTGAGGACGACTGTATAAGTAGACAAAAACCCAAAACAAATAGTTAAAGTTTATAAACAACAAGTAAAATGGTGTTGACCATTAAAAGATGAGTTTTGAGAATTGAATAGTGGAGATGCATCGATCCAGTTTTTCTGATATCAGCCAATACTCGATACCATCTGATACTGTTGAACAAATTAACTGTACACCTTGCCATGTGAGTGAAGGCATCGGGTTTAACATAAACATTTGATTTTGTTTAAAAAAAAGGTGTTATGTACTTAATATCATTTATTAACAAATAAAGAAGTGTACAGTAGCAGCAAAGTGAAATAACACCTCTCAGCGTTGAAGTGACTAGTTGCTGTAACTGTATTGCTATGTATGATATCAATAAAAAAGAAATGACTGGACCAGAATGCTGGATCGGCCTCATTCATTCTATATTCGATCCAGCTAATTAGTCAATATCGGAGCTGATATCCAATTCGGGTATTGGATCAGTGCATCTCTGGTGGATAAATAGTTCAGTGCAACTTCTGATAGAGGCAGAGTTCCAGAAAGAGGGGGCTGCGGTGAAGAAAGCTTACCCCAGGTTCTGTGCTTGGTCCTGATAGGAGGATGAAGGAAGATGGAGGTTTCAGAACGGAGACTTTGGGATGGAGTGTAGGGAAGGAGGGGTTCTGTGAGGGAGGAGGGGGTCTGGTAATGCAGGGCTTTGAAAGTGAGGAGAACTTTGAACTGGATGTGTTGAGGGATGGGAAGGTGGAGGTCAGGACTGATGTGGACTCGGATGCGGGAGTTGTGGATGTGTTTTTTGAGGAGTTTGGAGGGTAAACCGTGGGGGAGACAGCTGCAGTAATCCAGTCTTGAGGTAATAGAGGTAATAAAAAAGAGGTTTTTTGGTGAGTTTTTGAGGTGGAAGAAGGAACTTCTGGAGATATTGCAAATGGCTTTTGAAGGAAAAGTGGCTACTGAAGATTATTTCATGAAATCTTATGCCTGGATCAGACTACACAATTTTTTTCATTGTTCATGACGGTCGCTATGTCAGATTAACAGATATTGTGTCATAAAATGGAACAGTGTCTTGCTACTTGCGAGTGGTCACAATACAAGAGTGACACCAGGCACAACAACTGTCTGATCATCAGATGCAAGAGACGGCACGAGACAGGGAGGCGGGACAAGCAGCTGTCAATCAGTCATGGCAACAGACGCGCTTTGGGTGATGGTAGCTGTCCTCTGTGCTGCGAAAGCCAAAGAAAAAAAGAAGAGAAGACGGTGGACTCGTCCCTGGGTGTCGTCACGGAAACAGATGCCACAGCTCCACAATTCCCTCCGTTCCACTGCTCCACTGCTCCACTGAAGAGCCGTTGTGTCTCTCGCCCTTTTCGCCATTGTTGTTTGTGTACCAGCGCTACTGAGCGGTCTCTCTGGTTATTGGTGGAAGCGAGGGGCACACTGTCCATCTATTGGTCGATATGTAGGAACACGTTGCAGGACATGTCCCACTGGACGGACAAACCCCCCAAAATTCTGACACGCCAGTCTTTCTGTGAAGCATCACAGACACTAAATCGCTGATTATGTCACTCTACACAGAGCGAAGACGCAACATTCTGTGGACACAACAACACAGAATCAGGGATGATAGTGAGCGACTGTCTGTGACGTGTCTGTCGGGCCAAAATCAGGCTAAATTTGTGTAGTCTGATCCAGGCTTTAGCAAGTGAATTCTTCTAACTGCACTGGCAGATTATTTCACGTGATTACAGTCAGATTTAAGTGTTATTTAAATAAAATAAGCCTCATATTTAGACAGCTCATTTCTGCAGTGCAATCAACCAGAGCTTCACCTCTATCTAATGTTCTCCAACTCTGTTCCACAGAGACACCAACGAAGAAGAGGAGCGTACACTGCCTTCCTGGACCGCGTAGAAGAGAAACTATGTCAAAGCTGGAAAAGGAAATCATGATTTTCTTTAAATTGTTTTACAAAATTAAAAAAAAACTTTGTTAAATTGTGAAAAAGAAAATGTTAAATAATCAGAAATATGTGAATATGTCAATTTAATAGCTCAGTTCATGCTACATTTACCAGTCATCTGGGGTTAACTTTGAGGATTTTCTTTCTTTCTTTTACTTTTTTTCATCTTTAAAGATGATCTTGTGTATATCTCTTTAAAGAAAAAAAAAACTCAATAGTTTGTAAGTAATTTGCTAACTTTTTTTTCTGCAGCTCTGACAGAAACACCAACTAAACTTTCAAACTGCAAAATCAGAATGTTTTATTTCAGCTTTCAGCTTCATCCAGTACCTCTATGTCTAGTAAGTGCTTGCATTTCAGTCCAAATAAGAACAAGAACATTTAAAAAGACAATAAACGGAGAAGGACACGACTGAGCTGGCAGGTTCTCCTATTTTTCAGCTTGGCAGATGGCATGAAGGGGCGGTGGTGTCATGCAGCTCCACTGACAGCTGCTCTTTCACCACACAAAGAATCATAAGCACGTGAAGCCGGCACATGTTCGAAGCATTTCTGAAATAGCTCCACATATGTGTTTAATGGCTCATCTGTGACTCTGCATAGCTGGGGGGCTAAATATAAAAGAAAGGAATATCAATCTCTGCATTAGACCACCCGGGCCTGAAGCTTCATGTGTTTTTCTTATTTGAATCCTCTCTTGGAAAAAAGGAATAATTCCAGCTCTGATAATGGAGATCTCAGTGACTTCAATGTGCAGAAGTTTTATGTAAATTGGGGAAGCAAGCTTCAAAGAAAAAAAGGAAAAAGCTGCCAAATAAACATATACTGTGCAACAGAACCAATGATAAACAGATGAAGTTTGTTTATGTAATATGAACTGAATCTTGATGTTTTCTTCGTATCATTTCTCATGTTTTGTCATTAGCTTTTCTTATTTTTCGATAGCAGGTTTCTGTGCAGCAGTGCAGACAAACTGTCCTGTTTAGCAACCGCAACATGACCATGATCCTTTAGTGCAGACATAACCTCAGCAGTTGTGCTTGCAGCTTGCCAAACTCAAACACAAGAGTCAAACCACCCAAACAAACATTAACGACAACAATAATGATAATGCTATTTCCTATGCCTTCCTTTCCATTTCCAGCATTTTTCCATGTTAGTTCATTTCTCAGAAATGAAATTCCAGGACTTTTCAATCCTTGTTTGTGGATGTAATAACCTTAACAGCAAAAAGCTTTTACATTAGAACCATGCTTACAGTAACAGGCACGCTAAAACAGCTGCAATGCAACATAACAGGGCTTGTGTCTAAAGCAAAGTTAAAGTGCTTGTATTTGCAAGAGACAGGCTGAGATTATTATTAGTAACTGACATGTTTATGTCTGTGTGAAGGAGGGGTTTCACTCTGAAACCACATGGGAGGTGAGCCGTTGCAGCAAGACAACAGTCTGCATGTGAGAGACAGCTCTGCACAGCTGGAAAAGCAAACTCAAACTCTTTTCCAAACTTTGATTACAAAACATGAGGAAACTTTTGCAGCTTTCCAAAGCTCCTATTCCTGAAAGAGAGTATTTTCAGTACGTGTGAAGGTTATGTTAGATTATTATTCCCTTTCTTTGACTGTTATTTTGTCTCATCATTTGACCATTAAATTCAAATTTGGCATCAAAATAGTTGAAAATCAGCCAGGTATCCAGGCTTGTGGTGACACAACTTGCAATGTGGAGTCAAAACAATAAATTACTATCAGCATGACTACTTTTGTAATTGTCACATAACAGCTTTCAGGGTATTTTTACCAATTCATGGCCTTGACAAGATTTTGGATTAGGGCTGAGCAATATATTGAGGATGCATTATTACAACATGTGCAGTATCATTGTAAAGTCAACTGTAATGTCCCAAAGAAATGTTGGCTTGAGACAGGACAAACGGCTGTTCATTGAAGGCTGTGATCCAGCTAAGAGGACTTTCTGCTCTTTTAGATGTTTAACAACAAACTCACATGCAACAGCGGGACACAGCCCTCGTCATTACACTACTCAATGATTACTGTAAGTACTTATTGTGGAACATGCTGTTTTCTAACAAGGTGATTAACTGCAAAATCCAAAACAATTGTCTAACAAGTGTCTAAAAGTTCTGGTTCAATAACAGTTCGTATTCAAAACACTCTTTGCATTACAATGTTTATACTTTGCTATCATCAGACCAAGATGGCACCTAACACATACACACTGTTGTCATCAGTTGTTAGCTTTTCTAAAATGGAGTAATCACCATTGCATGATTCTACTTCATAGTAAATGCCATACATTCATGAATAGCATGAGTACATTCAGTGTAGAATGATTTTTTTATATATACATTTTTGTAAATTTAACCCAAAAGTTGAATATTTCCTACTTACTTATGTATGTGTGCAGTCATCCCAAAAAATTATTCATACCTTCTAATTAAAGAAAATGTTAAATTCACAATAATTATTCAAACAACAAGAAATTAAAAAAGGAATGATAAATAAAAATTTACTAAATTATACTTTACTAAAATAAATATTGCTTTTGAACTTTAGTTGGAAAGAATATTTTGTAAAAAAAACAAACAAACAACACTGCCGAGAGGACCTTGCTCATGAACAGTGGGCCAAAATACCTGTAAATAGGTGTAGAAGTCTTATTGAACGTTACAGAAAACACCTAATGGAGCCCCATCATGCTTATTTACTTGTTTTATTTTTTGTTAGTTTTATTTTTTTTTATGTTGAACCATAATTCAAAGTCAATGTCATGATTTTCATTCATTTTGTTCAAATTCAACTTATTTCACTGACGGCTGATATTTTTCAAGGAGGATGAATAATTTTGAGGACGATGTGTACATATGTATGTATCTGCCAGTCAAGTTCTGTATCCAAATGTCTGACTGATATATCGAGAAAGAAAGATAAATACACAAATGAATATTTCAATTTTTCATACAAATTTGTCATTTTTTCACATCAAAAAATAATAGAGCTCTAATATTATAAATATGGCTTATTATCCTCCAACTGTGAGCTATGTAAAAACAGTGCTGAAAAGAAGCAGCAACAGTAGTCGAGACGTTTTAAAACTATCTTAAAACTATCATCCATCCACCATCACTTCATCAAATCCGCAATTGCCGTCATTTTGACATGTTTTTGCCGCAATATTCAGTGCATAAAAATAAACTCGTGAAACAACAAACTACGGTGATCTAAAAGAGTTCATAAACAGGCGGATTATGTAAGTGTGTGGTTAAAAAGCGGTCACTGTTATCTGTCATGGCGGACAGGCTTCAGAGTGGCGCTGTTTCTGCCCTCAGACCAATCATTTTAAATAAAAACATGCGGGTGAGTGGGGCGGCGCTGTTTCTACACACAGACCAGTAAATGTTGTGCTTTCTGCCAATCCCCAGCTACACACACAGCAAGGCAGGGAACGACTGGGAAAAATACACCAAGCTGAAAACAGGTAATTTAACCTGAATTTAGAGGATAAAGGTTATTAACCATCCTCGCGTGTGGCTACTGGCTTTATTTACTAAGGATCCTGCACTTTCCGTGGAGGTTTATTGTTTTATTACTTTCTTTTACTAAAGACAAATTTCTACGTGGAAATGTACTGCATCTAAATAGAAAACGTCCATTTGCTTGACACACAAAAGTGTGAAAAAATGCAAATATTATTAATGTACGTACGGGGGATGAGTTTAAGCCGCCTTCTCCAGCTGTTTTGTTATAGAGACATTGATTTTAAACGTGCTGTTTGGATCTGCATTGCGTTTTAAAATCCACTCAAACTCTGTTTTAAGAAAATGGTGTGACAGACTGTCCGAGCAACAGGTGATCCTGATTCCCGGGCAGACGCGTGAGTGGCAGCTTGATTAGCCAATGAAATCACAGAGATAGGAGCATACGCACCAATCAAATGGACCCGCAGTGTCAGTGTGGGCGTTGTTCCAGAATGGTAATACACAGCAGCGGTGTCATCAGCGATAGATCCACACTGGGCTTGGAAGACAGGCAGGGAGGGTGAGTACGTCTCTGGCGAGGACTCGCCGTTGTCGTTGTTGCTAAAAGACAAGGAAGTACACACTGAGCTGGACTTGTAGGTTGTGAAGACGTCGCAGGGGACCACAGTTCATTTCAAAGGGTGTTGGTTTAGTATTTTCTCCTCGTACGACCGGAAGGTAAGGAATTTTTTGACTGGAAATAACGTTGCATTCGTTTAGCTGCTCTGTAAATTTAATGCAGAGTTCACTTCGTAATACAATTGAGGATGTAGAATTAGCCTGAAATTGCATTTAAACATGACTAATCATTATTGATTGTATTGAAGCCACATCTATTTAAATTTATGCACTGAATTGGAAAGATTAAAGCAGCTGTAAACCTCACAAAATTAGATAAAAAATAATTTTCAGGCATGCCACCGTGACTGGTGCTCTCACTCTTACAGCTGCCCAAGCTGTTGATATAATATTGTCAGTCTGAACTTACATATAGTAAACAGATTAAATTACTTCCCCTAAACTTAAAAACTATCCTACAAGTAACTGAGTTGGCACCCTTTGCTCATTATGTACATAATGATTATTAGACAAGTGTTGCACAGGAGAAATCTTCCAACAGTACATGTAAACCAGCTGGTGTAGTTTTTTTCTTCAGTGAAGAGATAAATTAAGATTGATATTCATGATATTTGAAAATGTATTTTAATTAAAGAAGCATTGATTGTTTTTGTTTTGTATGTTGGCCTCGGTTGGCCACTTGGGGGCAGCTGAATAAGCCAAAAACAAAATATCTGACATAAAGTTTGTAAGAAATTAGCAACAGTTTTTAATTTATTTGGAGGTTGTTTTCCTGACAAATGAGTTTAATTTTGATCTAACTTGTAGCTTTGTTTAGGTCTACAATCAATTCTGAGACAAGATATCTTTTACAGGCTTTGTACTCTCAGTAACTTTAATTGTGCTGTTAGACTTTTTCTGAGGTAATTTCGTCTTAAAGTACAAAAAGAGAGAGAAAATATGGCTATATTTTGCAGGCTGGAACACCCAAAAGAAGAACTTTTAGGTCACATACATTATGGAGGATGGAGGAAAAAGAAAAATGCAAGGGAAGACAAGTTGACTGGCATTAATGTTTTTGTTTTTTTAATAATATCTGGGTTTTATTCGCAGCCAGATTTCGTTGATGTCATATGCTGGTGTATTTGTCTTTACTTGAGCAGCCTTTCACCTGCCTTTCCTTCTTCCCTCAAACTATTATGTCATCTGATCCCTCCTTGTTGGGGCTGTTCTTGAATCTGATAAGCTCTTGCTAATGTGCCACAGTAATATGAAACTAAAAGTTTCTTAAACAGCCACCCAGACATCATGTTTGGATCAGTAGTGTGCAGAGGCTCAGACCGTCGAGGTTATATTTGAAGGCAGAGCATGATGAGAAGTTTAATTCTGTGACAGCCTTGCTTGAATTGCTGCTGCTTCTCTAAGACGTGGTGTCTGTTTTCAGGTGGTTCCTGCAGTCATTTTGGAGTAAAAGCACATCTGAGGACCGTTCCTGGACACCTGCCTGATCCCACCCTCATTACCCGCCCTTTCCCCATGAGGAAAGATGGGGAATGGATTATCTGAACAACCGAGCTTCTTCTCAAGCATCTCGTTCTTCCAGTCTTTTCACATTGCCATTCTCGGACTGGACTCTGCTGGAAAGACTACCGTCTTGTACAGATTGCAGTTTAATGAGTTTGTGAACACCGTACCCACCAAAGGTTTCAATTCAGAGAAGGTTAAAGTGTCTCTGGGTGGCAATAGGACTGTGACGTTCCACTTCTGGGACGTCGGTGGTCAGGAGAAGCTACGCCCCCTGTGGAAGTCGTATACGCGATGCACAGATGGCATCATATTTGTGGTGGACTCTGTGGATGCAGAGCGCATGGAGGAGGCCAAAACAGAGCTTCATAAAATCGCCAAGTCCTCTGAAAACCAGGGAGTCCCCTTACTGGTGGTGGCCAACAAGCAGGACTTGAGACACTCTCTGGGATTAGTTGAGATCGAGAAACTGTTGGCACTGAAAGAACTGGGCCCTGCAACGCCCTGGCATCTGCAGCCATCCTGTGCCATCATAGGGGACGGACTCGGGGACGGCCTGGACAAACTCCACGAGATGATCCTGAAAAGGAGAAAGGTGCTACGACAACAGAGGAGAAAGAGATAAACTCCTGAGATTAGATGGCGTGGTGTTTATATGTGAAGGAAAATGTTTCTCCTGAGTGGATTTAAAGCTCCACTGCAGGTTTAGATTCACTGTGCTGAGTTTTATCAGTCCAAAACTGAGCTTTAGTATTCCCGGTCATGGTGGTATGTTTATGCTGTTGATCAGGAAGTGAAAATAGAGGAATACAGTATGAAGATGAGAAAGTTTCAGACATGTGTGGATATATGATGAAGAGTCTATAGGGGCTAAAAAGCACTGAGGGTTTGGGGTGTGGAAGGGTGATAGAAGTTGTGTAAAGGATGCTATAAAGTTTTGAACAGCTGTTCCAAACAATATTACCAAAAACAATAATTTAAGAAAAGGCTTTGACTAGTTGAAGGATTTTATGGAGAATGACAAAGATGTAACTGAAAGGCAAATTTATTTCACTGTTTCTTCTGTTATATAACTATAACTTGTACATTTTTCACACTGGATTTTTTTTGTGAAGGAAAAGTATTATTCATTATCACAGTGTCAGTTTGCTTGCTGTCTTATACCTTGTTTTTAAAAAAACGCACTTTAGATCATCACTTTGTACGGAGTTTACAGATCTGATCTTGATCATGTGTTTTGATTTTTATAGAAACGTTTGGACAGAATCCAGCTAATGCTACTGTACAGTAGTTTGTCCCCACTGGCCTCATTGTCAATAAACAGGTTGTGCTTTATGTTTTGCTAAATAAAGAATGTTTAGAAGTATTTTATTGTGGCATAGAGAGCCTTATTTAAACTCTGTAGTAGGGATTGACCAATACAGATTTTTGGGGGGGCCGATACCGATATTTTCTCTTTTTTTTTTTTTTTTTTTTTTTTTTTTTTTTACTTGTCCTGTCCAGCATTGAAGCAAGCAGAATGGAAATCTGATTGCTTTATTCTGTTGAACAGTTTTGCTTTATCAAGCGGAGCTTTATGAACATAAGGCTCCACTTGATATCATGTTTATTCATTTTATTTCTTTATTTAAACATTTGTCTATTACACCATTCCATTTCATACTGCTGGGCCTGACAAGGGAGAAATGAAAGTGAATAGAGGTAATGATAGAAAGTGAAACAGAGAGAGAGGAGTAAGGAAGAGGAAGAGAGAGAGAAGAGAAAACATGAATCCACTTACACAGTTCACTGGTACATCTGTACCGCGATCCCTAAACAACCAAGGTCTCTGTTGGAAAACAAAACAAGCAATCCCCTACAGGAGTACCTGCAGGTGGCTTAAATATCCTCAGATCATACAAACACACGCAGAACTACGCAGAGAAGAGGTACAACCTAGTCAGCGCAATGGGAAGTAGAGAAGAGGTACAACCTAGTCATCGCAATGGGAAGTAAAGAAGAGGTACGACCTAGTCATCGCAATGGGAAGCAGTGTCACAGTGTCAACATGCATAATAAAGGGTGCTCCGTGGTGATACAGTCATGCAGATGCAGCCTCGTCTCTGCAAGGAGGAGGAAGCCCGCAAGGCTCGCGACCCAGGCCCCCAGCAGCCACCCAGAGGCCCAGATCCCAGCTACCCCCCCCCCAAAGAGCGGACATGCATCCCCCGAAGGGCGGCAAAAGCGGCCCCAGCCGGAGCCCCCCGCAGTCTGGAGGCCCAGGCCCCAGCGGACCAAGACCAGCAGCTGCCGACCCCACCGGGCGCCGGGCGTCCCCCGGAGCGGAGACAGCGCCGGGCCCAGGGCCCAAGCGCCCAGGAGCAGCCACCCCCCCCCGGACCCGGGCGGCCCAACCGAAACCCAGGAGGACCGGACCCCCCAGACGACGCCCCCCCAGGGCAGGCCAGCCCCCACCCCAAAGTCCCTGATACACCTGACACCAGGGCGCCACCACCTCTCCCACCCCCCACCCCGCCACCACGCCCACACACACACTCCCCACACACCCACCCCAACACTGGGGCTGAAAGATATACCGTCACCGCCCCCACATCGAGACACAGGCACCCAAGACATCAATACCGCAAGAGCAACCACATACAAGATACAGATCCCCCCTGCGCCCCGCCCCGCACAAAAAACCCCGGAAGCCACAAACAAAACCGCACCCCCCACCAAAGCGCCCGGCCCCCAACCAACCCGCAGCCACACCGCACCGCACCGACACCAAGATGCCCGGCACGAATACCGAGGTACGAACCTCCGCCCACACCGCCCAGCCCTACCCAACACCTCCGTGTACCCCCCCCACACACGCACACACCCACCCACTCCGCTCTCCGACCTTACATACCCACACTCACTCCTCTCTCCACCCCCAACACTCTCCCTCCCTCCACTGTCCACACCTACCCCCACCTCCTCATACCCTCTAACACACACATGCACTCCCCCCACATAACTGCACCAACCCCTCCCCACCCCCCCACACATACGCCCCCACCTCCCTATACCCCCAATACCCCATACAGTCCCCCCTTACATGTCCAACCCCGCCCATCCCTCTGACCTATCACACTCCCGCCCTTCCTTCCTTCAGCCCCTCACGACCATCCCTACTAGACACTCACGAGCATGCCACTCCTTCCTCCATCCCCCCTTTCCTTCAACCACTTACCCACATCTCCTCCCTCTTCCAGCCCAAGTTCCTCCCTCCCACATTTCCTCCTTCACACTCTCATTCATTATTCTCACATACCCACCTCTCTCTTGCCCATGCCCTCGTGCCTCCTGAGTGGTAGCTCGGGCCGGGGAAGGAGCCGCGAGTTCCAAGCCCCCAACACGTTCCCCCCACCACCACCCCCCCATCCCCCACCCCCGGACGCAGCAGGCCAGGCATCCCCCAGGCCAGCAGATCCCCCGCAATGCAGCCAGCCTTAACCACTGGCGCGTGAAGTAGCCACTGTCCCCCCCTCCCCCAGTAGCGCCCGGGAGACCGGGGTATGAAAGGACCCTGTCCCCCCCCCCACCCCCCACTCATGACTGTGTGTGTAAGATGTGTGTTGTTTGCAGTTAAAACTAAGGGGCAGTGCCAAGTCATGCCGGGAGTGGGGTCGCGTAGGGGGCATGTCCCCCCAACCGGCCCCTCCCTCCTACCACACACTATATGGCCCGCCCCTCAGAAGTGGTTGTGAGCTGTTGTTATTTTATGTGTTTAGGTGTCTAAGTGTGGTTAAAACTGGGGAGCAGGCTGCCTCTAGACGTGGCAAGCAAAGGCACTTTGGTGCCCTCCCTCACCACGCCCGCTTGACACGCTCCCTCCCCAAAACCCTACGTGTGTGTGTGTGAGGTAGAGCAGGGGGGGGGGGGGGGTCTTGGGAAGGGAGACCAGGGGGGTATGAATTCCCCCCCTGGAAGAAGAGCCGTTACCGGCATTAGGTACCCCTGCCTCCCGGGATCCCCCCAGGGCAGAAAGGGCAGGCATGGCCGCCCCCACGGCCCGGCGTCCGGCGTTCAGCACAGAGGGGCCAGCCTCAGCCCCTGGGGGCGCTCGACCACGCCAGGCCAGGGAGGGGGGAAAAGGGACGGAAGCGGAAAGGGTCGGCGGAGGGGCCAGAGTCACCGGCCCAACATCCCCAGGCCTCGCAAACCCCCCAAGAGGCACGCAGAGCTGCTATTTTTTTTTTTTTTTTTTTTTTTCCTTTTTCTCCCCTTTTCCTCCCCCCCCCCCCCCCCCCCCCCAACCTGACACACACAAACCCCACCAATGCACCACCACCCCCGCACCCAAACACCCATCATCCATGCACCCCCACCCACCCACCCATCTCCACACCCCCCCACAGGCAGCCACACACACACACAACCGCATTCACGCCCCCCCTCCAGTCACACACCCACCTACACATACCAAGGACGGGGACCGCGGGGCCACCAGCCCCCCCACGCCACAAGTCCACCGCCCCCAGCCCCCGGACCACGCGAGACCAACCCGTACGAGACCACCAGTGCAGGCCAGCCCCAACCGACACAGCGGCCAGGCGGGACAGGCACCCGGCGTGGAAAAGACCCGGCCACCCCGCAACCCCCCACCTCCACACACTAGAGCTGAACGATATGGACAAAACCCCACACCCCGACAGCCACGCCAGACACCCCAACATCGATACGACACGACATGACCACGGGTCCGCCGAAAACCAAGCACCCCGGCGGAAAGCGCAGCTCCGTCCGCGACCCCCAGAGCCCCACACGCAGGACAAGCACAGGGGAAATCCACACCCCCCACACGGCCGCTCCCGCGACACCAACATCCCGGATGCCCACATCCCGACACAGACACGACAACGATACACCCCCCAGCCCCACCACACACACACCCCCACCAGCACACACACCCGCACGCACACAGCAGAGGCGCCCCGGCGCAGTGACCAGACGTCACCAGGTCGTGAGGACCGGCCAAATCCAGAGGAGGCACGCCCCGCCGGCCCGCCCCCCCCAGCGCCAAGCCGGGTCCCCCGGCCCCGGAGGCAGGGGCCACCCCGGAGCACCGGGGCCCAGGGCCCCCCCGCCCCCCCCCGCCCCGGGACGACCCCGGCCACCCGGCGCCAGCCGACAGCCACCGGCCAGGGCCCCACCAGCGACCCGCCCACCGCCGCAGAGCAGCCCCAACCGCTGACCCTCATGCCCCCCATCGGGCTGGATACAGCCCCGCCCCAGCGGCGAGGCAGCCCAGACCCCCCCCCCAAGTCAACCGCCAGGGATCCATAGCCATCAAGCACTCGCCGGCACCCAACCCCCACATCGCCGAGGCCGCTCTCCTACACCAACGTTAAGTGATGGAGCTAATCACAGGGGACCAGAGGGAGTGGAATTCATCTAACTGGTTCTTAGAGGAGGCAGACATCATCTCAATACTGATATGGTCTACTAAGAGATTCCTAAACTGGCTAATGCTCAGATTATTTTTGGATTTCCAGTTTACCAAGATAGTTTTCTTTGCAATACATAATACAGTAAGTATCATATGTGCATAATTGGTTACCGTATTGATCTCATCCAAGTCCCCCAGTAAACACAGTGTGGGGCTTGCAGGGAAGTTACACCTGAGCCACGCTGACAGGTCATCGCATACCTGAAGCCAAAACCTCTGGACAGGTGGACAAGACCACAAGGCGTGAAGATAATTGTCTATTGTATTCTCATTGCAGTGCAAACAAATATTTGAAGGTGACAGACCCATCTTGAACATCCTCTGTCCTGTGTAATGTACTCTGTGTAAAACCTTGAATTGTATCAACTGTATATTTGAGTTTTTAGTCATTAGGAACGTGTTTAAACATATCTGTGTCCATGTGTTTTGGTTAAGGGTTCTGGACAAGTCAGCCTCCCACTTCGAAGTTGGAAGGGAAATTGAATCATCCAGTTTTAATAATAATCTATATATTTTCGACAGTAGTTTGGGGATAGAGAGATTCAGGAATTCTGCTACCCTGACCGGAGTCTGCAAGATCAGTTGGTTAGAGGTATATTTTTTGCTTAATATAGATTTAAGTTGATGGTATTCTAAGAATTTAGTACTATTGATCCCGTATTGTAAGGTAAGTGTATTAAATGACAGGAATTTTCCATTTTCAATGATATGTTGTAATTGTTTTACTCCTTTATCCTTCCAATGCACAAAATTAATCATTTTCTTGTTTTGTAAAATATCCAGGTTATTCCAGATGGGTGTGAGTTTACATGGAATAATAGAAGACTCGGTTAATTTCAGGAATTCCCACCATGCTTTCAGAGTAGAGCAGATGTTGATACTTTTAAAGCATTTATGAGATCTGACTGCTGAACTGATGAACGGCAAATCAGAGACATCCAGATCCTCACATAATGCTTGTTCTGTGTCTAGCCACGGTTCATCTAGATGGGTAGGTTTCAGCCATTTGGAAATAAATTGTAGCTTATTTGCTAGGAAATAATAATTGAAATTGGGTGAGTCTAACCCTCCCCGGTCTTTTACCTGTTGTAAGGTTTTTAAACTGATACGTGATGGCTTGTTTTTCCAAAGAAATTTGGAAATGTGAGAGTCCAGTGACTTAAACCAACTGGAGGAAGGTTTGGTGGGTATCATTGAGAACAAGTAGTTAATTTTCGGTAGAACCATCATTTTGATGGTAGCAACTCTCCCCATGAGTGATATGGGTAAATGCTTCCATCGCGTGAGATCTTCCTCTATTGACTTTAATAGCTGGACATAATTTAACTTTATTAACTCTGAAAGTTGTGGAGAAATATTTATTCCTAAATATCTGATATTACCAGACTGTATTGTGGTGTTAGGGATATTTTGTAAAGTACAATTAACAGATAAAGCTGTAGTCTTGGTCCAGTTAATAGAGTACTCAGATATCATTGAAAATTTATTGATCAATGTGATTGTCTGGGAGAGAGATGTTGATGAGTTCTGGAGGAAAAGCAGTACGTCGTCTGCGTAGAGACTTATTTTATGTTCTAGATTTTTGCCGGGGATCCCTTTAATATCTCTGTCCTGTCTTATAGCGGCTGCTAGTGGTTCAATGAAAATGGCAAAAAGTGAAGGGGAGAGCGGGCAGCCCTGCCTGGTGCCTCGCTGTAAACAGAAACTTGGAGAAGTTTGGTCATTGGTCCTCACACATGCATTAGGGTTGTTATAAAGTATTTTTATCCAGTCTATGAAATAAGGACCAAAACCAAATTTATTTAATGTTGCAAACAGGAATTTCCAGTTAACACGATCGAAGGCTTTTTCTGCATCTAACGAGATGATAGTGGATTCCAGATTATGAATGGTAGCATAGTCTATTAGGTTAATCAGCCTGCGTGTGTTAGTAGAAGAATGTCGACCTTTAATAAAACCAGTTTGATCAGGATGTATTATCAGAGGAGTTATTTTTTCTATCCTTTTAGCGAGTGCTTTGCTGATTATCTTAAGATCTACATTTATTAATGAGATTGGCCGATAACTAGCTGGAAGTGTCGGGTCTTTACCTGGTTTTAATAATACGGTGATATTTGCTGAATTCATATTTGGTGGTATTTTCTGTTTCTCTTTTATTTCTAGTATCATTTTATAAAAAGTGGGAGCCAGAATTGTCCAGAACTCTTTGTAAAATTCGACCGGATATCCATCTGGGCCTGGGGCTTTATTATTGGGCATATGTTGCAGAGCGTCATGTAATTCATTTATTGAGAGGGGTGAATCTAAAGCCGTCATATTTTCCTGTTGTAGTTTTGGGAGAATTAGATTATTGAGAAATTGATTAATATTCTCATCTGTGGGGTTTATTTGGGATTCATATAGTGTTCTGTAGAAATTTCTAAAGATATTATTTATCTGGTCAGGATCATGGCTGATACTTCCTTCTGAGTCTTTAATTGAGGAGATTGTCGCTTTTTCCTTGTTTATTTTTAACTGATTAGCTAGAAGCTTTCCAGACTTGTTACTGTGATCGAAGTTTTCTAAACGAAGTCTTTGAACCAGGAATTGCGTTTTTTGGTCTATTATTTTGTTTAACTCAAGCTTGAGTTTCCTTATATCATTCAGCATGTGTTCCTCCGGGTTGACCTGATAGGCTTCTTCTAGTGATTTAATTTTGATTTCTAATTCTGAGGTTCTTGCAGCTTCCTTTTTTTTTCTTATGAGAAGAGAAGGAAATTATTTTTCCTCGCATTACTGCTTTACCTGCTTCCCAAAGGACACATGCTGGGGTTTCTGGTAAGTCGTTGTTCTCTAGATAAATGGACCATTCTCTTTTGAAATAGCTGATAAACTCAGGATCTTTCAGTAATGAGGTGTTGAATCTCCAACTCCTTGTTGTTGGTTTAACAGTTTTATTTCTCAGAGCTACTGATACTGGTGCGTGATCACTGATGGTTATTGGGTGGATTTCTATTTCTGAGATTTCACTCATCAGTGAGCTGCTGATTAAAAAGTAATCTAATCTAGAATAGGAGTGGTGGACCGCAGAATAGAAGGTATATTGTCTCGTGGTGGGGTTGAGTGATCGCCACGCATCACAGAGGCCAAAGTCCTTCATGTACTGTTTAACAATTTCTAATGACTTCCATCTTTTACTGTTTCCTGCTGGACTAAGCCTGTCTATTTCTGGATCACACACCATGTTGAAGTCTCCGCCCAGTATTATTGCTCTATCTGAGTACTTATGCAAAGCAGAGAAAAATGAGTCAAAGAATAATGGGTCATCGATGTTCGGTCCATATAAATTCGCAATACATACCTTAAGATTCTGAACATTTAATGTGACTATTATAAATCTGCCTTGTGGATCTCTGATTATGTCATCCATTTCAAATTTTAACCTGCTATTAACCAGAATAGCTACACCTCTTTGTCTAGAATTATAACCAGCTAAATACACGTGTGGAAATTGTCTTGTCTTAAGGAGCTCTGCTGAGGGATTTGGTAAATGTGTTTCCTGCAGTAAAACAATGTCTGCCTGGAGGTCTTTAAGCCGATTGAAAATTTTTAATCTCTTATCCCCTGTGCCAGCTCCGTGCACATTCCAGGTGACTATTTTCATTCAACCAACGCTGAAATGAGTGTCACATACATATCAATAAAGCCGTGCGTCTGTATGCGTATCTCTGCAGTCCCGTCTAAGTACTGAGTTGCCAGATGGATGATCGCCTTTGTCCGAGTGTGCACGCGCCGTTTCGTCCTGCAGTCTGTGTGCGCGTGTGTCTGCCCGTGTGTATCTCGCCGTGTATGCGCGCGTGCCTGCCTGTGCGTGTCTCGCCGTGTGTGCGCGCGTGCCTGCCTGTGCGTATCTCGTCGTGTGTGCGCGGTTGCTGCCCGTGTGCATCTCGCCGTGTGTGCGCGCGTGCCTGCCTGTGTGTATCTCGCCATGTGCGCGCGCGTGCCTACCTGTGCGTATCTCACCGTATGTGCGCGCGCCTGCTTATGTGCCTCGCGCTGCGTGAACTGGACCTTCTGCCCTCGGGGTTATTAATGTTTATAAAGTCGCGGATGAAATGACCGTTCAGTGTGTGATAGTGAAGGAAAAAGGAGGAAGGGAGGAAAGTAATAAAAGGTGAAAAAAGAAAAAATGTAACAACAAACCAGAGGTTTAAAAAGTGCATCGTGTTGTGAACGGTGAGGTCGAAACGGTAGTGAAATTAGCAATTATGATCATAACAGATAATAATTCATATAATCACAGTTAGAAGGATATGGGATTGAACTGTACCTGACATCAGAAGAGCCACGGGGTGATGTTTGGGTCCCGGTAAAGATGTCCGTTAATAAATAATTTGTCAACCGCGATAGCAGCCCGAGAGCCCTCCGACATGGCTTTCTTCCTGATGGGGAACAGAACTTTACGCCGGTCCAGGATTTCTTTCGGGTATTGGTCGTTTACCCCAAAATCGGTCCCTTTTAGCTCGCGGCCCTGTCTCTTTACTTGCTCTTTTTGTTTGAAGTGAACAAACTTGGCCACAATCGGTCTGGGTCTGCGTGAATCCGTTCTTTTGCCTCCTATGCGATGTACACGGTGAAAGCCGATACTGCTGGCTAAATCAGCAGGGAGTTTCAGCTCTTTATGAATGAAGGCTTTTACCGTTTCCTCGGGGTTCTCATCTGTCTGTTCTGGGATGCCTGAGAATACCAGGTTGTCTCTCATGCTTCGAGCCTGAAGGTCGATAACTGCCTCTCTCATCTTTTTGTTTTCCCCTGACAGCCGGTTAATTCCCTCAGTGAGGGACTTAACCGTGTTTTGTAAGTCAGCGTTTGCGGCTGCAAGCGTTTCTACCTGTTGATAGCTAAACTCCAGCGACTCCCGGAGATTCTGGAACTCTCTGTGAAGAGCCTCCAGCAGGTTCAAACGGCCGTCTAAGCTGTTTACCTTCTTCTCTATAGAGAGAAGGATATCCACCGAGTTTTCTTGTGGAGACGCCGCACCGGAGGAGTCTACTACCCGAGCTCTCTTGTTTTCCGGGGTGGATGTTGCTTTCGGCTTTCCATTTTTCATATTAGAGTGATCGCAATACTGATCAATAAGATCTTCTGGGCTGATGGTATCTTCCGCGTTTCCCTCCAGGGTGTACCCTTCACTATATTGCTTTTTTGTTTGTTTGTTAATTTTACTGATTATCTATTATATTGGCAAATGTTAATAAGTTGAAGCCTTAAAGTTGCTAACTCGCCTGGTTTGAATTGAATTGTCTACCGTCTCGCAGGAATTACGTCACTACAGCGTCATCACTACAGCGACTCCAGCCCTCTGATACCGATATTTTCTCACCAGCCGATGGCCGATACAGCCTGTCGATATTTGGGGCTGATCCTGCTTTTGATTGCCAAATTAATGAAGGTTTTTAAAAATAAAAGTCATTTCCCAATTTTTAAAAGTAAAATAAAAAAAGAAAATTAGAAAATATTAAAAAAAAAAAAAAGGTGCACTTGTACACAAATTTTAAGTAGAAACGTTACAGGTACTGTAGGAATTACTGACATACAGTGGTAAAGATGGGTATTTGAAAGAAAACATCTTTTCTTTCAAATGACTTTATATCCAAGCACTGTTGTGAATGTACGGTGGCCGTTAATGGCCAAAATTCTCCCAGACATAAAGATGCTTTCATCTGTGAGTGGATCCAGTGGTCTCAGGTGTAGCTATGAGTAACTATTTTTTTTTATATCTTAAAGCATTACTTATCCCAAACAGTGCTCTAACTCCCATTAAATAAGGCTGGTACAGCAGTTTTAAAGTTCAGAGGGTTCCTACTTCACACATTGTTTTGTCCATTCAGGGACACTATAGTAAAAATGGTGGAAAAAATATGTGCACCACCCAGCAAGTAGATATAAATGACTCGTTCGAAGCAAATAAACGTATAAAAGCTATTCTAGTGCAGTTATTACACATCAATAGAAACACAGTTTTGAATTATATATCACATTTTTCTGCCATTAACCATTTTTTTACATACTGTACCTTTAAACTTGTAATGAATATATACATTATATGTATATGTGTGTATATAAAGGCTGTAAATTATGCAGCCAATACACCCGACTCATCGGCAGATGCCAATACCAGCAAAATGAAAATATCGGCCGGCCGATGTACAGTATCGGTGTATCTTTACTCTGTAAATAACACTTGCATCTAAAATCTAGAGTTGTGCGTTGCCTGAGTGGGACGGATATTAGAACGAGCTTTGTGTGAAAGCATGTAACACGCCACTAAACCAGTTTGGGCAGAAGAGCTGCTGACATTATGGGACTTGTTGTTCTGCAGCATGTGCATGTGGTAAAAAGCCTTTCCCAAAAAAAAAAAAAAAAAAAACTTGCATGCTCAGGCAACCTCACCACTAATTATCTCTTTAATTTGCCTTCGGTTGAATTTTATACAGCTTGCACACTAATTGTGTTGACACAGGAACACACCCTCAGCCTAAAGGCCCTATTTGAGAGACTAGATAGAAGAAAACTTAGCAATATCTTGCAGTAGGTTTTCCTGAACAAATATAAAGGAATATGATGCACATCATATTCACAAAAACAAAGCTCCCCACAGATTAAACATGTGCAAACTGCTGTAGCATTACACATACCAGCTATCTATTGTCATTAGAGCAGTCTGCAGGCCAAACCTGGTACAACAGGCTGGGGCAGGAGGCCAAACCCAGCGGTATTACGGAGTATTTTCGGACTGTGTTGTATATGCAGCCCAGTACATTAACACTTGTTCTCCCATTCCTTTGAAACAATTAAGCCCAACAGGCTGGTGCAGCAGCTGGCTTTCCAAAATAACTGGGTGACGCAGATGGGTAGCTGGACTGCGAACCAACTTCATTATCAAACGTCTGCGCCATATAAATATCCGATCCAATTAAAATGTCATAATTATGACCTTGATTTGGGGCTATGTGTCAGGGGTCTATTAGATTTTATAATTGACTTTATAGCATGCAGCTTCATAGTTTTACGTTTTTGCAACTTTAAGACTACAGTAGCACTCAATTGGATTTTTTATGACTCCATTAATGTTATGAGATTGTTAAAAGCAAAGAGCTGTCCAGGAGTTGATGATGGAGTGGCTGCCAGGTTCCCAGAATGCCTCATTTTGTTTTTAAAACCTAGGTGCCTCTTCCCTACTTGGCTGCCAAGGAAGGAAACTTAAAGGGCAAAGGCATTATCATACTTTTCCTGATTCAACCTCCCTTCATGTGCCCGGCGTGCGTGCACGCGTGTGAATGTGCGTCCTGTCCTGTCCTGCACAGTTCAGCACCTCAGGTCATTTCTTTTGATCTGCTGAAGTACTCACTAGGGGATTACGGTAATAAAGCGTATTTCCTCCCCTGAGCTTTATATTTGCTGACATGGTTTAATGTCTTACAACATATGTTGGCTCTATTAAGCCTCATGATTTTACTTTATTAAATACAATCACTTCTTGTTCGAAGGTCCTTCCTCTTGTAGATTTCTTAGTGAATGTCATGTCCAGTGGCAATCCATTACTCCACTAACTGTAGATGTCGTCTTTACATAATAATGAAAGCATGCTGCAATGACTTGTTTGGAGTTGCTCATCCATAAAGACTCCCCCCTTATTCCTGCTATTATTCTGCACTGGAGCCATCTCAGCTGTTCTTGTAGTGAGACGCCTGAAGCATTATTGAGTTTGGCAGCTTTTTTTTTTTGTCTGTTTTTTCAGGTTGGGCTGCACACAGCTGAATACTGTACAAAATGTTCTACTCCGTGAGAACATGTTTTTCCACAACATTTGACAAAGCTAGAGATGGGAGGAGCCTCTGATTCCAAGAGGATTTCTCAGCGCTGTAAACTTTTCTTTTAATGATATCTTTGGTGTTACTCTGCTCAGTCACACCCTTAACACTCTAAAATAGGAACATAAGTTGTGCAGTGTACTTGTACTGTACTTATGGCAAACATCTTTATCCTTTTAATTTGTTTCTGGGAATGAGGAGAGCCAAAAACTAATAAACTCAGTTTGCTTTGTTGTTGCAACTGAGTGGAAAGTTTAGTTAAGTTAAATTTGACTGCTAAGTTTTTATTTACTTGGAAAAGCATTTTAAGTTTTGTACTGGATATCAAAGGTTGAAATGGCCTCCTTAGGTTCCATTTGATCTGATATTTTTGATAGTAAATGCCTTCATTTGACATGTTCTGTAATGGTTACTAAGTGATTTACATGTCTATTCCAAGTTTAATGAAGGAACGCCTTGGGATCATGACACTGCTGTCTAGACACTGCTGGTAGATAAATAGGGATATGAGGTGCCAAATACTTCTGATGAGGCTATTTGGATTTCAGGAGGCGGTGAAGGAGGGAAAGTCAGCCTGTTAGATGGGAATGACAAAACAGATGAGACTTTTAAAGATGAGACTAGCTGGCTCGAAAAAGCAGCAGAAAAGAGCCAGAGTTGTGATGTTAGAGGAAAATGTCAGGTGAGTTTGACAGATAAAACATAGCCAGAGGAAAAGCCCAAACGCTAGATAGTGATGGCAGAAATTCCTTGTTGAACTTGCGCATAAGATGCATTTAGTTAAACCCTAAGCATAACTTGCAGTTCAGCTAGATTTTTTTCATTAGTTCAAAGAATAAAACGTCTTTATTTCAGAGTCCATTATTATTTGGGGATGACAGGACTCAGAGTTGTATTGGAAGCATGAAGTGCACTATGTGAAGAGAAAAGGTGAGAGTACAGTGCCCTGTGGTGCTCCTGATCATCTTCTCAGGCAAACAGCCTTTCAGTCTTACTAACTACTGGTCTGTTTGTTAGGTAGTCATAAATACAAGCAGCTGTGGAATATTCACTTGAATTTGTTTGAGTTTCACTTATAATACCACGAACTGAATGGTATTAAAAACTCTTGAAAAATAAAAGAACATGATCCTCAAAGTGCTGCCTGGGTCATAAAGATAACTGTGTTCACTGAGGCAGGAAGATGATAGCGTCTTCAACTCCAAGCCCATAATGATAAACAAAATGTAATGAGTGCTGAAGTGTGTTTACTTGATAATTGAGGCAACCAATAACAGTCTGAGGGCTTTCTTATGATCTGGGACGTCAGGACTGAGACGATTCTAGGATCAGAGGTTTAGGGGTGCTGAGCACTCAGAGAGCTGCATGTCCAGGCAAGATAAATTTTATCGCTTTGTACAGTTTAACACAGTTTCATTCCCACAATTGTAAAAGATGAGTAAAACACTATCTGGGAAAGTCTGTGACTAATTATCAAAAGAGAAGCTGTGATAGAAGCTGATTTCCAGCATATTGGTGCCTTGTTTGGTAAACCAGATCCACGAACATCCACGTTTTCCTCCTTATTTACAAAGTTTCTGATCATTTTCAAGCCCTTGAATTTAAGTTTTTATCATCCAGCGTCCAGAAAACAAAAAGTATTACTGCTAATATTTAAAAATCCCAATTCAGCTTTATTTGGATGAGAGAAGCTTATTTTGGGCAAGCAG